>CM076574.1:518932393-519519653 GCA_034641835.2 Pinus albicaulis | reverse complement strand
ATATAAGATTTATAAAAATACTATACGGGCGTAAGGCCTACCTTATGTCCAACGCTTGCTTGATTTCGTCGAAGTCCTTCCCGTGCACTGAAAGAACGTTCCTCGTGAATCTGCAGTCACAAACAAGCAAAAAGATTAAGCAGCACCTGTATAGACATTATCATAAATCATACTTATCATAATGATCAAGGAATTTATGAAATAAACCATGAATTGACAGTTTAATGAGAGAAATGAGTATATTTGTATTAATTTCAAAGATAGAAAACCTTTACAACCTGTGACTTGATGTTGTGCAGGTCCTCCCGGGGTCCGAAGCAGGAATCTCCTTTACTTTGACAAGCATTGCACTCTTGAACTAAGACAAATGGAGATAAGTGATTTAACCTCACAGAAAGTCTTAGTTAACTAAGTCTGAATCTCAACAGCATTTAACTTCAAATCTCATAAGCTTGAACTCCCTTTGAGGCTACCCAAGGCCTCTTTTTATAGTGGAAAAGAGGAGGTTTCTAGTTCCAAATATGAAGGGATAGAATCCTCCTTCAAAGGGATAAGCTCCTTACATCAAGGGGTTAGCTCCATCAAGTGAGGGATGCATGAACCAGCTTCAAAGCGTATCCATTCCCGAAAATTACCGTCTAGAACCTTCTAGAATTCACCTGGACTTCACTTTTTATCTTCATTCTCTCGCCTTTTTATGTTTTACAGAGGTCCGCACCCATTACACAAAGAACGTGCGGCATGGTTCCGCAGGCAGGCTGAGATTTAGGTGCGGGACCGCATGGAATGCATAGAAAAAGTGCGATACCAATTCTTAGGGGATTTCAGGGATTTTTCTCTAATTTTGAAGCTTGATATGAGGAGCTGGTATATTGGACTTGCAAAAGGAGGAAGTATGAGTAATGATGAGCTCATACAATCAGTAGAATGTCAAGGTGACAGTTTTTCAGTGTAACAAATTGCCCCCTAAAGTGCAAAGTCTGGAATAGATGAAGCTGTAGTCTGTCATATATGAAGAGTGCAATACTTTATCATTTCAAAGATTATCCTGTGGACACCCCAGTCGGTACCTGTAAAAACATTCAATGCAAAATATATACATGTATATGTCATCACTGAGGTAGGCATTCCCATACTCAGATAAAACTAACTATGAACTAACTGAAATCGTTCTGATACAGGAATGATTTTGAATACATCATAGTACAGATATATGTAGACACAGTATGGACGCAGCCATCTGTTTATCAATAGTCTACTGTATAGATGATAACAAAATTCCTCGCAGCCTGGATGGTGGAAACTAGATCCAGGGTCTTGATTTCCGCATCTCGAACTAGTACGATTCTATCCATGTGAATAAATGTGTTGAAGTCGAACATGGTAGAAACCACTTGATTACCAGTCAATGATGTAAACTGTTAACAAGTGTGAGAGAAACCACTAGTAATGTCAATGGCTCCCAAAGTACTCAGTACAATCCATGAAATGTGAATGAATGAGCTGAAGTCGAACATGTCACGGAGTCATTCGATCGAAGGTCATTGATGCAACCTGTCGTCGAAAGCGAGAAACCTGCCATTGAGGCATGCAGATTTCAAGGTACTGACGATTTCTGGATCAACTTCCTAGATAGTGTGTTGATGTTGATAGAAAGCGATCTGTCGTAGGCAAGCCCACAACACGAAATCATAGATCAAGTTTTGAAAATATATTGGCAAGGACTGACTCAGGGATGGTCAAAGATGGATGACAGATATTTTGCAGATGAATGGTTTTATTTGAACTGTTCTCTTGGACACATAACGACACTGCAGATGGCTTGGTAAAAATTGACCTAAAGCTAATACCCAGAAACGGGCTGAAAATTTTCAATGTGGTTTGATTAACTGTTAGGCAAAGGATTTCCCAACCCAGGTGAATATAAGTGTTGTGTCCAAGAGTGGTCGACTGAGTTTTCGGATAATTCTAAAATACAACAAACATGCCCATTTTTCTCTCTTTTCCCCCACCATTTCTGGCAAGTACCTCTTTATTTTTGACAAGCTTGAGGAGGATAACATTTGCTTGGTTATAAGCTCATCCTTCGGATGAGTCCAACTTAGTTTAAAATTCGAACCCTAAGAAGGAGTGGTTCGTTCCTGTTGAAAATTAAACGGGTCCTTTACTGTTAAGTTTTAACGAGTCCAGTATAGGAGAAACTCGGTGTTTTTCAGTTTTAGGGAGTCAGAAGAAAAACTTAAGAAAACTCCATGGGTGTTCTTTTTCGTAAATTTAGTCTCTTGAGCCCGAAAAAGGATAAAATAATGCGGGAGAGAACTCTATTGACCGTATTTAGTCAACGTATACCTTTTTCGTAAATAGTCCATTTCAGTCCGTAAAAGGGGTAAACTTATACTGAAGGGACGATTATTCATTTACTTTAACGAGTTCGAATAGTCAAGTGCTCTGCGATCTTTTCATATTTAGAGAGTCTGAAAAGGGCTTAAAAGAGGACTCCAAGGTTTCGCTTTTTCGTAAATTTTTTGGAAGAGTCCGAAAAAGTGATAAAAGTATGCTCTTTTGTTGAAAAACGACCATTTCACCTGAAAAATCCTGTTTCTGTACAAAAACTCAAAACATTACACATACCTGTTTTAAAATAAGTAAGAATGCTTTCAAAAATTTCCCTTTTAAAGTGAAAAATAAACAAATTAAACATTCATTCATTCGAAAAAACTTATAAAAAGGACTTTTTCTATTTCATTTTTACCGTTCAGTTGCAGAGTGAAAAGTAAAAAGCTTTTGGTTAAAAAGTTCCCGTGAAGATTCTGGAAAATTCAACCGTTGGAATCGAAAATCGTCAGCCCCAGGTAATCCACGACCTCCTTATCTTGTTTTTCATCCGTTTGAAATTCATTTTTAGGCTTTAGTTTGATTTTTTTAGGGCAAAAATTGGTTCAAAAATGCGCCCGCGGGGTCCGCAGGCGGGACACAGGTTACCTGCGGACCCCGATTTTTTCTGAACGGGAAAAAATCGAGGGTACCGCACCCGGCACACATCTCGCGTGCGGAGCTACGCTCTGTTTACAAAGAGCGGGTGCGGTACCCGCGCGGTTAAATTTAAAGCATGGTTTTCTCAAATTTCTGCCAAAATTTCTCAAATGAAATCATTCTAATATGCCTTATTTTGTGTTGCAGGATTAACAAGATGCTTATTTGGTGAGAAAGGGAGCATGAGGAAGTGGATGAAGCTGCAATACTTCATTTGCCCACACAAAGGGCATTAAAAACATGCTGCTTATACAAATTCTGGGCCATCTCTGGCATGAGGGCACAAGTGGAACTCTTAACATGGTTGGTAGACAGATGGCATGTGGAGGACCAGTGTTTCTTTATTGGTGGCCATCGGCTCGAAATTGAGCTGGAGGATATATATTTTTTGACTGGTTTGTCCAAGAGGGGCGAACATGTATCCTTGTTTGGGACTAGGCCAGGTGGCCAGACTGTCGCTAGTCTTCAACTCGAATTTTGCAATGATCAGGCAAATCCTCGGGACAAATGGATTGACATAAAACATATCATCCGTCCTGAACTGAAGGTTATAGCATTCACTGTTACCAAACTGTGTGGGAGCGCCGCGCTTCATGTAGCTACTGGTTCCCAAATGCGCATTGCTGTGGACTGTTTTCGCGGCACCATCTTCAACTGGTGCGAAGCTGTGTTGGCCAATATAAAAGGCCAACTTACCAGAGCAAAAACCGGGAAACTAAATAACTTTGGATATGGTTCCATTGTCGTTTCTTTTGCTTTGGAGAGAATTCCTCAATTAGCTCCACAGTGTATTGCAGTTGATGCCGGTCGACCTCGAGAACCGAGAATGGTTCGCTGGTCCGCTCTGATGGCCCGTCATGCTATTGAGGGCACTGAGATTGTACGATTCCCTGTTTCATATTTTCGTTGGCTGGATCGCCAAGTTTTCATGATAGAAGATTTTCCGTATGCCGGGATGGATTTCCGCGGCGACAGAGAGATGTCTTCTCCCTGCAGGGGAACAATGGGATGATTCAGGTAAAACATTTTTCAACGTTTACTAAGTTCTAAATTTTTTTTTTTTTTTTTTTATCGTCTTAGAAAACTAATAATCAAAAGTTTTTTGAATATAGATGTGGGTCCACAACGACCAGCTCATCTCCAACCTTTCGAGAGGAGACAACCAGTTGCGCCCGCACTAGCCCCAGCAGGCCAATCAGTAGAGATTTTGACTGATTTGGAGCATCATCTAGAGCGCTTGACTCTAGATATACCAGAGACCAGTATAGATGACATTCCTCTCAGGCTACAAAGATATGTGATTGGAGTCCCAGGACCTTTCAGGAGGTTCCTATGCAGGGTGGCCCGAGCAGTTGTTTCTTATCGAGATCATCATCAGTGATGGGATGATTGCGTAGACTCATTTTTGTACTTTTGTATTATCATTTTTGCCGATCATAAGGTGTTTCCAACCTATGATCGAAGACGATGTATATTTTTGAACACACTCCTATGATATATATATCACTATTTTGACGGCTATCTGCGTACATAAATGAATGTTGTTTGTTTTACTACTTTTAATTATTGCAAATGTCTATTTATCATACTAGAAGCAATTGAATCTGCTAATGTATTTAAATGTCTTGGAATATGCTGATATTCAATGTAATCAAACTCACGTTCCAAGAGACGAACTCTAAAAAATAAACGTAATAACACCGGATTTCTAATGGTATAAACCCTGTTAAGCTGTAATACAACAAGTTCAGAATCCAACCTTACAATCAAACTCCGAATTCCAAATGATATGGACTCAGATAATAACTCAATCATTGCACTATACTCGGCAATGTTATTTGTTGTTTGACCAAGGCTTACCCCATGCATGGATACTAACTCGTCAGAGGGTGAATAGATAACCCAAGCTGCGGAAGAAATGTTCCGTGTACTACGACAAGCACCATCAACAAAACCAATGTAGGTTTGAAGAGACGTCGACATCTGCAATATCAAGAGTAAAACTCAGATAAGCAGTCATAGTGACAAAACACACTTCTAAACTAGGCACACTTTTCTAATCTAAAACACACCAGCAGTAAAGAAATCTAAACTAACAAAAATCTCCACACCTTGTTTAAGCATAATATCGCTTTAGATAAAGCCCATTTCTGGGTTTATCCAAAGGGACACCGTCAAAATCTATTAACTCATAGGCCCCTTTTGCTAACTTTCATTTCACAATGTAAGGACCATGCCACATAGGCACGAATTTCCCAGCTCCTAGCTTGTCGTTAGCTTGATCATAAAGTAAAACTAGGTCTCCTTCTGAAAAATTTCGAGGGGTCACATTTCTATCATACTGAGCTTTTATCCTTTTAACATGAGTCTCGTTTGCTATTGCAGCACTTCGTCGATTCTCATCTAATTGGGCCAAGTACAAGAAACGTTTCTCCTCTTCAGACGTAGCTGGAAGTAATTCTACGGCTAATTTTAGTGACGGTATTTCACATTCAATCGGCAGCACAACTTCTAAACCGTAGACCAGTTGAAAAGGAGTGAAACCTGTTGATGTTTTGACTGAGGTTCGATATGCCCAAAGCGCTGAAAATAACATGGAATTCCAATTCGTCTTGTGAATACCAATGATTCGTTTAATCATGGTGACTAAAACTTTATTAATGGCTTCAACGAGACCATTTTCTTGTGGATAGTACGGAGTGGAACTATCGTGGCGTAGGCCAAGTTGTTCTGTTAGTTCAGTCATCATGATGTTCCGAAAATGACTTCCATGATCCGTAATAATAGCTTGAGGGACACCAAACCTAGCAATTATGTGATTGAATATGAACGTTACAGCAGTCTTGCCGTCAGCTGAATATGTAGGCATTGCCTCGGCCCATTTCGTAAAATAATCTACTGCGAGAATAATATAGGCATGCCCCCCGGCCGAGTGCGGGTTACATGTGATGAAATCGATACCCCATTTTGCAAAAGGACCAACAGCAATTATAGGGTGAAGAGGAGCGGGTGGCGTGCGCATTTTTCGATCAAAAATTTGACAATTGTGGCATTTCCGAACTGCATGAATGCAATCTTTAAATAATGTTGGCCAGAAATAACCTGCACGCAATATCTTTTGGGCAGTGGCATACCCAGACATATGACCGCCACATGCTCCAGAATGACAGTCATTTAGCACCTTCTCAGCCTCTTCATGAGTTAAACAACGTCGGAAAACAGAATCCGCTCCTCGTCGATAAAGAGTATCACCAATGATATTATATTGTTGGGATTGGAAACGTATTTTCTGTCGTTGAGTTCGTGAAATTTCGGGCCGAAAAGATTGGGTTTGGAGATACACAATAATATCTCCATACCATGGATCAAGCGTACTGATAAGAAACAAAGATTCGTCCACAATGGACTCTTCTGCCACCATTTCAATATCAGTAGAGGGGAAATCACACATCAGTTCCGCAAAAACCAAAGATTTCTTTGCCTTGGATTTCTCAAATTCCAAGTCAAATTCCTGTAGGATAACTATCCATTTAGAATACTTGCCCCCTAGCAATTGTCTGGTCAAAATGTACATCATAGGGTTGCAATCAGAAATTACTGTGGTTTTACGTAATAATATGTAATGTCGAAAACGTTGGACAGCTTGAACAGCTGCCAAGGCCAATTTCTCCACATGTGTGTATTTGATTTCAGTCGGATTCAAATTTCGACTAAGATAATAAATCACATGTTCATTGTGAGATTCATCTTCCTGAACTAATACCATCCCAATAGTGGAATGAGAAGCAGCGAGATACAAAATGTAATCTTGGTTGTAGTTGGGAGGATGCAATAACGGTGCATGGGTCAACGCGTGTTTAAGTGCATTAAAAGATCGATCAGCGACCTCGTCCCAAAAGAACGGAATGTCCTGTTTCAACAACCGGGTAAAACCCTTTGCAAGCTCGGCATAGTTCGGAATAAATCTACGTAAAAAGTTTGCTTTCCCCTGCAAACTCTGGAGTTGGCGCAATGTCGAAGGAGGAGGCAATTTAATAATAGCTTCGACCTTCGAAGGATCAACACGAATGCCTGATTTTGAGACAACAAATCCCAGTAAACGACCCGATTCTACGCAGAAAACACATTTATGCGGATTCAACCTTATCCGATAATGCCGACATCTCATAAAAATTGCTCGTAAATGAGTGGGATGATCGGACCTACATAATGAATGAGCAGGTAGTGATCGGCGTGCGCTGTGAACATCATCATAATAGGCTCTTCTAAAGTGGTCGAGGAAGAACCAATCATCTTACTATCTTGAACTAGAAAAGGATCCTTCAAGACAGCAGGTTGTTGCGATCCTTTAATGAGTTTCGTAACCTCTTCTCGATATGGGCATTCTTTCGTGAAGTGATCTTGTTCACAAATGAAGCAAGGATAACGAGGTTTACGTTTCTCATCATTGGATTCTTCTCTATCTGTTTTCTCTTTCGAATTTTTCTTGTTTTTGTTCCTCCCCTTCTTTTTACCACCGGATTTTGATTTTGCCGTAGATGTTTCAACGACATGAATATCGGCGGAAACTTCTTGAGAGGATTCTCCCTTCGGGGAATCAGGTAAAGTTATAATTGGAGAAGAATTCTTTGAAGATTTCTTCTTACTTTTAGAACTAACTGTACCTATCATACCGTCAGCGGCATGAGACCCTGAAGGAGCAGCAACTATTTGACCTTGTTTGGGTAAATCGGGAATTTTTTCATGTAAAGTACCTGACTGCGTATAAACGAGGTCAAGGTACTGAGCCTGAGCAATTACTTGCTCTTCAGTAACAACACCAGCCTTAGCTACATCTTCAGTGATCTTGGGCAATAATGATTTCACAAACCATTCTGCCAAAATTTGATCCGGAATATAAACCTTCACCAAGCGTCGTCTACGTCGCCATTCATGAATATGATCAGAAATATACGTGGACGTAGATTGTTTTAGTGAAGTTAATAATTCTGTGCCATTGTCGTATCTGACACGCAACTGGAAATGAGTTAAGAAGGACGTTGCTAACTGACTGAAATTATGAAACGAGCCTCGTGGCAACTCAATGTACCACTTGGCTGCAAGACCTATGAGTGTCCTTTGGAAAAGATGTAAGCGATTCGAATCATCAATAATCGAATTAGATGCACACCAAAGGTGATAAGTCATCACATGATTTGATGGATCCTCTCCTGGCTTACCTTCAAATTTCGGTATATCACTAGGCAACTTATGAGGCATTGATGGCCAGTTCTGATAATAGAAAATAGGATCATTTGTAAGGCGCGTCAAATCTGGTAAGTCCAAAGTTGCGATGAACGGTAACTGACGGTTAGGGTCACGAAAACCTTGAGAAGCCAAAGCAGATCCAGGAGGCGGATACCCAGGATAACTAGGAATCGGATTAGCATTGGCTATTGTATAACCTCCTGGATAACCAGGATGAATCGGACCATACTGAGGTTGTTGATAAGTATAACCAGGGTATGGTTGATAGCTTGGATTCGGAACATAGGGACCGAATTGTGGCTGTCCCTGGTACGGTTGATAAGTAAATTGAGGTTGACTCGTAACAACTGTACTTGTACCGGCTTGTCCTGCAGGCATCTGAACTGTGGTCTGAACTGAGGGTCCTGACTGAGGCACAGAGACTTGAGGGATTTTCACGGATACAGGGATAGCTGAACTCGGGGCTACAGATACTCCAGAAATAGGTGTGACAGGTTGAACAGGCATTGCGGCAGTTGCAGCAGTTTGGGGCGGAGTCTGAGGTGTACTATGCCCAGCCTGCTGAACTGAACTAGGTGCAGGAGTTTGAATAGCTAGCTGAACAGGCTGCTGGGTTGAACCAGAAACCAAAGGCTGACCAGGTTGATAAGGTAACTGCACATTAGGCTGCAAAGGCTGTTGATATTGGGACGGATCCCACACCATCATGCCGGGGTATTGTCCCGTAGAAGGTTGAACGTAAGGACCAAAACCTGGTTGAACGTAGGGTTGATAATAAGGTAAAGTTCTGACTCCTTGAACAGATGGTTGACCAGAAGGCTGTTGGTAACCTTGCATTGGGTACTGCCCTTGAGGTTGATAACCTTGAGGCACATACTGAAGTTGGGGTTGTTGAGGACCCTGAGGAGCATATTGAGTTTGGGGTTGACCTTGAGGAATGTACTGTCCTTGAGGTTGGTAACCCTGAGGTATGTACTGTCCTTGGGGTTGCCCCCCAAAATAATATTGATCCACAGTTTGTCCTGGGAAAAAGTTACCTTGAGGTTGAGCTCCGGGTGGTAACTGACTACCTTGAGGTTGCCCCCCATGCGGTAATTGACTACCCTGAGGTTGTCCCCCAGGCGGTAACTGAGTTCCCTGAGGTTGACCTCCAGAAGGAAACTGACTGCCTTGAGCTTGAGGATTAGGAATATTACCAGACATCATATAAACTTGCTCTGCGTTCGACGTTTCAATTTTAAGTCCATTTAAACCAGATGATAACACATTTTCGATAGGTTGAGGAGTTGCTCCTGAGAAAGTACCAGACAAAGACTGATATCCCGCAGGAACAGAAGGACCACCATGCAAAAAAGATTCAGGCGTTTGCGAAAACATGGATGACTCTCCAGCCATAATAGATGACGGATAATAACCTCTGGGTGTAGGATGAAATGGAACTCGAGGTGGATAAAAAGCAAGACCCGGATTCTCTAAAAAATCAGTTAAAGAAAGATACCAGGGATGAGTTCGAATAGGGCTGTAGAAAATAGATTCACGCTCCCTAAGATTTATCGATTGAGGGGAGTTGGGAAGAGATATGTCTTCGTTTGGATTAGTAAGTTCTTCTATAGAAATTAGTTCAGAAGGAAGATTTTCAGTAATGATATTTCTAACCCTCGGTGAACCTGGATCACTAGAAGTTGGTGAGACAAATCCTGATGATGTTTCTAACACAGAAGATTCAGTTTCAGGCTCAGAGATTTCAGGTTCGTCAGATAATTCTCCAGTAGGAGAAATATTTTCAGTGACTTCAGAAACTGAAATCGGTTCTTGAATATATTCTGTTGTGGGAATTTGATGATCAGGATGTATCACAATAGCAGAGCTTTCAGCTTCTGTTGATCTAATTCTACGGCTACTGTGTGGTACTAGAGCCCGAAGCCCTTCTAAATGACCTGGTGTAAATTCAGGGGGTTTCCCTTGTATTCTCCGGGATTGTCTCGGCAATTCCGCCACGATGAAAAATTATCTAATCACACGCAAACAAAGAAAAATTTCAATGAAAATACCTAAAGTCTCTAAGAAACAAACAATTGAATCACACGCTTAAAAAATCTAAGAGTTCAAACCACACACAAACAAGTAACTTTCCGTACTAAAATCACTAGTTGGTGATGAAATCCAACTTAGTAGAGTTTTAACACGAAAAGGGCGGTTGGAACAGTTCCCCCGACAACCTGCTTAATGAAACAGACTGGCACAAGTTTCTTCACATAACCATCTCGAGTGAAGAGAACCCCCCAGAGAGTCCAAGTGAGTCTAGTCGACGTCTGTTCCAGGTACAGTGGGATCTTCCCTCCACCGTCACCTTAGGAAATAATCCTAAGGATTATGGTCACTAAGGTTACCAACTGAAACACATATACCTGGGGGAACAGTCTACGATCCGACACACACGCAAGGGCAGAGTAACAAAGCTCAATCCCCTTGAAGGCTCCTTGAACAGAATCCAAGGTTTACCGACAAGTGACCCCTGGCTCCTCGACAATGGTCTATCCGAGGTTTACCGTTTTTAATACATGTATATCTTCTATCGTTCCCAATGAGGAAGGATTGATTACCCCACTGGTTCAGATATGATCTCGTGCTTAACTCCTTTAAGAGGAGCTTCCCAGAGCATACATGCAACAACTAGAATTCTTCCTACCGCAAGATATATCTACTTGTTTGTTTTATCTATCTTGGAGAGTTAATTACTCCCTACTCCAAGATACTAGCCTAAGCTATGTTGGTGATGAGAGCCCTAGAAATAAAAAGATTACTAGATAAATTTTATTTAAGCGTTACTTTTAAGAGCTGTTTCTTAAGTCAATGGGTGCGGAAATGAAACTTTGTATGATGTGAAGACTCGACTTCCAAAAACACTAAAATGCACCTATGATGATATTCAATTCTTTTTTCTTTCAATGAACTTTCTATCTAAAGAAGAGTTAGAGAATGCAACCTTCAAATTCCTTCTTCAAACATGAAAACTAATTGAAAGAAACTATTTTGTCTTTTCAATAAACTATCAAAGCTCACAAGAAAAACTCTTTTCTTTTCCAAACAAGAAACTACAAAACAATTATCTTTCGAAAGAAATCTACAAAAATTAAAACTATTCAAAACTACAAAGACTAATCTTAAGAACTAATCTAAATTGAGTAAAAGCTTTTTAGAGTTTTTTTTATGAATGTTTCTCTTAGTTGTTCAGCAAACTAAGAATCTATTCGTTCAGATAACAAACAGATCAAAAAACACTCAAAATATGTTTTTCAAAACACTCAAAGAATAAATGAAATTCACAACTTTGAAGCAAGTTCTTTCGAAGATTTGCAAAGAAATCAAAGGCTTAATTTCTCAATCTAGGATGTTTTCATAACGAGGTCAGATTCAAGAGACAAAAAGAGATCTATGTGATCTGAGATACTGCAAATTGTCAAAGATTTGAATCACTACAAAGACCTAAGCAAGAAAAACAATCCAATTGGCAAAAACTTCTAGAAAATCATTCAAAATGCTAACACTGTTGAAGTTCATAAACAATGAATTCTTGATAGACACAATAACCAGTCTGGGCAGAAACCAAAGATCTAAAAATAAACCAGAAAAAGAAACCTAGAAATTTTCAAAAATTTTCACAGGGTCCGCATGTAAGCAGTGTTGACAGGTGCGGTCCCGCACTGTATTCTATAAATAACGTGCAAAACTGCCCGCACTGTCACAGTTATGCAGAGTGCGGTCCTAGAAAAAATGATAGAAAAACTCAAACACTTCTAAATTTTCAAAAACAGAAAAAATTTAAAACACCCAGACAGATGTGAATCAATCAAAAACCAGAAAAAAAAACGTTTTCTCAAGTCAAAAATCAAAGATAACCAAGAACAAACAAGTTCTTCCCCAGTGGAGTCGCCATTTTGTTGTGTAGATTAATCCGTCTTGCGGACAAGACCGATCTCTCTAGTACAAAAGGTAACTAGCAACAAACAGCCAATTATACTAATCTCTCTCTAAGCATATAAGATTTATAAAAACACTATACGGGTGTAAGAACCTACCTCTTGTCCAACGCTTGCTTGCTTACTTGATTTTGTTGAAGTCCTTCCCGTGCACTGAAAGAACGTCCTTCGTATATCTGCAATCACAAACAAGGAAAAAGATTAAGCAGCACCTGTATAGACATTATCATAAATCATACTTATCATAATGATCAAGGAATTATGAAATAAACCACAAATTGACAGTTTAATGAGAGAAATGAGTATATTTGTATTAACTTTAAAGATAGAAAACCTTTACAACCCGTGCCTTGATGTTGTGCAGGTCCTCCCGGGGTCCGAAGCAGGAATATCCTCTACTCTGACAAGCATTGCACTCTTTGGACTAAGACAAATGGAGATAAGTGATTTAACCTCACAGAAGGTCTTAATCAACTAAGTCTGAATTTCAACAGCATTTAACTTCTAATCTCATAAGCTTGAACTCCCTTTGAGGCTACCCAAGGCCTCTTTTTATAGTGGAAAAGAGGAGGTTTTTAGTTCCAAATATGAAGGGATAGAATCCTCCTTCAAAGGGATAAGCTCCTTACATCAAGGGGTTAGCTCCATCAAGTGAGGGATGCATGAACCAGCTTCAAAGCGTATCCATTCTCGAAAATTCCCGTCTAGAATCTTCTAGAATTCACCTGGAATTCACTTTTTATCTTCATTTTCTCGCCTTTTTATGTTTTACAGAGGTCCGCACCCATTACACAAAGAACGTGCGGTATGGTTGCATAGGCAGGCTGAGATTTAGGTGCGGGACCGCAGGGAATGCATAGAGAAAGTGCGATACCAATTCTTAGGGGATTTTAGGGATTTTCTTCTGATTTTGAAGCTTGACATGAGGAGCTAGTATATTGGACTTGCAAAAGGAGGAAGTATGAGTAATAATAAGCTCATACAGTCAGCAGAATGTCAAGGTGACAGTTTTCAGTGTAACAAATTGCCCCCTAAAGTGCAAAGTGGAATGAATGAAGTTTGTAGTACATGTATATGAAGAGTGCGTGCTTTTGTCATTCGAAGATTATCTGTGGATGCAAGTGGTGTAAAAACATTGATGCAAAATATATACATGTATATGTCATCACTGAGGTAGGCATTCCCATACTCAGATAAAAACTAACTATAAACTAACTGAAATCGTTCTGATACAGGAATGATTTTGAATACATCATAGTACAGATATATGTAGACACGGTATGGACGCAGCCATCTGTTTATCAATAGTCTACTGTATAGATGACAACAAAATTCCTCGCAGCCTGGATGGTGGAAACTAGATCCAGGGTCTTGATTTCCACATCTTGAACCAGTACGATTCTATCCATGTGAATGAATGTATTGAAGTCGAACATGGTAGAAACCACTTGATTACCAGTCAATGATGTGAACTGTTAACAAGTGTGAGAGAAACCACCAGTAATGTCAATGGCTCTCAAAGTACTCAGTACAATCCATGAAATGTGAATGAATGAGTTGAAGTCGAACATGTCACGGAGTCATTTGATCGAAGGTCATTGATGCAACCTATCGTCGAAAGCGAGAAACCTGCCATTAAGGCATGCAGATTTCAAGGTACTGACGATTTCTGGATCAACTTCCTAGATAGTGTGCTGATGTCGATAGAAAGCGATCTGTCGTAGGCAAGCCCACAACACGAAATCATAGATCAAGTTTTGAAAATATATTGGCAAGGACTGACTCAGGGATGGTCAAAGATGGATGACAGATATTTTGCAGATGAATGGTTTCATTTGAACTGTTCTCTTGGACACATAATGACACTGCAGATGGCTTGGTAACAATTGACCTAAAGCTAATACCCAGAAACCGGCTGAAAATTTTTCAATGTGGTTTGATTAACTGTTAGGCAAAGGATTTCCCAACCCAGGTGAATATAAGTGTCGTGTCCAAGAGTGGTCGACTGAGTTTTCGGATAATTCTAAAATATAACAAACATGCCCATTTTTCTCTCTTTTCCCCCACCATTTCTGGCAAGTACCTCTTTATTTTTTACAAGCTTGAGGAGGATAACATTTGCTTGGTTATAAGCTCATCCTTCGGATGAGTCCAACTTAGTTTAAAAATCGAACCCTAAGAAGGAGTGGTTCGTTCTTGTTGAAAATTAAACAGGTCCTTTACTGTTAAGTTTTAACGAGTCCAGTATAGGAGAAACTCGGTGTTTTTCAGTTTTAGGGAGTCAGAAGAAAAACTTAAGAAAACTCCATGGGTGTTCTTTTTTGTAAATTTAGTCTCTCGAGCCCGAAAAAGGATAAAATAATGCGGGAGAGAACTCTATTGACCGTAATTAGTCAACGTATACCTTTTTCGTAAATAGTCCATTTCAGTCCGTAAAAGGGGTAAACTTATACTGAAGGGACGACTGTTCATTTACTTTAACGAGTTCAAATAGTCAAGTACTCGGCAATCTTTTCATATTTAGAGAGTCTGAAAAGGGCTTAAAAGAGGACTCCAAGGTTTCGCTTTTTCGTAAAATTTTTGAAAGAGTCCGAAAAAGTGACAAAAGTATGCTCTTTGTTGAAAAACGATCATTTCACCTGAAAAATCCTGTTTCTGCACAAAAACTCAAAACATTACACATACCTGTTTTTAAAATAAGTAAGAATGCTTTCAAAAATATCCCTTTTAAAGTGAAAAATAAACAAATTAAAAATTCATTCATTCGAAAAAACTTATAAAAAGGACTTTTTCTATTTCATTTTTACCATTCATTTGCAGAGTGAAAAGTAAAAAGCTTTTGGATAAAAAGTTCCCGTGAAGATTCTGGAAAATTCAACCGCTGGAATCGAAAATCGTCAGTCCGAGGTATTCCACGACCTCCTTATCTTGTTTTTCATCCGTTTGAAATTCTTTTTTAGGCTTTAGTTTGATTTTTTAGGGAAAAAATTGGTTTAAAAAATGCGCCCGCGGGGTCCGCAGGCGGGACACAGGTTACCTGCGGATTCCGATTTTTTCTGAACGGGAAAAAATCGAGGGTACCGCACCCGGCACACATATCGCGTGTGGAGCTACGCTCTGTTTACAAAGAGCAGGTGCGGTACCCGCGCGGTTAAATTTAAAGCATGGTTTTCTCAAATTTCTACCAAAATTTTTAAACGAAATCATTCTAATATGCCTTATTTTGTGTTGCAGGATTAACAAGATGCTTATTTGGCGAGAAAGGGAGCATGAGGAAGTGGATGAAGCTGCAATACTTCATTTGCCCACACAAAGGGCATTAAAAACATGCTGCTTATACAAATTCTGGGCCATCTCTGGCATGAGGGCACAAGTGGAACTCTTAACATGGTTGGTAGACAGATGGCATGTGGAGGACCAGTGTTTCTTCATTGGTGGCCACCGGCTCGAAATTGAGCTGGAGGATATATACTTTTTGACTGGTTTGTCCAAGAGGGGCGAACATGTATCTTTGTTTGGGACTAGGCCAGGTGGCCAGACTGTCGCTAGTCTTCAACTCAAATTTTGCAATGATCAGGCAGATCCTCGGGACAAACGGATTGACATAAAACATATCATCCGTCCTGAACTAAAAGTTATAGCATTCACTGTTACCAAACTATGTGGGAGCGTCGCGCTTCATGTAGCTACTGGTTCCCAAATGCGCATTGCTGTGGACTGTTTTCGCGGCACCATCTTCAGCTTGTGCGAAGCTGTGTTGGAAAATATAAAAGGCCAACTTACCAGAGCAAAAACCGGGAAACTAAAAAACTTTGGATATGGTTCCATTGTCATTTCTTTTGCTTTGGAGAGGATTCCTCAGTTAGCTCCACAGAGTATTTCAGTTGATGCCGATCGACTTCGAGAACCAAGAATGGTTCGCTGGTCCGCGCTGATGGCTCGTCATGCTATCGAGGGAACTGAGATTGTACGATTCCCTGCTTCATATTTTCATTGGCTGGATCGCCAAGTTTTCATGATAGAAGATTTTCCGTATGCAGGGATAGATTTCCGCGGAGATAGAGAGATGTCTCTCCCTGCAGGGGAACAATGGGATGATTCAGGTAAAACATTTTTCAACGTTTGCTAAGTTCTAATTTTTTTTTAAATTTTTTATCGTCTTAGAAAACTAATAATCAAAAGTTTTTTAAATACAGATGTGGGTCCACAACGACCAGCTCATCTCCAACCTTTCGAGAGGAGACAACCAGTTGCGCCCGTACCAGCCCCAGCAGGCCAATCAATAGAGATTTTGACTGATTTGGAGCATCATCTAGAGCGCCTGACTCTAGACATACCAGAGACCAGCATAGATGACATTCCTCTCAGGCTACAAAGATATGTGATTGGAGTCCCAGGACCTTTCAGGAGGTTCCTATGCAGGGTGGCCCGAGCAGTTGTTTCCTATCGAGACCATCATCAGTGATGAGATGATTGTGTAGACTCATTTTTGTACTTTTGTATTACCATTTTTGCCGATCATACGGTGTTTCCAACCTATGATCGAAGACGATGTATATTTTTTGACACACTCCTATGATATATATATCACTATTTTGACGGCTATCTGCGTACATAAATGAATGTTGTTTGTTTTACTGCTTTTAATTATTGCAAATGTCTATTAATCATACTAGAAGAAATTGAATCTGCTAATGTATTTAAACGTCTTGGAATATGCTGATATTAAATATAATCAAACTCACGTTCCAAGAGACGAACTCTCAAAAATAATCGTAATAACACCGGATTTCTAATGGTATAAACCCTGTTAAGCTATAATACAACAAGTTCAGAATCCAACCTTACAATCAAACTCCGAATTCCAAATGATATGGACTCAGATAATAACTCAATCACTGCACTATACTCGGCAATGTTATTTGTTGTTTGACCAAGGCTTACCCCATGCATGGATACTAACTCATCAGAGGGTGAATAGATAACCCAGGCTGCGGAAGAAATGTTCCGTGTACTACGACAAGCACCATCAGCAAAACCAATGTAGGTTTGAAGAGACGTCGACATCTGCAATATCAAGAGTAAAACTCAGATAAGCAGTCATAGTGACAAAAACACACTTCTAAACTAGGCACACTTTTTAAATCTAAAACACACCGGCAGTAAAGAAAATCTAAACTAACAAAAATCTCCACACCTTGTTTAAGCGTAATATCGCTTTAGATAAAGTCCATTTCTGGGTTTATCCAAAGGGACACCGTCAAAATCTATTAACTCATAGGCCCCTTTTGCTAACTTTCATTTCACAATGTAAGGACCATGCCACATAGGCACGAACTTTCCAGCTCCTAGCTTGTCATTAGCTTGATCATAAAGTAAAACTAGGTCTCCTTCTGAAAAATTTCGAGGGGTCACATTTCTATCATGCTGAGCTTTTATCCTTTTAACATGAGCCTCGTTTGCTATTGCAGCATTTCGTCGATTCTCATCTAATTGGGCTAAGTACAAGAAACGTTTCTCCTCTTCAGACGTAGCTGGAAGTAATTCTACGGCTAATTTTAGTGACAGTATTTCGCATTCAATCGGCAACACAGCTTCCAAACCGTAAACCAGTTGAAAAGGAGTGAAACCCGTTGATGTTTTGACTGAGGTTCGATATGCCCAAAGCGCTGAAAATAACATGGAATGCCAATTCATCTTGTGAATAACAATGATTTGTTTAATCATGGTGACTAAAAATTTGTTAATGGCTTCAACCAGACCATTTGCTTGTGGATAGTACGGAGTGGAACTATCGTGGCGTAGGCCAAGTTGTTCTGTTAGTTCAGTCATCATGATGTTCCGAAAATGACTTCCATGATCTGTAATAATAGCCTGAGGAACACCAAACCTAGCAATTATGTGATTGAATATGAACGTTGCAGCAGTCTTGCCGTCAGCTGAATATGTAGGCATCGCCTCGGCCCATTTCGTAAAATAATCTACTGTGAGAATAATATAGGCATGCCCCCCGGCCGAGTGAGGGTTACATGTGATAAAATCGATACCCCATTTTGCAAAAGGACCAACAGCAATTATAGGGTGAAGAGGAGCGGGTGGCGCGCGCATTTTTCGATCAAAAATTTGACAATTGTGGCATTTCCGAACCGCATAAATGCAATCTTTAAATAATGTTGGCCAGAAATAACCTGCACGCAATATCTTTTGGGCAGTGGCATACCCAGACATATGACCGCCACATGCTCCAGAATGACAGTCATTGAGTACCTTTTCAGCTTCTTCATGAGTTAAACAACGTCGGAAAACGGAATCCGCTCCTCGTCGATAAAGAGTATCACCAATGATGTTATATTGTTGGGATTGGAAGCGTATTTTCCGTCGTTGAGTTCTTGAAATTTCAGGCCGAAAAGATTGGGTTTGGAGATATACAATAATATCCCCATACCATGGATCAAGCGTACTGATAAGAAACAAAGATTCGTCCACAATGGACTCTTCTGCCACTGTTTCAATATTAGTAGAGGGGAAATCACACATCAGTTCCGCAAAAACCAAAGACTTCTTTGCCTTGGATTTTTCAAATTCCAAGTCAAATTCTTGCAGGATAACTATCCATTTAGAATATTTTCCCCCTAGCAATTGTCTGGTCAAAATATACATCATAGGGTTGCAATCAGAAATTACTGTGGTTTTACGTAACAATATGTAATGTCGAAAACGTTGGACAGCTTGAACAGATGCCAAGGCCAATTTCTCCACATGTGTGTATTTGATTTCAGTCGGATTCAAATTTCGACTAAGATAATAAATCACATGTTCGTTGTGAGATTCATCTTCCTGAACTAATACCATCCCAATAGTGGAATGAGAAGCAGCGAGATACAAAATGTAATCTTGGTTGTAGTTGGGAGGATGCAATAACGGTGCATGGGTCAACGCATGTTTAAGTGCATTAAAAGATCGATCAGCGACCTCATCCCAAAAGAACGGAATGTCCTGTTTCAACAACCGGGTAAAACCCTTTGCAAGCTCAGCATAGTTCGGAATGAATCTACGTAAAAAGTTTGCTTTCCCCTGCAAACTTTGGAGTTGGCGCAATGTCGAAGGAGGAGGCAATTTAACAATAGCTTCGACCTTCGAAGGATCAACACGAATGCCTGACTTCGAAACTACAAATCCCAGTAAACGACCCGATTCTACGCAGAAAACACATTTATGCGGATTCAACCTTATCCGATAATGCCGACATCTCATAAAAATTGCTCGTAAATGAGTGGGATGATCGGACCTACGTAATGAATGAGCAGGTAGTGATCGCGTCGCGACCCTTACATGAGACATCATCATAATAGGCTCTTCTAAAGTGGTCGAGGAAGAACCAATCATCTTACTATCTTGAACTAGAAAAGGATCCTTCAAGACAGCAGGTTGTTGCGATCCTTTAATGAGTTTCGTAACCTCCTCTCGATATGGACATTCTTTTGTGAAGTGATCTTGTTCACAAATGAAACAAGGATAACGAGGTTTACGTTTCTCATCATTGGATTCTTCTCTATCTGTTTTCTCTTTCGAATTTTTCTTGTTTTTGTTCCTCCCCTTCTTTTTACCACCGGTTTTTGATTTTTCCGTAGATGTTTCAACGACATGAATATCGACAGAAACTTCTTGAGAGGATTCTCCCTTCGGGGAATCAGGTAAAGTTATAATTGGAGAAGAATTCTTTGAGGATTTCTTCTTACTTTTAGAACTAACTGTACCAATCATACCGTCAGCGGCATGAGACCCTGAAGGAGCAGCAGCTATTTGACCTTGTTTGGGTAAATTGGGAATTTTTTCATGTAAAGTACCTGACTGCGTATAAACGAGGTCAAGGTACTGAGCCTGAGCAATTACTTGCTCTTCAGTAACAACACCAGCCTTAGCTACATCTTCAGTGATCTTAGGCAGTAATGATTTTACAAACCATTCTGCCAAAATTTGATCCGGAATATAAACCTTCACCAAACGTCGTCTACGTCGCCACTCATGAATATGATCAGAAATATACGTGGACGTAGATTTTTTTAGTGAAGTTAATAATTCTGTGCCATTGTCGTATCTGACAGGCAACTGGAAATGAGTTAAGAAAGACGTTGCTAACTGACTGAAATTATGAAACGAGCCTCGTGGTAACTCAATGTACCATTTGGCTGCTAGACCTATGAGTGTCCTCTGGAAAAGACGTAAGCGAATCGAATCATCAATAATCGAATTAGATGCACACCAAAGGTGATAAGTCATCACATGATTTGATGGATCCTCTCCTGACTTACCTTCAAATTTTGGTATGTCACTGGGCAACTTATGAGGCATTGACGACCAGTTCTGATAATAGAAAATAGGATCATTTGTAAGGCGCGTCAAATCTGTTAAGTCCAAAGTTGCGATGAATGGTAACTGACGGTTAGGGTCACGGAAACCTTGAGAAGCCAAAGCAGATCCAGGAGGCGGATACCCATGATAACTAGGAATCGGATTAGCATTGGGTACTGTATAACCTCCTAGATAACCAGGATGAATCAGACCATACTGAGGTTTTTGATAAGTATAACCAGGGTATGGTTGATAGCTTGGATTCTGCACATAGGGACCGTATTGCGGCTGTCCTTGGTACGGTTGATACGTAAATTGAGGTTGACTTGTAACAACTGTACTTGTACCGGCTTGTCCTGCAGGCATCTAAACTGTAGTCTGAACTGAGGGTCCTGACTGAGGTACAGAGACTTGAGGGATTTGCACAGATACAGGGATAGCCGAACTCGGGGCTACAGACACTCCAGAAATAGGTGTAACAGGTTGAACAGACGTTGTAGCAGTTGCAGCAGTTTGGGGTGGAGTTTGAGGTGTACTAGGCCCAGGCTGCTAAACTGAACTAGGTGCAGGAGTTTGAATAGCTGGCTGAACAGGCTGTTGAGTTAAACCAGAAACCATTGGTTGACCAGGTTGATAAGGTAACTGCACAGTAGGCTGCAAAGGCTGTTGATATTGGGACGGATCCCACACCATCATTCCGGGGTATTGTCCCGTAGAAGGTTGAATAGAAGGACCAAAACCTGGTTGAACGTAGGGTTGATAATAAGGGAAAGTTCCGGCTCCTTGAACAGATGGTTGACTAGAAGGCTGTTGGTAACTTTGCATTGGATACTGCCCTTGAGGTTGATAACCTTGAGGCACGTATTGAAGTTGGGGTTGTTGAGGACCCTGAGGAGCATATTGAGTTTGGGGTTGACCCTGAGGAATGTACTGTCCTTGAGGTTGATAACCACAATTATATCTTTGTCCTTGGGGTTGCCCCCAAAAAGTAATATTGATCTAGTTGTCTACACAGAAAAAAAATTTGCTGTGAGTTGAGCCCGGGTGTTCCCAGTAGCCGGCTACAGAGTTGCCCCCAGGCGATATTGACTACCATGAGAGTTTGCCCCGATAGCCCAGGTTCCTGAGGTTGAACCCAGGAAAGCCGGCGCCTTGAGCTTGAGGATTAGGAATGTTACCGGACATCATATAAACTTGCTCTGCGTTCGACGTTTCAATTTTAAGTCCACCAAGACCAGATGATAACACATTTTTGATAGGTTGAGGAGTTGCTCCTGAGAAAGTACCAGACAAAGACTGATATCCCGCAGGAACAGAAGGACCACCATGTAAAAAAGATTCAGGCGTTTGCGAAAACATGGATGACTCTCCAGCCATAATAGATGACGGATAGTAACCTCTGGGTGTAGGATGAAATGGAACTCAAGGTGGATAAAAAGCAAGACCCGGATTCTCTAAAAAATCAGTTAAAGAAAGATACCAGGGATTAGTTCGAATAGGGCTGTAGAAGATAGATTCACGCTCCCTAAGATTTATCGATTGAGGGGAGTTGGGAAGAGATATGTCTTCGTCTGGATTAGTAAGTTCTTCTATAGAAATTAGTCCAGAGGGAAGATTTTCAGTAATTATATTTCTTACCCTAGGTGAACCTGGATCGCTAGAAGTTGGTGAGATAAATCCTGAGGATGTTTATAACACAGAAGATTCAGTTTCAGGCTCAGAGATTTCAGGTTCATTAGATAATTCACCAGAAGGAGAAATATTTTCAGTGACTTCAGAAACTGAAATCGGTTCTTGAATATATTATGTTGTAGGAATTTGATGATCAAGATGTATCACAATAGCAGAGATTTCAGCTTCTGTTGATCTAAGTCTACGGCTACTGTGTGGTACCAGAGCTCGAAGCCCTTCAAGAAGACCTGGTGTAAATTCAGGGGGTTTCCCTTGTATTCTCCGGGATTGTCTCGGCAATTCCGCCACGATGAAAAATTATCTAATCACACGCAAACAAAGAAAAATTTCAATGAAAACACCTAAAGTCTCTAAGAAACAAACAATTGAATCATTCGCTTAAAAAATCTAAGAGTTCAAACCACACACAAACAGGTAACTTTCCGTACTAAAATCACTAGTTGGTGATGAAATCCAACTTAGTAGAATTTTAACACGAAAAGAGCGGTTGGAACAGTTACCCCGACAACCTGCTTAATAAAACAGACTGGCACAAGTTTCTTCACATAACCATCTCGAGTGAAGAGAACCCCCCAGAGAGTCCAAGTGAGTCTAGTCGACGTCTGTTCCAGGTACAGTGGGATCTTCCCTCCACCGTCACCTTAGGAAAGAACCCTAAAGATTATGGCCTCTAAGGTTACCAACTGAAACAAATATACCTGGGGGAACAGTCTACGATCCGACACACACGCAAGGGCAGAGTAACAAAGCTCAATCCCCTTGAAGGCTCCTTGAAATAATCCAAGGTTTACCAACAAGTGACCCCTGGCTCCTCGACAATGGTCTATCCGAGGTTTACCGTTTTTAATACGTGTATATCTTCTATCGTTCCCAATGAGGAAGGATTGATTACCCCACTGGTTCAGATATGATCTCGTGCTTAACTCCTTTAAGAGGAGCTTCCCAGAGCATACATGCAACAACTGGAATTCTTCCTACCACAAGATAAATCTACTTGTTTGTTTTATCTACCTTGGAGAGTTAATTACTCCCTACTCCAAGATACTAGCCTAAGCTATGTTGGTGATGAGAGCCCTCGAAATAAAAAGATTACTAGATGAATTTTATTTAAGCGTTACTTTTAAGAGCTGTTTCTTAAGTCAATGGGCGTGGAAATGAAACTTTGTATGATGTGAAGACTCGACTTCCAAAAACACTAAAATGCACCTATGATGATATTCAATTCTTTTTTCTTTCAATGAACTTTCTATCTAAAGAAAGAGTTAGAGAATGCAACCTTTAAATTCCTTCTTCAAACATGAAAACTAATTGAAAGAAACTATTTTGTCTTTTCAATAAACTATCAAAGCTCACAAGAAAAACTCTTTTCTTTTCCAAACAAGAAGCTACAAAACAATTCTCTTTCGAAAGAAATCTACAAAAATTAAAACTATTCAAAACTATGAAAACTAATCTTGAAAACTAATCTAAATTGAGTAGAAGCTTTTTAGAGAGTTTTTTTTTATGAATGTTTCTCTTAGTTGTTCAGCAAACTAAGAATCTATCAAACAGATAAAAAACACTCAAAATATGTTTTTCAAAACACTCAAAGAATAAATGAAATTCACAACTTTGAAGCAAGTTCTTTCGAAGATTTGCAAAGAAATCAAAGGCTTAATTTCTCAATCTAGGATGTTTTCACAACGAGGTCAGATTCAAAAGACAAAAAGAGATCTATGTGATCTGAGATACTGCAAATTGTCAAAAAATTTGAATCACTACAAAGACCAAACAGGAAAAATAATCCAATTGGCAAAATCTCCTAGAAAATCATTCAAAACACTAACACTGTTGGAGTTCATAAACAATGAATTCTTGATAGACACAATAACCAGTCTGGGCAGAAACCAAAGATCTAAAAATTAACCAGAAAAAGAAACCTAGAAATTTTTCAAAATTTTTACAGGGTCCGCATGTAAGCAGTGTTGACAGGTGCGGTCCCGCACTGTATTCTCTAAAGAACGTGCGAAACTGCCCACACTGTAACAGTTATGCAGAGTGCGGTCCTAGCAAAAATGATAGAAAAATTCAAAACACTTCTAAATTTTCAAAAACAGAAAAAATTTAAAGCACCCAGACAGATGTGAATCAATCAAAAACCAGAAAAAGAAACCTTTTCTCAAGTCAAAAATCAAAGAGAACCAAAAACAAACAAAAGTTCCTCCCCAGTGGAGTCGCCATTTTGTTGTGTAGATTAATCCGTCTTACGGACAAGACCGATCTCTCTAGTACAAAAGGTAACTAGCAACAAACAGCCAATTATACTAATCTCTCTCTAAGCATATGCAATTTATAAAAACACTATACGGGTGCAAGGCCTACCTTATGTCCAACGCTTTGCTTGCTTACTTGATTTTGTTAAAGTCCTTCCCGTGCACTGAAAGAACGTCCTTCGTATATCTGCAATCACAAACAAGGAAAAAGATTAAGCAGCACCTGTATAGACATTATCATAAATCATACTTATCAGAATGATCAAGGAATTTATGAAATAAACCACAAATTGACAGTTTAATGAGAGAAATGAGTATATTTGTATTAACTTTAAAGATAGAAAACCTTTACAACCTGTGCCTTGATGTTGTGCAGGTCCTCCCGGGGTCCGAAGCAGGAATATCCTCTACTCTGATAAGCATTGCACTCTTTGGACTAAGACAAATGGAGATAAGTGATTTAACCTCACAGAAGGTCTTAATCAACTAAGTCTGAATTTCAACAGCATTTAACTTCTAATCTCATAATCTTGAACTCCCTTTGAGGCTACCCAAGGCCTCTTTTTATAGTGAAAGAGAGGAGGTTTCTAGTTCCAAATATGAAGGGATAGAATCCTCCTTCAAAGGGATAAGCTCCTTACATCAAGGGGTTAGCTCCATCAAGTGAGGGATGCATGAACCAGCTTCAAAGCGTATCCATTCCCGAAAATTCCCGTCTAGAACCTTCTAGAATTCACCTGGAATTCACTTTTTATCTTCATTTTCTCACCTTTTTATGTTTTACAGAGGTCCGCACCCATTACACAAAGAACGTGCGGCATGGTTCCGTAGGCAGGCTGAGATTTAGGTGCGGGACCGCATGGAATGCATAGAGAAAGTGCGATACCAATTCTTAGGGGATTTCAGGGATTTTTCTCTGATTTTGAAGCTTGATATGAGGAGCTGGTATATTGGACTTGCAAAAGGAGGAAGTACGAGTAATGATGAGCTCATACAATCAGTAGAATGTCAAGGTGACAGTTTTTCAGTGTAACAGGACCCCACCGCAAGCTTCGCCCACTCCGATACGGGCCGTACACCATCACCAAGGCTGTAGGGAATAATGCCTTCGAGCTCAATATTCCACCATTCCTTGGTCTACACCCAGTCTTCAATGTGGATTGCCTTCGTCCTTACTTCCCACCTCTACTGGACACCTCAGACATTGCATAACAACTCACACCAACAGAATTAAATCCAGACTGCATGGAACAGGCCACCATAGATTGTATCATGGACATGCAAATCAAGAACACTCGCCAGCAGAAGATCGAACTATATCGGGTTGTCAAAGCTGGCCAACTCTTGCACCAAGGAAAGTGGTTCACCAGGGACCAAGTTCAGCAGAAATTTCCTCATCTCATGGTGGAACTTAACACAATGGGTACCATTTCTTCCTAAGGGGGGAGGAATGATCTAGGTGGATATTGGTGGTCACCCGATTATTCCACTTGGGGCTCCACCATTGTCTATTTCATTTTTTCAGTTTCGGCACAGTTTACTATTTTTAGTAGTTTTTCGGGTCCTAAACTTCCGGAGCCCTTTTGAGGCCCTAAACGACATTTTTTGGGAAAATGGAGAGAAAAATGGGTCCATGGACCCATGTTGCTCATTCCAAATTTGTAGTCCTCGGATAGATCTTTCTAACGAGGTATGGTACGCGTCAAACGGAGATCGTATGCCAAAGTTACGCCCCTGGGAAGTTGAAACGCCAATTTACCCAAACATGGCCCATATTTTTGGCACTTCATCTCCTAGGGTTAGGGTTTTGGCTGTTTAGGATTTCCCATTGTTTCTAAATGATAAATAGGCCCTCGAGCCTCATTGTAACTCAGTTCAGGGGCCTGTAGCCGCCACATCTCTTCTCAGAGATAGCTACCAGCGCCCTAGCTAGTTTTATTTCCATTCTGTCTGTAAGCAAATTTTAGTTCTTTGATATTAATGAAATGAAGTGTTATTTCTGCTGCATCTCTGTATTTATGGTTATATTTTTATTCTGTTGCATTCCTACATAAATCCGGATCACATGCCTACATATTAAACTTTAAGTGCACCAATAATATGGCAGAATATGAAGCTCTTTTGTTAGGTCCTAAACTTGTCAAAAGATTAGGGGCAATTAGAGTATCTGTCATAGGATATTCTAATTTAATCATTCAACAGATCAAAGGACACTTTCTAACAAATGATCCCAGACTGAGAGAATATAGAGGAATAGTTGTAGAGATTCTCAATACTTTTCTACAGACTCAGCTTGCTAAAATCCCAAGAAAACAAAACTTGCATGCTCATAGTCTTGCAATGTTTTCCAGTACCTGTAAATTACCATTCGAACCTAATCATCAGTTCACAGCTAAGATTAGACACAGACTAGCCATACCTGACAATTTTAAGAACTGGCAAGTGTTTGCAAGTGATGAGCAGATTAACAATTTCCTGACTCTAGAGAATGAATTTTCTAACAGTAACATAGATGAATATATAGTCATTGAATCTGATCAAATAAATAAACAAGAAATGGACATTTCAGAAGAAAGTGTAATTCAAATGCTTCATACAATAATGTTTACCAAAAAAGAAATGCAGTACCTTAAACAAATGGAGGTTGATGAGATTATAGAAGAAGAATTTGAGGTCATTAATTTAAAAGACAATCATTTGCCTAAAGGATTAACTCCTCTGGAAGATCTTTTTGATTCTAACGATATTCCAAATAAACCCAAGATGGAACCATTGAAAGAAGATATTGAGGAATATAACTTGGGAATTGAAGAGAATCCTAAAATGATAAAGTTATCCAAATCTTTGTCTCCTGATCAAAAACTAAAATATGTTGAACTAGTGAGAGAATTCTAGGATATCTTTTCCTGGAGTTACGAAGACTTGAAATCATATGACACCTCTATAATTCAACATACAATACCTCTAAAAGTAAAACAGAAACCATTCAAACAGAAACTCAGAAGAATTAACCCTGTACTACTGCCCTTGATTGAAAAAGAAATTAAACGGATGTATGAAGCAGGGATAATTGCTCCCATTAGGTTTTCAGAGTGGGTGTCTAATGTAGTACCTACTAGGAAGAAAACCGAAGAGATCAGGTTATGTGTTGATTTAAGAAATGTAAATAAAGTTTGTTTGAAGGATAATTACCCTTTACCTAAAATGGATCACATTTTACAAAGGGTAGTAGGTGCTTCAAGGATTTCTCTTCTAGATGGGTTCTCAGGATACAACCAGATTCTGGTTCATCCTGATGACCAAGAAAAAACGGCTTTTACAACACCATGGGGAACATTTAAGTACGTTAGAATGCCATTTGGACTTAAAAATGCAGGAGAACCTTCCAAAGAGCAATCGACACCACATTCGCAAAAGAAATTCATTATTTTCTTGTTATATATTTGGATGATTTAACTGTGTTTTCTAAATCAGATCATCAGCATTTGGACCATCTCAGAAAAGTATTCCTAAAATGCAGAAAATATGGTATCTCTTTAAATCTAAAGAAGTCCTTGTTTGGTCTTGAAGAAGGTAAACTCTTGGGTCATATCATCTCCAAAGATGGTATCAAAATTTATCCTACTAGAATAGAAGCCATATTGTAGATACCTCACCCTAGAAATGTTAAAGAACTTCAAGTTTTCTTAGGAAAAATCAATTTTTTGAGAAGATTCATATCTAGCTTAGCTAAACTAATTAGACTGCTTAATAACATGTTAAGAAAGGATTCAAGTATTAAATGGACAGTAGAAGCCAAACAATCATTTGAGGAAATTAAAATGGTTTTGACCAGAACACCTATCCTTACCAGTCCACAATTTGATAGAGACTTCATGATATTTTCATTTGCATCATAACACACTGTAGCAGTTGTTTTATTACAAAAGGATGTGAAAAACCTATAGCCTTTTTTAGTAAAGCACTAAGGGAAAAATCATTAAAATACAACATCATGGAAAAACAAGCTTTTGCACTTGTAAAAGCCATTAAAGATTTTAGAATCTACATATTGTATTCCCATGTGATAGCCTATGTACCAAATGCTATTGTCAAAGACATCTTAACTCGGGATGGAATTGAGGGAAAAAGAGGTAAACGGATTGCTACCATATTAGAATATGATATTGAAATAAAACCTACAAAGCTTATAAAGGGACAGGGATTGGCTCAACCCATGACAGAAACAAATTGTCCAGCCCTGGATATTAATGAACTGGATGATGAATAGGAGATGGCGACTCCACAAATCAGCCAGGCCTTTTTAGATTCACCTTAGTATGCTGATATAATTTATGTACTGTTAAACCTGCAGGCTCCTCCAGGGTTATCCAGAACAAAGAAAAGGTTTTTAAAGATGACATCTTCAAAGTTTTGCATTTTAGATAATGTTCTTTTTTGGAAAAATCATGAAGGTATTCTATTGAATTGTTTGTTAAAAGATGAAACTGACAAGGCTCTCCTTGAATTTCATGCAGGAGACTGTGGTGGACACCTTTATTGGAAATAAACTGTAGACAAGATCCTAAGGGCTGGATTTGATTGGCCAACCTTGTTCTCTGATGTAAAGAAAATTTTCACTGCTTGCCATAAATGTCAAATTTTTGAAGGCAAGAGAAAACTATTACCTTTACCCCTGAAACCAATTTCCACTGAAAAAACTTTCCAACAATGGGGCCTAGATTTCATTAGAGAGATCCATCCTCCCTCCTCTAGCCAACACAAATGGATCCTCACTGCCACGGACTATTTTACCAAATGGATAGAAGCAATTCCTTCCAAACAAGCCAATGACACCGTGATGATAGGATTCCTAGAAACCAATATATTATCAAGATTTGGCTATCCTGATAAAATCATAACTGATAATGTTGTTGCCTTCAAATCTAAGAAGATGATAATTTTTTGTGATAAATATCATATCACTTTAAGCCATTCCATAGCCTATTACCCTCAAGGTAATGGACTAGCTGAGTCTTCCAACAAGATTCTTATCAATATTATTAAGAAATTATTGGAGGAAAACAAGAAAAATTGGCACAAGAAACTTACAAATGCACTGTGGGCAGATAGACTCACCACCAAAAAATCCATTGGAACCAGTCCTTATGAGTTAGTCTATGGCATTGAAGTTGTATTTCCTTCATCTTTAGGAGTTCCTGTTATGAAATTACTTCAAGAAGCTCAGATTGAACCTAATGATATTCAAAGGAGAATAAACCAGACTATCAATTTGCAGCAGACCAGAGAGGAAGTATATCAAAGATCCCAAGTATTGCAGGAGAAACTAAAGAATATATTTGATAAAAGAACCAAGGAAGAAGATTTCCAACTTGGAAACAAAGTATTAAGATGGGATTCCAGAAGAGAAGATAAGGGAAAACATGGGAAATTTGACTTCCTGTGGAAAGGACCTTATATTATCCATGCTTTACAAGGAAACAATACATATTTTCTGAAAAACTTGGATGGTACAGAAATTGAAGATGGGCTAGTTAATGGTCGAATGTTGAAACATTACTTTGATCCTATTTATTAGGATATCCTGATTTTTTAACATGTACATACTATATCCTTTGTAATGTCACAGTTTTGAGTGGATAGTAAATTGCTAGAGTTGAAGCCTGAAGAGAAGGCCCTAAGCTGCAAAAGTATTACTGTCATACATACAATAAAGAAACAAGCAGAAGAAGATTCCATAGTTCAGTAAAAATCATTTTGAGGATAACTGACTTGCTATTCTTGACTTTTCACCAGGAAAAAGCCATCCCCAAGTGGAGCCTGTTAGAGTCGGTCTCGTTAGCCCTCCGTCAGCGATCAAAATTTCTCTTTTGCATTTCATTTTTAGGTGTCTCGCTTGATTCACTGAGTTGCATTCCGCCAGGGGCATGCCATAATCTGACGGAAGGGTCTCTTCACTCATTTCCCTCATGTTTGTACCTGTTGGTTTGTGTCTAATCATTAAAGATCATCAAAGTTCATCAGAGTCAATTTTACAGTCATTTACAGTCATGGATGGTCTTTGGTCAGCAAAGAGTCATTTTAGGGTTTCTAGGTCATATTAGGTCTAGGGTTTGTCAATTCAGTTTGCAAAGCATCTAATAATACCAGCAGACGCATGAGGGAGGTTTCAAGATAAGTTTTCATCGAAACTTCATCATCGCAATCTTTGATCATGACTTTTCTTCAAAACTCTGTTTTGAAGAAAATCGTCAAATTCATTCTTTGTAATTAATGCTATGTATATTTTTCAAGTTTTTCAGTGGTCAGATTTTTCCGGCGCATCCCTGGTCATCATTTTCCAAATTCAACGCCAGCCATCCCTGCAAAAATAACCATGAGATTCATTATTCAGCCAAAAATCAAAGTGGGAGCCCAAAATAGAGTTAAATGTGAAAGTGTCAAAGTCTGCAAAGGTAGAAAGAGAGTTTGCCAAATCAAAAATTGAAGTTCATGCCATACAAGATATGTCTGGTGTTCAACAATTCATTTGCATGCCAAAAACATCAAGGGGCCAAGAGGAAACATTGAGAAATCAGTTGGAAGGAAAAACAGTGTTTGAAAGGCCAAATTATGGATCAAATTCAGAGTGCGGCGCATTGGGAATTGGCGTAGCGCATTGGAGGTGGCACGTCACGTAGAGAAAAAAAATTTCAGTGTAAAATTACACTGGCGCGGCGCATTGGAGGAGGCGCGGCGCGTTGGGTTGGGGCGCGGCGCGTAGAGCTGAGACTCAAATTTTTTCCATTGCTTCCAGATTTTTGTATTGGTTTCGTCAATTTTTCTCCGAGTAAGTTTGACTCACCTTGCAATTGCCCATAAGCTTGTGAATGGTGTGGGTATATGATGGATTATAAGAGAGTGAATGTCAAAGACTTAAACCCTCTCATTTTGTAAAAAATTTCTCCCTTAGGGTTTGAAGTTTGAGTGTTGAAGTTTGATTTTTGTGTCAAATAGTTCAAAAACCATTCCTCATTTGTGACTCTGTTCCCCTTCATTGTAATATCATCATTATACCATCCCTACCCTATTCCCTAATCAAACCACTCATATCACTTATTCCTATTTGTCTCTATTATCCCTCAAATGATTTCATGCCCTATCATTATTATTTTTCTCATATCACTTATAAAATTCCTTAAATCCCAAACATTCAAGTAGTTGCCCTATTGTCTCTACATTGTCAAAACAGAGATTTTAAAGGGGCAAAATTTCACTTGATCAACTCCACAGTCCACTTTTCCCACTGTCCCTTTTTCTCACAATCCCTCATTCCCCTTTGGCACGCATTTGGCGGTTGGAGAAAAATACACCAAGGTCTCATTTCTCATTTTCAACAAGCTGAACATACACATTGCAACACCATGACCGACAATGACACATCATACAACCGAGACAGTGTTTTCACCACAGGAACTGCATGCACCAGGAGGGCACTGAAACGTCATGAAACGCATGATCCACTCCGAATATTGGCCAAAGATTCCTTGGATGGACATGAGACATGATGGGAGACCTTCTCTTCGAATTTCAGCAAATTTGGAGAAGTTTTTGTCGTTTTGAAATTTTTTGGTCTCAAAACAGTTTTTTTCGCCCGACGCGTCGCGCCACCTAACGCGTGCTTATGATTGGGACACCTTCTGGGGGAAAAATTTGTATTTTTGGATTTCTCATGGTAATTTATGCATGCTCAGAAATGGCTGAAGCATTTCATCAAGTTCTGGATGATCAAAAGGGCCAAAAACACCATGAAAATCACCTTTCTGCCACCTTTTGCACCAGCAAGAAGTACTTTTGGGATAATGAAGTTTTGGAGGACAAAATGAGGTCAAAATTAAAAAATTCCACTTGGGTTGGATAGAAGATATCCAAGGCTTTCCAACGAGCTATCATGAGCTCAATTTAGACTTCATGAAGTGCTCCAAAAGCAGGTCCAAAGTAGTGCGGTGCATAGAGATTTTGAGCGCGACGCATAGAGGATTTTGACCAAATTTTTGCCTTCCAGCTCAGAAATTCGGCCAGTTTTGACTATTTTTTACTTTTGATGTAATTATTGATATATCTTGATGTAATTTGATGCACATGATGTAATTTTGGCATGTATTTACTTGTTCTAGATGATTCATTCACAAAAAAGTGAAAATCAAGTGAATGGATCAGTTTCCTAGCTTATAGAGGCAAGTTGTTTGGCTGCCTAGATTTTAGCTCCTTGTTTAGAATTGGTTCAAACTGTTCCTAGAAGCATGAGCTCGACCCCTAGAGGCGTGTGGTTAAGCAGACTCATTTGCTTATTGTATTTTCTTCGAGACACTTTTGTTGGACTTGTTGGACCTTGGGGAAAAGTTTGAACACTATTGTACATATTTTTCCATTTTGCATGGACATGAAAGATCGTAGGTTCCGAATACATAATTGGGACTTCGTGCTTTCAGTTTTGATGGTGTGTTCTCTCAGTTATTTGAAATTTATTTAATGTTTAATGTATACCATTCCCTTCTTTTGCTTCTGAAACTAAATGAATGAGTAAATAAGGCAGAATCCATTGATTCCAGTGCTCTGCCTTTAAATTTGTTTAGTTTTATATGTTTTTGCCAGTTTGGAGAGGATTATTGTTCTCCCTTTCCCTCTTCAGCTCCTTTTCATTCTGATCCATCCATACACATAATAAAAAAGCATCAATACTACTGCCTACCTTGCCACAATTCGAAATCTGCAAAGATCTGGCCTCATCCCCGAGCCCAAAATTGTTTTTCCCATTTTTCCAACAAAAACCCAAAAAATTTAAATCAAACCTTCCTATCTATTTACTAGCCTAAAATAAGTATCAATTATAGGTCATCTTAGCCCCTTTGAAGACCTTTTGCCGAGATAGACCCAGAGAGAGCCCTCTCCTGTCCTCGTAGGGCTAGCTACGAGGCTGAGCGTGGTTTGATGTTGCCTTGAGTTTTGCCTTATTTCAGCCTAAGGTAGATTCAAGCGCTAACATAGTGGCGACCATACCGGGGGAAATTTTCTTATTACTGTCATCTTCTATAGACGGAGTCTGAAGTCACGCCAGGTAGCCTTCGAACTGCTCTTGCTCTGCGAGTGCATAGTAGATAAAAGCTGCTTCAGTCGATCTCCGGTTTAGCTTATGAATGTGCCCCTTGATTTGCGAATTCCTCTCGATGACTGTCTTGGACCGTATCCCGATGTTGATGGCTCACAACGATCGACACAAGAAGTCGAAATCATTCACCTCGGGTGACCCTTGGGAGAGACCCACCTGGAGGACCGACTCTTTCTCTATGCAGAAAGTGAAGATCTTCAACAAAGTTTAGGCATTCAAAGTAAGTCGGTATTCAGATTCAGTCTTTCTTGTAAATTACTTATTTGTTGTTCTCGAACCCGTCCCGAAGGTTATCTCCAAATTTTTTGTATGACAAAGCGTGATTAAAATCTTCACCGCTTATTCCAAAGTATAAATACCGAGTTTCCTCTTGATCCCGGTTCTCATTTTCCACGATTTCCCACATTCATGATGACTTTTCTTCGCAGTGATGAGTCGCAAGAGAACAAAAATGAAAACCCCGTAGCTCTTTTGTATATATTGTATATACCCACACCTTTGATAGTCCCGTACTCTGGTACAAACCTCTTGTTTTACCTTCTGTTCTCCATGCTTTCCCTGCAAATTATGACCTATATCTACCAAGATTTGACGGTGAATGTAACAATGTCAACGTTGAGCAACATGTGCAGAATGTTGAGACTTTTCTAGATCTTTTTGAAGTTGATGATGAAGATGTTAGTATTAGGCTTTTTGCTCTTTCTTTGCAAGCCAAAGTCAAGAGTTGGTTTAAAGCCCTGCGTGATGCGAGCATCTCAGATTTCCAGCAGTTCGTTGAAGTTTTCCTCGTTAGGTGGGTGATCGGACAGAATCCTTTCCTTATTATAGAAGAGTATAACCAGCTGAAAAGACTGCCAGGGGAGACAATACAACAATTTTCTGCTAGATTTAACCAAGTATATTTTTCGATGCCAGCTGATATAAGACCTTCTCCTAGATCTGCTCTCTTGCACTACCCAGGTGCCTTTTATCCGGAAATGGAGTTTTAGCTGAGAGAAAATAATATTGCAACACTTCACGAGATGCATAACAAGGCAGTGAATGTAGAGGCTCATTTGTTGATCCGAAGGGCAAGGTTGAAGGAAGAAGAGATGAAAAACATGGATCCAGAGAAATCGACATCTCTAGAGGTAAAGCTTGACATGTTGGTAGGTGCAGTAGAAGAGATGATGCAAAAGAACACCAGAAGGAATGAGTATAATGTTGAAGCCCATGACTTGCTGATTGAGGAAGAACAAGTTGCTGATCCAAAACATTTTGGTTCTTATCCCAGTTGTCATAGTGATTTCTTTATAGATCATCTTGAAGAAGAGAGAGCTGTTGATATGACATGTATGCTTGATGATGTGTTGTATACTGATGATTTGCCTCAGTTTGATCAGTATGATGATGATTATGTTCTCCAAACAGAAGCTAATCTTGCAGACGAATCAGCAGCTAGTTTGTGAGAGGAGGAAGTTCACTTTCAGCAGCTTGAGTATAGTGATCAACCGATGCATATCGGCTATGACAATGATGATGAAAGTGCAACAAATTTTGAAGTAAGTGAAGGACCTTTGCCTTTTTGTTTTGACTCGTTTCATTTCATCAGAGACAATTTCTATGCAATCAGAAATCAACTACCAACAAGCCTTGATCTGGACCATCTTGAGGGTAATGAAAACCTTGTTCAAGATTTCTCATATTCAGATTTGCAATCCCTGAGTGCCATTGATTGTCAAGCTGCAGATGAAGACACGGAAGCTAGCACATATGATCAAATGATACAAGATGACTCCGTACCATTCTGTTTTGAATCATTCCAATTTTTGAAGGGAAAATTGCATAGTAAATCTTCAAATGAGCAGTTTGTAGGAAATCAAAAATATTTCAATTTCAATGTTGAGGATGAGACAGATAGAAAAATTCTTGAGCTGGTTGTTAATGAGAGATCTTCTTCTGAAATAATCAATTAAATCATTTTTGATACAAAACCCTCCCTAGCATCTGATTTGAAGCCATCCAATGCAATTGAAGGTTAGATTACAGATGAAGGTGTGGAAGCTGAAATATATGAGTTAATGATGCAAGATAATTCTGTACCCTTTTATTTCGAGGCATTTCAGTTTATAAGGTAGAATCTTCGTAATATATCTAAAGAAAAAGATGAACAGCCAGTAGGATGTCATACAATTTCAATGGATACATCGCAACAGTCTTCTCAAATTTTTGATGATCCTATTGCTCGTGTGTTGGATGAGGTTTGCTATAAAAATTCTTCTCCATTGGCTAACCATGTGCCCGAAAAGAATGTTGATAATAATCTTGTTCAAAATTCAATTTCATTGTGTTGTTCAACAGATTTTTCATATGAGGAGATTGATAAAGGAGACTTTTTTTCTGTCTGGAATCAACAACAGAGTTTGGTTTTTCATGAATTTCAGGATCCTTTTGATAGCTTGCTGCAATCACCAAAGAAACACAGCACAGATGTGAGGAAAGTCTTGATATCTAGCTATGAAGATTACTTGGACCAGAGCAGTGAGGTGTTAATGGAAATGAATAGCTATGTTTATGAAGATCCTTTTGCAGTATTCTTGCAGTCATCCAGTCAATTCATGCTTTTCAAGTTTATCAGCAGTCCACTTGGTTCAAAGTTTCCATGGGAATTGCCTTTCAGTAGTTATTTCTCGTTGTTCATAAGCAAGCACTTGCAGAGAATTAAGATAGCAGCCAACATGCTTACATGGTTGCATTGGCTGTTCCATTTCACTTGATCGGGTGGTGAAAAGAGCAATTAGAGTAGGTTTGATGAATAAGCTCTACTTTTAGCATATTTTCCAGCTTGTCAGTTGTGTTTAAGTATCGAGTCAATTTTTAGTTGAGTGAGATTCAGTTTGTGTCATCAAGTCATCAATTTTCAGTCATGCATTTCAGTTTTAGTTTTTGACTCCATTGCCCAATGGATGAAGGCACTGTCTGCTTTCCAAATATCTGTACTTCTTGGCACCTCCAAGGAGCTGGAGCTACCATCCCCATTAGAGCTAATGTTAGATTCGGTCTCGTCAGCCCTCCGTTAGCGATCACAATTTCTCTTTTGCATTTCATTTTTAGGTGTCTCGCTTGATTCACTCAGTTGCATTCTGCTAGGGGCATGCCATAATCTGATGGAAGGGTCTCTTCACTCGTTTCCCTCATGTTTGTACCTAATGGTTTGTGTCTAATCATTAAAGATCATCAAAGTTCATCAGAGTCAATTTTACAGTCATTTACAGTCATGGATGGTATTTGGTCAGCAAAGAGTCATTTTAGGGTTTCTAGGTCATATTAGGTCTAAGGTTTGTCAATTTAGTTTGCAAAGCGTCTAATAATACCAGCAGACGCATGAGGGAGGTTTCAAGATAATTTTTCATCGAAATTTCATCATCACAATCTTTGATCATGACTTTTCTTCAAAAATCTGTTTTGAAGAAAATCGTCAAATTCGTTCTTTGTAATTAATGCTATGTATATTTTTCAAGTTTTTCAGTGGTCAGATTTTTCCGGCGCAGCCCTGGTCATCATTTTCTGAATTCAACGCCAGCCATCCCTGCAAAAATAACCATGAGATTCATTATTCAGCCAAAAATCAAAGTGGGAGCCCAAAACAGAGTTAAATGTGAAAGTGTCAAAGTCTGCAAAGGTAGAAAGAGAATTTTCCAAATCAAAAATTGAAGTTCATGCCATACAAGATATGTCTGGTGTTCAAAAATTCATTTGCATGCCAAAAACATCAAGGAGCCAAGAGGAAACATTGAGAAATCAGTTCGAAGGAAAAACAGTGTTTGAAAGGCCAAATTATGGATCAAATTCAGAGCGCGGTGCGTTGGGAACTGGCGCGGCGCATTGGAGGTGGCGCGGCGCGTAGAGAGAAATTTTTCAATGTAAAATTACACTGGCATGGCACATTGGAGGAGGCGCGGCGTGTTGGGTTGGGGCGCGGCGCGTAGAGCTGAGACTCAAATTTTTTCCATTGCTTCCAGATTTTTGTATTGGTTTCGTCAATTTTTCTCTGAGTAAGTTTGACTCACCTTGCAATTTCCCATAAACTTGTGAATGGTGTGGGTATATGATGGATTATAAGAGAGTGAATGTCAAAGACTTAAACCCTCTCATTTTGTAAAAAATTTCTCCCTTAGGGTTTGAATTTTGAGTGTTGAAGTTTGATTTTTGTGTCAAATAGTTCAAAAACCATTCCTCATCTGTGACTCTATTCCCCTTCATTGTAATATCATCATTATACCATCCCTACCCTATTCCCTAATCAAACCACTCATATCACTTATTCCTATTTGTCTCTATTATCCCTCAAATGCTTTCATGCCCTATCATTATTATTTTCCTCATATCACTTATAAAATTCCTTAAATCCCAAACATTCAAGTAGCTGCCCTATTGTCTCTACATTGTCAAAATAGAGATTTTAAAGGGGAAAAATTTCACTTGACCAACTCCACAGTCCACTTTTCCCACTGTCCCTTTTTCTCACAATCCCTCATTCCCCTTTGGCATGCATTTGGCGGTTGGAGACAAAGACACCAAGGTCTCATTTCTCATTTTCAACAAGCTGAACATACACATTGCAACACCATGACTAACAATGACACATCTGTTGGAAATATTGTCATTGATGGAAAATGAGGAAGCACTCAGGCAAAAGAGGCAGCACTGTAGCAAAGGAAGGAAAAAGAGGCACAGCGAAAGTAATAGAGGCAGCAAGAAGAAAGTCAAAATGTAACAGTCATAGAAGCACAGTGAAGAACCGTTATCGGAAGATAGAGACAGAGGCAGAGTGACAGAAGCAGAGACAGAGGCAGAGAGCAATTACAAAATTCCGAGAATCGCCCAACCCGGAGGACAGATATATAATTCTGAGAATCATACCCCAAGCCGGGCGTTATGCATATAATGCAAAACCAAATTCCGGGAATCGCACACTCCAACCAGCGTTATAGATTTAACATAATTCATAAACATTATTCTGGGAATCGCCTAACCCACTGGCGGACACATATATATATATATATAATATCCATCACAATACATATAAATGTCACACATTTCATATTCTGCAATGGTCCAAGGCATATACATTGATATATATTTAAGTGGAGCATGTTATGATCAATGGAAAGGAAGTAATATAAAGTGGGACCCTCACCCAATCGCAATCGGAGATCGCAAGGGCAGCGGAACATGTAACCAACATAAAGTTGCGATTGCAATGGAAATCCAGACCTAATGGATCAATGAACCATAATTCATGTGTGTTTGAGTTCCAGTGAATAGTGATGATCGCATCAGAGAACATAAGAGTTGCGATTGCGATTGGAAGACCGGACCCGATGGGTCTATAAACCATGTTTAACAAAGAGTTTGAAGTCCAGTTCCAATCGCATCGGAAAGAAACAAACCATCGCAACACATATTAAAGAACTTGTGATTGCGATTAAGAGTTTGGACCCGATGGACTTATAAATTATTATTAACAAAGATTTCAGTTCCAGGTCTAATCGCATCGGCAAAACGCAATGAACAGTGATCAATCGCAATCGGAGCAGGAGCGATCAATCGCAATCGGAGGAGAACCAATGCATCGGAAAACATGTCAAGTGGGCCCGAAAGGGCATTTGTTAAGTATTATCAAGATTATTCATTGATTATAGTACAAGTAGCAGTTGTTTGTTAAAACCTTATATAAGGATGTCGAGAGTTGATTTAAGTTGTATCAAAAGGCGTTGTTATATATATAAAGGGCGATTGTATTAAAATATGCCGCGTGGTATGTAAACCCACGGGCCTTGGCTTAAGGTGGAGGGTGATTGGTAATATAAAACGAATGTTGCGATTGTATTGAAAAGTGTCGTGTGGTCTGTAGACCCATGGGCCTCAGCTTAAGGGGAGGGCGATTATTAATATACAACGACTGTAATATATGTTCGTTCTGCTTGCGGAGCTTCCACATCAACAAGACACTAATGGCATAAAAGGGATTGAAATTCCTCCAGATTTACAGTCAGCAGATATAAAAGGCACATTTACACATATGCAGCAGTTACACCATAGCAGAGGACAAAAGAGCAAACAGATCCGAAAGAAGATAAAACAAAGTCACAGAAAAGACAAAGACAGCCAAAGAAAAGACAAATGCGTACCAATTCAAAAGACTAAATGAGTTGAGCTGGAGTTCTCATTTAAATTTGAATGTAAATGTTTTATTTAAATTTTTATTGTTTGTGATGCATTGGCAAGTCTCCGAGAGAAAACAAACTCCCACTGTAATGTTAAAATTGACACCTACAATTATAATTTCTGAGTAAGCTGATAAAAGGAGTGAGAAGGCAGAAGGCAAAGAGACATGACTTTCCATTTCAAATTCCAAGAAGAATACAAACAGTCATGTGAGGAAATCTATAAATAATATCATCTTGATATGCAGAGAGATTTTTTTTTTAATGAAGAGAGAGTAAATCGAGAGAAGGCAGAATATAGAAGAGTAAGATAGAGAAGACACAGTGCTACAATGCAAGGAGAAGCTGGCCATCAAAGTCGACATTCAAGGTAAATCAAGAACCGCCTGATAAATTGGAGGAAGCTGAGCTTCCCCTACTGTTACCGATAGTCGCCGTCAGAAGCCGACCGAGGTTGGACCTCCGTAGGCTGGCATCAGGGGAGAAAATAGATGGGAGTTGGAGCTTCTTTGCAAGTTGTAGCTTGCAGAATTGAGGTAGGAGCCTCCTGTAGGTTGGAGCCTACAGAAAATCAGTGGTGAGAGGGAGTTGGAGCTTGCCTTTGCATCACAACAATAATAAGATGTGGTTTTCTCCCTTATGGGTTTCCACCTATATCCGGGTGTCTTCAAAAGGATATTTATGTGTATTGATCTGATATGTATCATTTGCTTGGTCATCCGCCGTTCTCAAATTAAGTTCACCGCCCTATTAAACTAATACTTTCAGATTACATTCTAATATTACTCTCACATTAAATAGAGTTTGAAATGAAGGTGTAAATAAGTTTATTGAAAAGTTTAAAATATCAGGAATGTATTAAACTGATTCACCCCCCCCTCTCAGTTTAATTAGAGATTCAACAACATCATACAACCGAGACAGTGTTTTCACCACAGGAACTGCATGCACCAGGAGGGCACTGAAATGTCGTGAAACAAATGATCCACTCCGAATCTTGGCCGAAGCTTCCTTGGCTAGACATGAGACATGATGGGAGACCTTCTCTCTGAATTTCAGCAAATTTGGAAAAAAATTTGTCGTTTTGAAACTTTTTGGTCTCAAAACAGGTTTTTTCGCCCGACGCGTCGCGCCACCCGACGCGCGCTTATGATTGGGACACCTTCTGGGGGAAAAATTTGTATTTTTGGATTTTTCATGGTAAGTTATGCATGCTCAGAAATGGACGAAGCATTTCATCAAGTTCCGGATGATCAAAAGGGCCAAAAACACCATGAAAATCACCTTTCTGCCACCTTTTGCACCAGCAGGAAGTACTTTTGGGAGAATGACGTTTTGGAAGGGAAAGTGAGCTCCAAATTGCAAAATTCCACTTGGGTTGGATAGCATACATCCAGGGATTTCCAACGAGCTATCATGAGCTCAATTTTGACTTCAGGAAGTGCTCCAAAAGCATGTCCAAAGTAGCGCGGCGCATAGAGCTTTTGAGCGCGGCGCATAGAGGATTTTGACCAAATTTTTTCCTTCCAGCTTAGAAATTCAGCCAGTTTTGACTAGTTTTGACTTTTGATGTAATTATTGATATATCTTGATGTAATTTGATTCACATGATGTAATTTTGGCATGTATTTACTTGTTATATATGATTCATTCACAAAAAAGTGAAAATCAAGTGAATGGATCAGTTTCCTAGCTTATAGAGGCAAGTTGTTTGGCTGCCTAGATTTTAGCTCCTTGTTTAGAATTGGTTAAAAATGCTCCTAGAAGCATGATCTCGACCCATAGATGCATGGGAAGGGGTTAGACTTGTCTATTTATTGTATTTTCTGAGACACTTTCAGGGTTGGACTGGTTGGACTCTTGGGAAAAGTTTGGCACACTATTGTACATATTTTCTGCATTTTAGCTAAGGAAAGATCAGAGGTTTTGCAGCACTTGTTGGGATTCTTGTGGCTTTCAGTTTTGATGGTGTGTTCTCTCAGTTATTTGTAAGTTCTTTAATGTTTAATGTATGCCATTCCCTTCTTTTGCTTCTGAAACTAAATGAATGAGTAAATGAGGTAGAATCCATTGATTCCAGTGCTCTGCCTTTAAATTTGTTTAGTTTTATATGTTTTCGCCTGTTTGGAGAGGATTCTTGTTCTCCCTTACCCTCTTCAGCTCCTTTTCATTCTGATCCATCCATACACATAATAAAAAAGCATCAATACTACTGCCTACCTTTCCCCAATTCGAAATCTGCAAAGATCTGGCCTCATCCCCGAGCCCAAAATTGTTTTTCCCATTTTTCCAACAAAAACCAAAAAAAATTAAATCAAACCTTCCTATCTATTTACTAGCCTAAAATCAGTATCCATTATAGGTCATCTCAGCCCCTTTGAAGACCTTTTGCTGAGATAGACCCGAAGAGAGCCCTCTCCTGTCCTCGTAGGGCTAGCTACGAGGCTGAGCATGGTTTGATGTTGCCTTGAGTTTTGCCTTATTTCAGCCTAAGCTAGATTCAAGCGCTATCAGAGCCAGTGTTAGACTCCTATACCAATAGTTGTCATATATCATGACTAACTTTATGGGCTATGTAATATGTTCATACCTTTCCTTGTTGCAAAGGTTTTCCATATTGTCAAAAAAATTAAAAAATTTAAAAAATGTAAAGAGGGTATACCCTAAAAGAAAAATGAAAGGGTGAAAAAATAAAAATGGCCAAAAAAGTAAAATAAAATGAACCCCACCAAAAGAAAGGCCAAGGAAAGTGTGCAAGTCTAAAATGCCACTACTTTTTGCTCTTATGTAAATAAACAAATTGTGTGCAACTTGTATCTTATGCCACAATTTATGAACAGTCAAACAGTTTAAGCTTGACTAGTTCATCTTTCAATTTTATGTTTTAGAGATAGAGAATAAAATCAGAAAAAACTTTTTAATCTTGACAGATAAGTAGATAGGTAGAGTAAATAAAAGAAGGTCAATAGTTTAATCTGAGCCCTTGGATGTAATAAGGTTAGATTTAGATAGATTTCTACATGTAAAAGAAAAGAAAGTGTGATAAGGGTTTTCCAGTCTAAGTGCACCCTAATAAAGAAGAAAAAATGGTAGGTTAAAGAAGGTAGGGTAGGTAGATGTTGTTGCAGAATTACATGTGATGGATAATGACTCTAAATGTGTTAATATCTACTTTCATCACAAGTGCAAGGTAGACACTACACTAGAAGAATTTCAAGCAAAACAAAGTCAAATTATTAACTTCCCTTCTCATTTTTCCCTAAAAATTCATTAATTTCCCCTAAGTACTAAGGCATTTGAAAATTAGAGGGGCTCAAGGCATTTCCTTGACTTTTGGAGGGACCGGACCCTCGGCCCAATAATTGACAAAGCCTAAGTACTTAAAACTATTCATAAGTCATTCATTCGCTTCCCAAAAAATATTTTCCTAAGTAAAATCCTATTTTACTTAAGGAAATGGCAATATTTCATAAAAACCCTTCTCATTCAAGCATAAGTTAAATACATACTTCTAATGTTTTTATACTTAGCACTTTTCATTCATTTTCATAGTAACTCTAACTTTATTATTTAATTCCCTATATGAAACTACCCTTTCCTGTATTATTTTAATTATATAAAACTCCCAAATTATTACATATCCTGCCCCTTTGGTTGAAAAATAACCATATAATTGTGTTAATTGTGATTAATTAGTTGAATCTCAAACTAATTAAAAGCCCGACACCCTGCCATATAAAAAAGGGATTAATTAATCCTCATGGTTAATTAATAACCTACCTCACTAATAGAATTGCCCCCGATATGATTAATTCATACTTAATTATATTGGGTCCGCCCTGTTATTTCCCCATTATCTCACCTGCCCGACAACCGTTCGATCAACCAATCCATGATCAATGACTGTCATCCATGTCGCTGCGCCCCCACATCCAAAAAATAACGTGCGATGGCTAAGTAGTTTCCCAAATAGTACTTCGCCACATGTCGAATGGTGTATGGAATCGCTAGCCCTCTGCTGAAAACTGCTCATCCCCAAATGCGGTGCGATGCATACTGCTTACCACCCTTCCACCTATGAAAAAACAAATTTTCTTACTTACGTCACCCGCTTAAAAATAAAACCCCGCCAACCTTTGACTTTGCAAATAAAGCAAGCAAATGCACGTCAGTTTCATTATCTCGAACAACGACCAGTGTCCCATGCAAAACCAACTGTTGAAGACTATCAACCGCCACCTTGCTAAGAAATCTATAGATGAACAATCCAGAACCCATCCGCCATTTCCTGCACCTATTTTTGTCACTGTTCATTTCCTAGAAAAAAGGTATTTATCCAAATTCCTGTCGAACCCTACAAAATATTGGTTTTTTGTTTTAATTCCACAGGAAAAAAACTAAAACATGATACAATTCGGTCTTCATTTCATCCCAGACCAGTAATTGTATTGCTAGACCTGTAATTTTTCCTGTTTTTCCATAAAAACTAGAATTCCTTTTTAAATCCACAAGAACCAGAAATGGAGATTCATGTGGCTTTGAATGTTGCACCTCTGAATTCCCCCCATAAATATTTAGACTATCTGCCTCTAGCGAATAGAGATTTCCAGATAAAAGACCTCATCCTTAGTGAAAATCCTCTCAGAATTTTTTGTCAATGCAAAGATAGTTACCTGAATGGCTCTGAAATTTTGAGACTATGGGAATCCAATATCTCAATGTATATTTTACCCTCAGTTAATATTTTTTCCGAAATAATTCATCACTACCATGCCAATTATGATCCCAATCAACGAGCAGTCATATCCCCGAGTCAAACCATCATTTTCCCAATAACTGCTCAGTCTATCAATGAAATGTTACAGTTTCATCTTGGTCAAGCCCTGACTCCCCTTTCCATGGGATATTTACTTGAAAAATCGACCATTTTATCCCAAGAAGAGTTAAATCACCTCTGTCAGACTTTTATGCTTCAAGAACATCAGCCCAAAGGCCCTCCTCCTTATGGATATACTTCTTTCATAGATATGGGGAGACTCATTTTGAATATGATATCTTCTGTAATGGGTTTCAATACTAGTGAATATGTTGATAAGTTAACCCTAGTGTTGTTATCAATTTTTACTCTTGGACAACCCCCTGCTGTCAAATATGATTTTTCTTCCTACATTGCTAATAAAATTCATGACCAATTCATGAGATTGGAAGATGAAAGAATTTTCAAATATTACACTATTACATACCATCTCATGCTTTATTATCAATCAGAGAGTTTCCCTTTCCATGTCATGAAACTTGATGCCAAAGGAAATCCAAGGTCTGTACTTTTTTGGTCTACAATCTTCCATAATTCCTCTGATTCTCCTTATTCCTACAATGAGTTCATTGACCTATTTTTGCAACCTTCAATTACCTTATTAACAGGAGTTTCCCCTCCTAGGGTCAATAATGATATGAAGAAAATTCTCCAACTTTCCAAGAATTACAAGATAGGTGATTGGTACCTATGCCGAAATCATACAGAAATTAGAATATATGGGTGTGAGCTATGTCCTTTCAAGTTACCAAAGTATGTCCCAATGAGGCTCTTTGCCTTAGAGTATTTCATACAAATGATAAACTCAGACATAGTCTATTTTTGCAATGAAAAGAAAAAAGCTCAGCTCATAATTAAGAGTCAATTAGGTCCTTTTGTTTGTAATACTAGGGAGGCAGGGAAAGAAGCTGAAAGAATCCTAGAAGATTCTCTTAAATTGCAAAAAAAATTCCACTGGGTACCTTATGACCCAAAAAGTTTTATTTGTGATAGGAGGATGAAAAAAAAATTGTCACCATACCTTCACCATAGAATTCCAGAAATTGAACAATTTGCAAATATGGATGAATGGATGGAAGGGACCTTAATAGAACAAGATAGTGAACAGGTCAGTGTTGAAAATATTATGAAATATCTTCAGAAAATACTTCACATGGATTCTTTTGGGCAAGTGCAAAGACCAAGAATTGGTCCTTCCTCTGCTGGAACCTCTCAACTAAATTTGCAGGAAATCAGTGCACTGGCCACAGTAGCATCCAAAGGGAAGGAAAAGAAGGCTGATACACAAGTCACAGAGAAATTCACAATGACAGAGCAGCCTGAAACTTTCAAGGAACAGGCCCAAATACAAACTTCTCCCACTCAGATTAATGTGGTAGAAATTTCAATTTTGCAAACTCCTCTCAATAAAGAAAAAGGTAAGAAGAGAGATGAAAAAGCAACTACCCCTATCAGTGGATCTTCAGAATAACCTGGTGTCAAAAGACAAAGATTAAATCCTCTTTCAGAATTAGAATTTTCTCAAGAAACCCCTGATAGTCAGAGGAGAGCAGATTTAGATAGTCAACAAACATTCACAATCAGTGGGACATCCACTGATTCACAGAGAAAAGAACTACAAAGACAGCAAAGTGCAGAAGTATCTTCCTTCAAACCACTAGTGAAGGATCCCCGGGATATTAAAAAGACATTTATAAATATAAAGGCCAGAAATGATCCATTAAGACTTCAAATCTATAATCAATATTTGAATATGGCTCCCAAAAATCGACAAAGATTGATGTCAGCCTAAGACATCCAGCAGGGTAAAATGGCGATGAGTCATTTCAAACCCAGATTGCAACAGCCTCAAATAGCTGCAGACTATGTCAGAACCAATTTTGAAGTCATGACCAAGGACATTCATCCTTTGGATCAGATTGAGTTGCACAAACAAATTGGTGAAATGATTTATTCTACTTTGACTGATAAATCAATGATGGCCCAAAGATTACAGGATTCCTTGGATAATACTACTGCTCAATTGCATCTTGAAAAAGCCTCCTCCCAGGCCAAGGACAACAAAATAAAAACTTTGGAAGAAATAATTATTGGATTGGGTCATAATCCCAAAGATATTAAGGCTATAGAAGCCTTGATTAAAAAGAAATATGATGATATTGCAGCCTTAAGGAAACAACTGAAGTTGCCATCTTCAAGGCATCCATAGACTTCTGAGGTAATAAAGCAAAAATCTGAACAAGAATTGATGGATTTTCTCTTGAAACTTAATGAGACTGAAAAAGAACTTGAAAATTCATTAAAGGACAAGCAGCCAAACATTCCAACATCTACAACAGAAGTAATTACAAGTACAACAACAACAGGTCAGACAACAGGACTATCATAGGGCAACATTTCCAATTTAAGCACTGAAGAATTAATAAAGTCAATGGAGAAATTGAAACTCCAAGTGACAGAGCTCCAGAAAACAAAGGTACAACTTACCACGTTGGAAAAAAAATATGATCTCTCAAATATGAGTGTTGCAGAAAAAGCAAGAGAGATCAATAGATTAGAAAATTTGGTCAAAAAATTGGAAAATGATCTCACATTGGAGAAGCCTTTGAAGGAAATCAAAGAAATTCTTTGGGCCAACATCATTCAGTCAATAAATGATGTCTGGCCATGAATCCAAATAATGTATGAGCATAATGATTTAGTTAAATTGGCTCTGGAATAAGTTCAAAAGGCAAGAGAAGAATTATGGAATATGCCAGAAGAAGCCAATGAGCTTATACAATTTTTAAATATGAAGAACGGACATCAACTTGAAGAGCTAGGCATCCAAGACAGAACAGGAACAATTTTGGAGGTAAAAAGGGTTTTTACTAAAAGAACTCTGATGTAGAATCTAGAAAGAAGATGTTGGAAATACTGAGAGGGGGGGCTAAATCAGTATTCCTTTCAATTATAGAATTAGTTAATCTTCAATTATTATCAGTGTTTGTACAATGATAGCAGCAAACAAGAGGAACACAAATGCACACAATTTTTAAGGTGGAAACGCACTCCGGGACAAAAACCACCTAATGCTTTTCTAATAATTCTTTTCAACTCCAATTGAAAATAAAGCTCCAAATTCCTAGAATCTAGAAAAGCATTCTTCTCCAGCTCCCGCTGGATGGATTCTCCAACGCTCGAGATTTAAGGATCTGAAATAACAGAGATTTAAGCAATCATATATATTGTGATCTTCATTTCCTCCAACACTTAATTTGAGAGGGGCTTCAACAAGTGAACGTGGGAGGGATTTTAGGAGATTAGAAAATATTAATTATGACTTTTCAATGACCCATGCCCCAACCCCATGGGGTTTTAGCCCACTAACTGGGGTACAAACTTCAAACATGAATATCTCTCAAACCGTGAAGAATTACATGGCGTGCCATATATCAACGAAAACATATCGACAAGTAGAAACCATCAAAATCATTATTGACCCAAAATATATTAAATTGGTAGGTCAAACTTCTTATTCAATATTCGGTTAGCCCCTGGTGCTGCTTGGGTTGAAATCAATGACATTCCCTGATAAAAAAAATCCCCCTTTGGCATTGATGGCAACACGAGTACTCCCCCTGCAATCATGACACCTCTTCCTAAAACATTCTCTCCCCCTTTGACATCAATAGCAAAGGGTAACTCCCCATAAAACACAACCATATTGCAGACCTGTACACACTTCCACTCCCACTGACACACAATCATCCTACAGACCTGTACACACTTCCACTCCCACTTTATATTCTTGAAAAAGGAAAATCTAATGAGAACTTGGGAGAATCGCAAGCTTTTGAAGAAGATATTCAAATGCTTCACGAGGTAAAGGTTTAGTGAAGATATCACCAATTTGTTCTTTTGTACAAACATACTCAAGTTTGATATTCTTTTCAGCAACTTGTTCTCTAACAAAATGATATTTGATTGGAATTTGTTTTGTTTTTGAATGCATGACATGATTCTTGGAGATGCTGACGGCACTAGTGTTGTCACAGAATATGGGAATAGGCTCACTGAATTGTACTTGACGATCTTGCAAAGTTTGTTTCATCCAAAGGACTTGAGTACAACATGATGTTGCTGCAATGTATTTTGCTTCCGCTGTAGATAACGAGATTGAAGTTTGCTTTTTGATCAACCATGATACGAGACAACCACCTAGATAGAATGCTGCTCCACTAGTACTTTTACGATCATCAACGCTTCCTGCCCAATCTGCATCTATAAAGGCTTGAATAATGAGATTGTTACCCTTGGGATACCACAAGCCATATTCTTCTGTGCCCCTTAGATATCGAAGAATTCTTTTGACAACAATAATATGTGATTCTTTTGGTGCTGCTTGGAATCTTGCTACTTGTCCAACTTCTTGCATAACATCTGGTTGAGAGGTTGTTACATATAGAAGACTACCAATCATAGATTTGTACAACTTCTGATCCACGTCCTTAGATGAGTCATCTATGCTCAATTTTCAACCTGTTACCATTTGAGTAAGGACGGGTTTGCAATCTTCCATTTTGAATTTCTTGAGCATTTCCTTGATGTACTTGGCTTGACATAAAAATGTTCCTTTCTCTTACTGAGATATTTGAAGCCCTAAGAAGTATGTCAACTCACCAAGTAAAGACATCTCAAACTCACTTTGCATCTTTGTAGAAAAGTTTTTACTTAGTCGATCATCATTGCTACCAAATATTATATCATCCACATATACCTCAACAATTGTTAAATTATATTTATCTATTTGTACATAAATATTGCTATCAACAGTACCTTTCTTGAACCCTTGTTGACGTAGATATCCATCAAGACGAGCATACCATGCTCTGGGAGCCTACTTGAGACCATATAGAGCCTTCTTTAACCTGCAGACATAGTCTTATTTTTGTGATAGTAGAAAACCTTCAGGTTATTCGATGTAAACTTCTTCTTCTAATTATCCATTCAGAAATGCTGACTTAACATCCATTTGGTAGACTTTGATTTTTCTTGAACATGCATAGGCGAGAAACATTCGGATGGCTTCCATTCTGGCAACTGGTGCAAATGTTTCATCGAAATCAATTCCTTCCACTTGTGCATAGCCTTTGCAAACCAATCTTGCTTTGTTTCTGGTAACCTGCCTATCTTCATTCAATTTGTTCCTGAACACCCATTTAGTCCCAATTACATTTTTATCTTTTGGTCGTGGAACTAATTCCCAGGTGTTATTCTTCTAAATTTGATCCAATTCTTCATTCATAGCTACTACCCAATGTTAATTTTGGTTGGCTTCCTCAAAACTACTAGGCTCAAAGGTTTCTAGAAAAGAAACGTGAGCTTGTTGTGATGAACGAAGCTGTCAAGCTTAATTTATGTCACCAATGATTTGATTTGATGGATGGTTCTTTTGAATCCACTCTTTTTTTCTCCTTGGAGGAGCTTCTTGTTGTTGTTCTGGTATATCTTGATGATCATTGTTTACTTCTTCCTCGTTGATAGTTGCTTCTTGTTCTACAATTTTATTTGTGTATTTTTCAGCCTCTGTCTCAAGTTTCAAAGATTCTAGATCCTCATCATTACTCGCTAGAACACCATCTTCGTCAAATGTAACATTTATGCTCTCCACTATCTGTTTTCGTCTTAGATTATAGCATTTATAGGCCTTTATTTTGCGTGAGTAACCAATAAAGATACCTTCATCAACACGTGATTCAAACTTACCCAAATTTTGATCTTCTCTTTTGATATAACATTTGCTTCCGAAGATTCTAAAATATTTTACATTAGCTGGTTTTCCTTTCCATAATTCATATGGAGTCTTGTTGCAATTATTTCTAAGAAGACTTCGGTTGATAATGAAGATTGTCGTATCAATTTCTTGAACCCAGAATTTTTCATCCAATTTTGAGTCCTTCAACATTGTTCTACCCATTTCCTGTACAGTTCTATTCTTTCTTTCAGCAACTCCATTTTGCTGAGGTGTTTGTGTTGTTGAAAATTGCCTTTTTATTCCATTTTCGTCACAGTATTGCTGAAATAATTTGGAAGTGAATTCTCCACCATTATCTGATTTTAAACACTTTATTTTCAAATCAGTTTCATTTTCAACCAACTCCTTGTAGATCTTAAAGCACTCAAATGCTTCAGATTTTTTCTTTAGGAAACTGACGGTTGTCATCCTGGTATAGTCATCTATCATCAACATGAAATATAATTCTCCGTCTAAGCCTTTTGTTCTCACAGGACCACATAGATCAGTATGTATCAATTCCAATGGATGTGATGAAAAGTGTTCTTTTGTTTTAAATTGGACTTTTGTCTACTTGCCATGCCGACATGCCTCACATAGTGTGTTGGAAGGTTTTGAGATTTTCGGCATTTCTCGTACTGCTTCCTTTTTGCTTATCCTGACAAGATTGTCAAAGTTTATGTGACCCATTCGTTTGTGTCATAACCAACTTTCATCTTCTTTAGCTAGTAGACATGCTTTAGTTGCTTCATCCGGAACATATGTGTCGTTTGGAGCTCGACTTGCTGTAGCCGCAATTTTACCATACCTGCCTTTCCTGATTTCACATTTTGTGGAGTTGAATAGCATTGTGTGTCCTTGATCACACATTTGTCCAACACTGAGCAGATTGTGATTCATGTTTTCGACCAATAGAACATTCTTGGCTATAACATCTTTGCTTCCGAGAGTGACAGTACCTAATCCTATAACATTTGAAGATCCATTATTTCCAAAGGATATGGTTCCATCCTTCTTCTCTTTCAGAGATACAAATTTCCTTCTATCTCCAGTCATATGCGTTGAGAAACCGTTGTCAACATACCACACATCTTTCTTTTTTTGAGCCTTGAGAGCGAGAGCACAATTATCAGTCTTCTTCTTCTTCCATGTTCGTTCATTCTGTGGCTTCGAAGATTCTTCTGGAGGATTTTCAAGTCTGCAGTCTTTGGCTATGTGTCCAAAGTTCTAACATTTGTAACATTCCATATTATTTCTTAAATTTTCAAATCTATTGATGTTTCGTTGAGCCCTGGGAGGTTCATATTTGAAGAATATCTTGGAATTGTATTGGTTCATAGGGTACGTGCGACATTCTACAGCTTTATGACCAAATTTTCCACATGAATAACAATAGCCATGAAAAATATGTTGGTACCTGGATGAAAATATTCATTGAGGAATTGCCTTCCAAGGATTTGCTTGCGAATATTGTCCAATGAAGTCTTTATGTATGTCAGATCTCATAGGTTCATTGTATTTTGTTGTAGAAGGTCCTTCTTCCTCTTCTTTGTAACCGAGGCCAGTTATGTCGTTGTAAGATCGTTGATTGTTGAGGAGTTCTTCCAATGCCCTTGAGCTGTTGGCATAGTTTTGGATAGTTTTTCCCTTCTTCACTTCCTTACGCAGCGAGACTACTTTGGCTTCTAATGCTTCCCTTTCTTGGTTGCTTTCTTCCAACTTCTTTTGAAGTGACTCTTCAATACATTTTTGTTCTTCAACCTCAATTTTGAGACCTTGAACTTGTTCTTCAAGAGTGTTGGAATGGATCTTCTCAGCATTGAGCTCTTTTATAAGCTTGATTGCCTCCTCATAAAATTGTTCTATGGTCAACCCTTCTTCTTCATTGTCTGATACTTCTTTTTTATTGTGCTTGGCCATAAACAATACTTTGTCATTGGCTTCTTCTTTGCTGTCACTTTCTTCATCGAATGAGGAGCTATCTTCTTTAGAGAGAAAGTTCCTTTTGGATCCTTTATTTTTGCCTTGTTTGTTGAATTTCTTAAAGCCTTTATTTCCTTTTTAGTTGCCATCACTTTTGTTTGGACATTTTGCTATGAAATTCCCAACCTCACCACAACCAAAACATATTAATGGAAGTTTAACTTTGAATTTTCCCTTACCAGGTTTTAGTTTTCTAGTAAAGTAAAAATATTCTTCATCTGAAAGACCTTCTCCGTCATCTCCCTTTTCTTCACACTTGCAGGTGCAAGTAATTTCAATTGAAGGTTGTTTGTCCTTATTGGTTTGCTTAGATGCAACGAATGCAGTTTCTAGATTTGAAGTACCCTTTTCTTCATCAAGTCTCATTTCATATGCTATGAGAACTCCATGTAATTCTTCCTTACTAAGTTTGTCCAGATTTGCACTGTATTCGAAGACCGATACCTTTAGGTTGAATCTCCCTGGTAATGTTCTAAGAATATTTCGTATAATAGTCTTCTCGTCAACTGGCTCTCCCAATCCTTCCAGAGTATTGGTTATTTCATCAATGTATTGGAAGTATGCAGCAATGTTGCAATATTCTTTCATTCTGAATTGCTCAAATTTTTCTCTATAGATTTGAAGCTTTGCTTCTTTGACATTTGAGTCACCTGTATATATATTCTCAAGCTTGTCCCATACATTTTTGGTGGTTTTACAACCCAACACCTTATGATAAGCAAATTCAATAAGTCCACTAATAATAATATTCTTTTCTTTTGCATCATTTACCAAGTTCTTCTTACCTTGTTCATCCGGGGTTGATGTAAATCCATTTCGGGTCAAAGGTACCATACTTCTCGTGTCTTGACACATAGAGATAGACTTCATTCTTCATTTCCAAAGTGCATAATTATTTTCATTGAGTCTTCAATCTACGGCACGAAAGGCCCATGACCTCCTTTCAGTCGTTAAACTACTATTGAAGGAACCAGTTTCATACCGATTGTTGGAAATACTGAGAGGGGGGGGGGGGTAAAATCAGTATTCCTTTCAATTAGAGAATTATTTAATCTTCAATTATTACTAGTGTTTGTACAATGATAGCAGCTGTTACACCATTTTTTGGTCATCTAACTTATTATCATTAGATGGACCCAGGTACACCATGTAAGACCAGTTTTACCCTAAGTAAAACCACTTTCACTATGTTAAAACAGGAAACCCCAAAAGGAAATATTAAACAAACCCATATTTGTTTGATTTTCCTCATGGAATAATTAATTAAACCATAATTTAATTATTATTCCCAGTCATGTTTAACCCAAAATCAAAGAAATTAATTAGATAAACCTTTATTTATGTTATTAATTTCTAGGAATAATTATTTAAATCTTGTTTATATAATATTCCTTGTTAAATATGACCAAATCACCCACAAATAATTAAATAAATCACTATTTATTTGATTATATTCCAACCACTTCCTTAAAAAGATAAATAAATCATTTATTTATTTATTTTTGACTAATCAAGGGATTTGACCCAAGTCAAAGACCCTTTCCCTCCAACAAATATAATAAAATATTTCCATAAAAGGTGGATCTAGATTTAATAATATTATTTTAATCATGCACCAAGATCTAGAATGACCCAATATTTTGTTATAATAGGAGGGCCTTCCCCATCATTCTTCACCTTGTTGCCTATTAGATCACCTCCATATCTATACACTATCCTATTTTTCATCATTTGCCCCTACTGAGCTTCATATTTTAGCATTGGGTTTTCATATCCACAAGAGAGAGAAAGCTTAGATCCTGGAGGCCGAGGATCATAAAAGAACTCCATCTTTTCTAGGAGAGTCGATAAGCATCTTTCTTTGTTTTCTCCTGTGTGTTCTTATTTTTTTAAAATTGGTACTTTGCCTTGTCTCGTTGATGCATGAGAAACCCTTTATTTTATCGCTTAATGTCTTTCAATATACAGATCCTGGTGTTTTACAAATTATTTTTCTGTCTCCAACTAATTCCAGGATCTCAAGATATCAGTATCCACTTTTACAGTTAGGCTATTAGTTATGCGTAGCTAAAGTGGGTCTTTTTCGTACACTTCGACAAAGAATCCATACTAACAAATGGCGACTCCACACGGGTTTTAAATTACGACCGCTGTCGTTTTTCATATTCCCGCATATCCAGCTACTTCAGGCCCTAGGGCTTCTTTTTTAGCTGCTTAGTTTTTCTCTTTTCATGTCATTTTTCTCACATAAAACCCTAAAAACCTAAAATTTCTAACTTCCGTGTGTTTCGGGCCCTATTGCGCAGGTAAGCGACACCAGCCGCACCTGAGACGGCAATTTTTCAGAAAATCTGCCGCCGAAACAGCCGGAACGGGGGGGTCGCACCTTTTGGCCCACACCGCGACCGGACCCCTGGTGTCGATTTTTCGTTAATTTTCTATGGGGATCTGGGACCGAAATTGTGTCGAAATCACACTCCCGTCAGCCTTTTTCTTGCTGATTTTTCTCAATTTTTTCGGGTTCTCGCTACGTGCCTTTCCGTCGTGTCTTTCGGCCCTCTCGTCCCGTCTCGCCCGACCCAAGATCTGATCCGTTTTTACTCATCTAAGTGGGAACCCAGCCCCTTAGGGCTTTAGTACCCTCCACTTTTTGTGGAAGAGTTTCAGCTGTTTCAGCCGTCGGTTTCAGAGCTTCAGCCCCCTCTTTTTCCAGATCTGTGACCTCACTTCCAGATCCTTTGAAATCAGCCTCTTTTCCTTTCAAATCACCTCTTGTCGTTTTTTTTGGACCTCCTTTGAAGGCCTCCGCCTTGCCCCCTCCGGTTTTTTGCTGATTTCCTTCCTTTTTCCAGCCACCTTGCCTCTGTCTCTTGGCTGTGATCTGCACCTCTTTCCTGTAGCTTTATCCTCCAGATCCCTGTCCCTCTCGACCCTAGATCTGTTGAGCTCTTTTTATGTGTGTGTTTTGACTAGATTTTTCCCTTTCTTTTCCACATAGTTTTGAGAGATCCACCTTCTTGGGTTAGATAGATGCGCAAGTAGCTGTTATTTGTCTGTTATTTCAGCATTATATTCTATTCTCTGTAGGTTTATTTTCAGCTACGCAACACACTTTTTTCTTGCTCTCAAAATGGAAAGGGTTTAAAAATTAAAATTAACGCACGCCGCACACTGTCCCTAAGCGAAGAAGCGCTTGGTTAACACCGCCTGGCAAAGACTCTAAAATCACTTGTCACTGCACATTTTCTGCCCTTGACCGTAATTGATTCTGTCCCTTTTTGCCCCTATCGGTTTCCTTCTTCCTGTCATCATTGCGCCCCCAAGGCGCCTTTCCCGGAGACTTCTTGGCCTTCACCCTCAGTTTCCGGTTGATCGACCTGCTCCGCACCGCCGTCGTCGAGCCAGTCCACCTTCGAGTCCGCACTCCGACTCCTCCCCTGATTCATCGGGTCCTCCTTCTCCTCCCGGTTCTCCTGCCCCCTTCACCATGTCCGGTCCAGGGCCTACCACTAGCGGTTCTCCCGGCCCCAATGCCGTGCTTCGCCATTTACCACGGAACCGCTCACAGAACCACCTCAAACGACCCCGTGTCGTCGTACACCGTGTGCTCCCGCCCTCCCCGATTTCCACGCTGATCAATGACCCCATTCACCACACCAATCGGCTCGCTATGCCAACCGAAGTCTTCTCGACATCCCTAAGTTTGAGGGCCTTAATGGCGAAGATCCAACCAATCATGTTCGATCTTTCCACATGTGGTGTTCCTCCAATTCCATTACCGATGACTCCATCCGTCTTCGTTTGTTCCAACGCATGCTTACTGGCGAAGCTTCTAAATGGTATGTCAAACAAGCCACCTCTACCCATACCACCTTGAGACTCTTGCCCAAGCCTTTTTGTCGTACTTCCAGCTTCCTCTCCGATACGATACTGGCATGGAGCTCTTGACTTCCTTCAAGCAATCCTCTTCAACACGCCTTTCTGCCCATGTTCAGGAATGGCGAAGAAGACGGAGCTTATGTCGAGCCCCTCCCTTTGAAGATCGGGTTTACATGGACTGGTTTTTGTGCACCCTTCCCGCTCCCATCGGCAAAGATGTCGCCTCTCATTTTCTTCAAACTGAAGAAGCCGCCCTCCAAATAGCTTTGAAATATGACCTGATCTACGCTCAATCTGGTTATGTGTATACCATTCTTCCGGACATCCCCAGGCCCGGTGGCGCTAATGCCCCGGGGACATCTCATTCCGCCGACGGTATCGTTGGAGCCCTTTCCCATCCATACGCTCAACCTCCTATGGGCTATGGTCTCCCTCAGGGAGGGGCCAGCTCCTCCGGCACTCGTCACCCTCCCGGTAGCATGTATCCAAGATACGACATGCCTCCTCCTTTTGCCCAACCTCCTGCTTACCCCAATGTTGCCCAACCCACCCATTACCCTTATCCACAGCCTGGTGCGCCAGCTCCTTCAAAGATATGCGTTTTCCTCCTCTCGCTTCTCAACCCCGTTAGTCGAAGACTTCACAGCCCCTCCAGTAAGGGCAGTATTTGCATAGCAGCAGGCGACTAATCCCCCCCTTCTTTCTCAAAGAAGGTGGAGAGGCAAATTCAAAACCAATCGCTTCGTACTCGACAGGACCCACCCTCGTGGACCCTAACACCGGGCAAATCAGCACTCGAGGGGTCAGCCCAAGCCGGGCCCGCCGCTTCGGCACGCTGTCGAAGCTCGTTCGTGTTGCGTGTGTTTATGGTCATTACACCCACGACCTGCCCTCTACCCCGTATGCGTGCATGGAGTTCAAGCCACACGCGCGGACAACACGTTTTCCCCCTCATTCCCTCCAATGTGGCCACTACCTGCACCACTGTGTTTACTAACTTTTTCCTCAACAAGGATTCGTGGCCACCAAACGCCCGGGCTGCCTTGCAGCTACCCCCTTCCATTTCTGGTTCCTCTGATTACCAGATCCTTATGATGCACTCCGATCCTACCCCATCCGTCGATCTTCACCTTCAAACTCGGTCTCGCCAGTATCCCAAGCCTCCTACTCAGTCTGCCCCCGAGCCTCCCTCTTCAGGTTCTACAGAGCCTCTTTTGACATCCAGTGGTCCCTTACATATCCCTCAACCCAAAGTTGAGGTCCCTACCAAAATCCCTAAGGGACCATTACGTTGAAATGTTGCTTCTGGTCGAGCTGCTGATTCGTATAGCATAGTAGATGATCTGGCGCAGTCTCCTGCTGCCATTTCCACACTGGAACTCCTCCAGTCATGCCCTTCCCAAAAGAAGGCTCTATTATCTACCGTGGGCGCTGTAGATCCTGCTGATGACCAAATGATTTTTTTCGACGCCACTCAATCGGATCATCCTCCCCTCCCTCCTTCCGTCACTTTCCAAATCCCAGTCAAAATCCGGAACGCCAACGTGTCCCGGTGTATAATTGACGAAGGGGCATCCACATGCGTGATGTCCACTTCGGTTTGGAAGCAACTCGGATCTCCTGAGCTGGCCCCTTCCACGATCACCCTTCGAGCGTGGGACGGTCATGCCTCCCAGCCCATTGGCATGTTTCGTAGTTGTCCTATCACCCTCGCCGGTAAGACTATTTGCGTTGACGTCGAAGTCATCGACGCCCCGCTAGATTACAACATTCTATTGGGGCGAAGCTACACCTATGCTATTTCTGCTGTCCCATCCGTGGTCTTTCGCAATATGTCTTTCCCCCATAATGGAAAGATAGTCACCATTGACCAGTTGACATATCATGAGCCAAAATCTTAGACCTCCCCTGAGACGACTATCTCTTCTGTAGCCAACAAGAAAACCGTTGATTCCTTGACCAGTGTCTCCCCCGGCGTTTACAAATATTCCTCCCTCCTTGGAACTTTACCTCCCCTCCCCCCTCCCTCTATCACTGATCCCAGCTTATCGAATGTTTGCATGATGCAATCGTCCCAGGTTGCCCGCCCACAACCTGCCTCGGCTAGACAGCCACCTCCCCCCAGCCCTCCGCAACCTGCCCCTAGCCATTCATCTCAGCCAGCCGGACCTCATCCTTCTAGCCCTCCCCCTACAGCTGGTATCCCTGATCTGCTTTACCCTCCAGGATCGGTTCCCCCAGGCCTTCGCCATCTCGGAGCCATCCCCCCTGGTCATTACCCTGCTGGGTAGATCCCTTTCCTGGCTCCCCCTCCCGGAGTATTTTCTGTCCCCGTCATGGCCACCTCCTCTCTCCCTAACCTGAACCTTGGTATACCTATCTGGTACATTGACCCTCCTGCTGCTACTTCTCCCGGTCGCCCCAAACCTTACCTTGCTTTGACGCCGGTTCAACCGGTCCCCCTCGCTTCCTCCGGGTCTCCAGCACCTCCACAGGACCCTACTCCTGTGGTGTCAGCCCCCGGAAAGAAAGGAAAAGCTCGTAAGGGGGCAACCCACCAGGACCAGACCGCCCCGACAACCCCTACCCCTCCACGACCGCCCAAACCCGCTATCCAATGCGCTTTGTGCGATATCGTCGGTCACGCCACCCATTTGTGTCCTGAGTTGCCACACCTCAAGCTCCTGGTCAACGAGACGTTTCCCGACTCTGACATTCCCGAAGTCTACGTCACTATCCCAGACTCTATCCCGAAACTCAAAAACTTGCGCACCAATCACCCTTGTGCTTTGTGCGATTTCCACGGCCATTACACCCACCTCTTCCCCCGCCTTGACGAGTATCGTTCCTCCTTGGACATGTACCACCAATTCAAGGCCATTTCGATAGAATCAGAGGACCTTCATACTCACATTCACATTCTTCCTCCCGCTATCGAGCCCACGGAGCCGTCAACCACCATTTTGTACCTGTCATCATCCTTGCGAGATAGTTCACCTGCCCTTCCACCTGCCGATCCTCTCAGCTCCTCAGCCAACCTTGGATCTGTTGATATCGCACCTCTGAGCCCTTCTCCTCCTGATGACCCACCACCCATCACTACCTCCTCGGGTGACCCCTCTTCCTCCAGTCTTCCCATCTTCCAATCCGATGAGGACATTATGGAAGCCATGACCACCCCAGACTTTCCCTGGGATGATATGCACCATCGCGCATACTTCCTCCCACAGCAGTCCCATGACCAATTCGCTGTGGAAACCAAAGACTTCATTCCCCATGCTTTCGATTGGTTCAAAAACCCCATCCCTGCCCCTGACACTTTCGAAGAAGGAAACATGGCCAACATCTCTCCTACCATAAAAATTGACATTTCAGTCACCCCAGGTGTCCAAGAATATATCACCTTAGGTGCTCAATGCACCCCGGAAGAAATCGAAGCTTACGCCAAGCTTTTCAAAGAATTTTGCGATATTTTCGCCTGGTCCTATTCTGAAATGCCCGGACTTGATCCCGCCATTTTCGAACACCACATCGACACATGGCCGGACGCCAAACCAGTCCGTCAAAATTTGAGACCCATTCATCCTTCCAGACGTGACGCTATCAAAGCCAAAATCGACAAGCTTAAGCAGGCTAGTTTCATTTACCCCATTGAATATACCACTTGGGTATCCAACCCAGTTCCCGTTCTTAAGAAACAAGGCACCATCCGTGTCTGCACAGACTTTCGCGACTTGAACCAAGCTTGTCCCAAAGACAACTTCCCCACACCGTTCATTGACCAAATCATTGACGAGTGTGCGGGGCATGAGGTTCTATCCTTTATGGATGGTTTCTCTGGATACAACCAAATTGCTATCCGTCCTGTCGATCAACTCAAAACCGCGTTCATTAGTCCGTGGGGAACTTTTGCTTACCAGGTCATGCCTTTCGGCCTCAAAAACGCCGGCGCCACTTTTCAACGGGCCATGTCTTATTGTTTCCATGACTTAGCTCACATTATCCTTGCTTATTTGGACGACCTCACCGCGCGTTCTAAGCATCGGGCGCAACACCTCCACGATCTGCGTACCATTTTCCTCCGATGTCGCAAGTATAATATCCGCCTTAACCCGTTGAAATGCGTCTTTTGCGTTCCTGCTGGCCGTCTCTTAGGCTTCATCGTGTCTAAGGATGGTATCACTCTTGATCCTTTGAAAGTTCAAGCCATTCTTGAACTTCCCGTCCCACGTACACTCCGCCAACTCCAAAGTCTCCAAGGCAAAGCTAATTTTCTTTTACGGTTCGTCCCTGACTACGCCACCACTGCACATGGGTTCCTTAGACTCCTCCGCTCTTCTATCCCTTTTGTTTGGGATTCCTATGCTCACGAGTCTTTCGATGCCCTCAAGCAGGCTCTCACATCCGCTCCCTTGATCCGCCCTCCCGACTTTGATAGGGACTTCATCCTGTATATCTCCGCTTCCACCTATTCGGTCGCTGGAGTCCTCATCCAGGAAGATGACACTGGTATCGAGCATGTGATCTATTACGTCAGTAAGAACCTTGTCGGACCCCCTGTTTCCTACTCACTCGAAGAAAAATTAGCGCTCGCTGTAGTGTTCTCAGTCCAAAAACTTCATCATTATATCCTCATGCGCTCCACCAAGGTTGTGACTAATTCCAACCCCTTGGCTTTCCTATTGAGTCATCGTATCCTCACTGGGAAATACGCCCGTTGGGTCGTTATTCTCCAAGAATTCGACCTCGAATTCGTCACACAAAAGAGTAAGAAAGGCTTAGCCCTTGCTGAGCTCATTTCTGAATTACCTACCGGAGCACCAGATACCCCAGTTAATGATGACTTTCCTGATGAACACTTATTTGCCATTAGTGCCGATGACCCATGGTATGGTGACATTCTTACTTACTTGCAAACCCAAAAGTTCGCCCTCCACCTTGATTGTGAGGCTCGCCGACGCATCCGACACCAAGCCCCCCGATACCTCCTTATCGGCGATGACCTCTATCATCGTGGGGCTGACACCGTCCTTCGTCGTTGCCTCACACATGCTGAAGCTGAACAAGTCCTTAATGCCTGCCACAGCGGCGCTTGCGGTGGCCACCTCTCCGGTCTCGCTACTGCCCAAAAAGTCATGCGCGCTGGGTATTTTTGGCCTTCTCTCTTTACTGATTGCATTGAGGCAGTCAAACACTGTCCCAATTGCCAGTGTTTCGCCCCTAAGGCGCGAGCTCCACCAGCTCCCCTCCATCCGGTCGTCTCAACCGGCCCCTTCTGTAAATGGGCCATCGACTTTATGGAGTGTCGCCCACCATCCGCTGGTAACCATAAGTATATCATCGTGGCGGTCGACTATTTTACCAAATGGGCTGAGGCCATGCCAACGTTCAACAACACGGCAACTACCGCAGCTCTCTTTTTCTTTAATCATGTTATAGCTCGAATCGGGGTTCCCAAACAACTGGTCTCAGACCATGGCAAACATTTTGAAGATGAGATATGGCGTGAGCTATCCTCACTGCTGGGTTTTGAGCACCAATATTCCTCCTCCTATTACCCCCAAGGTAATGGCCAAGTTGAAGCAGTCAACAAAGTCCTCAAAACTATGCTTCAACGAACAGTGAATAAGCACAAAACCAACTGGCATCTCATGCTCTTCCCTGCCTTGTGGGCCTATCGAAATTTTGTTAAAACCGCCACCGGGTTTACTCCTTTCCACCTCGTTTTTGGAGAGGAGGCAGTCTTACCGATCGAGTGTGAAATTCCTTCTCTACATCTAGCCGTTGAACTTCTCCCTGACACCCAACCTCTAGAACAACAACTTATCATGCTCGAGCGTGCTTCTGAAGACCGTCGTGTTGCCTTACAAACCATGGAGGCAGCCAAAAAGCGCACCAAAGCTCAGTATGACTGAAAAGTCCAGCCTCGCACTTTTCACGAAGGCGACCTTGTTCTAGTATATGACAGGCCCATGATGTCCTTGGTCATGGGAAGTTCGACTCATTATGGCTAGGTCCTTACATCATTAGTAAGGACCTCGGTAAGGGGGCATACCTCTTAGAGGATTTCGAAGGCCACCCCCTTCCTAATCCTCGTAATGCACTCTATCTTAAGAAATATTACCCTTAGCCTTTCCCTTCTGGAATGCACGTTTTATTTTCTTTTAGATAGCCAGCATCTGTCTTTTCATTTCTATTTGCTACTTCACCCAGACCCATTTTTTCCACGAAGGGCCACTCCACCTACTCCTCAAAATCGGATTTCCTCACTTACGACACTTGTACTCGGGGCACCATCTTGCCCCCTTACTCGTCTTCGTTCGTGTTGATTTTCGTCATGAGTTCCCATCATGTACTAATGTTTTCATGGTCCCCCATTGGGGCCTTTACTGTGTGGCAGCACCATCGAGTCGCCCTTGTTTATAGCATCCAAGTTGAGTCATCATTGCATCCATGGAGTCTATACCACGTCCCTTTGCACCCCACTATAGCCCTCCATCCTTCATTGCTTGGTCTCTCTCTTGTGTCGCACATTATGACCTTCAGTCTCACTGACCCCTATCCCTTATGATCTTGTGTCAGTTGCTGCCATGTCATCCATGCTCTTTATGCTCTAACAAGGGAAGTCGTCCATTCGCTACTCAGTCCTTCCCATTTCCACTATCGTCATTAGTGTCAGTCTGTCCGTCGCTCTACTGTTTTCTCTCGTGCCTTAGTTGAGGATCTCTCATTGCCTCACCTATGGCGGACCTCCTTCTGTCGACATCAACACATTCATTCCAGAAGCCAGGTCTAGAGGGCGGTGTACCTTGGTTCCAGCTTCCACTCTTGTTCGGTGCCTCGGATTAGGCAAGGGGATCTCTCATTTCCCCTTGACTTGATTGTCTCTCCAGCTCCTGTTCAGCATGATCGAGATTCATATACTTGACGGGCCAGTGACCCAGCAGCCGCCCTTGATGATTCCTCGGGTGTGTGTGAGATGTCTCAACCCTCATGAGGGGGTGGCCCTGCAGGTAGCCCCCCACATGCCCGGATGACCTCTTCTTTGCAGCCTTCGATGCAGCTCTAGATTTTGATGATGTTGGCCTTAGCCACTTGCAGCACCTCTTCGATTTGCATGTATCAGTCAGATTTTGTGAGCCCTTCCCCATTTACAAGGGGCATTTGGGTTGTATTTATCTCATGTACTCAGATATTATTGTACAAGTCCTGGCTGTTATCCCAGGCACAGCATGTATGTGGGATTCCTCATTCTATTTTTATCTGGCTCATGATTATGCCAGCTGTACTTTATGGTTCGGTCCCTTTTTTACTGGACACACTATTCTTTTGTACTTTGTCTCGGCGAGCGTAGGTATGCCTCCCCCGCCGCCTTTAGCACAGGTACCCTCTCATAAAAAGAGACTTGCTGCAACTGCGAGTCTCGTCTCCTCAGGGTCTAGTCCTTCAGCACACTATCTACCTCACACTTCTCTCTCTGACACCCCTTTTGTTGTCTAGTGATTGTGTTCTTACAACGTACTTCGGTCATACGATTTGCTCCTGACACTCGCACGCTGGGGGGCAATTTGTTACACCATTTTTTGGTCATCTAACCTATTATCATTAGATGGACCCAAGTACACCATGTAAGACCAATTTTACCCTAAGTAAAATTGCCTTCACTATGTTAAAACAGGAAACCCCAAAAAGGAAATATTAAACAAACCTATATTTGTTTGATTTTCCTCATGGAATAATTAATTAAACCATAATTTAATTATTATTCCCAGTCATGTTTAACCCAAAATCAAAGAAATTAGTCAGATAAACCTTTATTTATCTTATTAATTTCTAGGAATAATTATTTAAATCTTATTTAGATAATATTCCTTGTTGAATATGACCAAATCACCCACAAATAATTAAATAAATCATTATTTATTTGATTATCTTCCAACCACTTCCTTAAAAAGATAAATAAATCATTTATTTATTTATTTTTGACTAATCAAGGGATTTGACCCAAGTCAAAGACCCTTTCCCTCCAACAAATATAATAAAATATTCCATAAAAGGTGGATCTAGACTTGGTTAACATTATTTTAATCGTGCACCAAGATCTAGAATGACCCAATATTTTGTTATAAATAGGAGGGTTTTCCCCATCATTCTTCACCTTTTGTTGCCTATTAGATCACTCTGGATCTATACACTTGGTCACCATTTTCTGCCATTTGGCTCCCTTTGAGCTCTACTTTTTGCATTGGGTTTTCTACATCAACTAGAGAGAGAAAGCTTAGATCTGAAGTGCTGAGGACTACAAAGAACCCATCCCATTGAGGAGAGCTGGATACACCTTCTTGTTTTCCTCCCAGGTTTCCTGTAATATAAATTCTTTCAAAAAAATTGTGTTCTTGTCTTGTCTGTTGGATGCATGGAGCAAACCCTTTACTTTACTGCTTAATGTCTTTCCATTTATAGATCTGGTTGTTGCAACATTTTTATTACTAACCGCAGATCTGAAGATGTTTGGCAGCCACTATTGTTGTTAGGGCTATTAGTTATGCGTAGCTAAAGTGGTCCTTTTTCGTACACTTCGACGAAGGATTCATACTAACGAGCGGGGGTATAGTTCTTCAGGGAGTATTGATTCATCGTTCAGACCACTTTGGTTTACCCACTTACTTTGTGCACAAACTTAGTCCCCTTTTTACTTTTTCAGTTAAACAAAAACATGAGACCAACCATAGCACAATGTTTCGAATCAAAGAATGGTATTTTAGTTCGTGAGATTTAGATTTTCAGAGTATATTTTTCATCTCTAGTGTTGTTCCACTACGAGAAGGGCTAGAAAAGTCCCTAACAGAGTCGTTACAGGAACACAAACATTTCTCTGCTTCCAACGAGCTTGGACAATACCCTGGTGTAGTTGTTTGATTTACCTCCCTGTGCAGGAGGCCTTTCTCTTCTTTCACCCTTTATTTATGTATTTTATATATAGGAATGTGCATAGAAACTTATTTATTTCATGGGCAGAATATGGATCTTGACTTATTTAGCTCATAAGAGGTTTTTCCTTCAGAGAAGCATATGTAAGACCACTTATTTTTGGTTTGTTAGTTTAGATGCTTTCCCCTTTTCCTTCTCTACTTAATTGGATAAGCATTAAAAACACTGAAACATAAATAAAAGAGTGTAGGCATAAGGTTTCTAGAATATACATGGATATCATGGTTCAACACAAAGCTCTCCTTACGCAAGGATCATATTTTCCATCATAGCATCATTGACCGAAGTATATAACCAAAATAGAGAAGAAGGAATGAAGGTTAGCCAAATGTTGTAGTTTCACAAGACTCTTTTAAAATTCAACCACATGCAATGAAGCCAAAGAGCATGTTTACATATTACACTTATTTACATGAACGAAAATAAACAAAAACAAAAGACTAAATAAAAAAAATGAAAATATATCAGACTATGTACATAGGGTAGGGCACATGCCTAAATCATCATTGAAAATATTGTTTTAAATCTTGGCCATTAAAAAGAAGAGAGTCAATATTCCTATATAAATATTGGAGATGATATGTGTGTTGGCCAAGCTTCACGTTCATGGTATATGTTCCAATCCAAATGGATTATAACGTAGTATGTTTACATTTGTCCTTGTGGGATTTAGCCCACTTCAAGACCAAGTCACCCACACTGAATTCATTTTTCCTTGTAGACTTATTATCAAACCATCTCTTGATATGAATCTTATGGAGGTATGTTTCTCTTTGGATTTCTTTATTTCTTCATGTAGCTTGAGAAGGGTGTTTATCCTATTCTGAACTAATAGGAATGGCTTACCATGAGATTTTTTTGAGAGTTGAAGGGAAGGAAAATAGATGTTCGGGGGTAGGATGACTTATTTTTCATACACCAAGAAGTAAGGATAGGTATTCAGATAAGGTTTAGGCATGAATCGGTCATCCCACGAGTAATTCATCATAGTAGAGTGTCAGTTCCTTTGTTTAGAGAAGACAGTCTTTTTGATGATATCGATAAGGCTCTTATTGGTTGAATCGGTAAGATTGTTTCCCTGTGGATAATAATTAGATGAATGTTTCAATACAATACCATTTTCCAATGAAAAATCATATAATTTGAGCGATGAAAAATATATTGCATTATCGAAAACAAGTGAATTTGGAACACCAAACATGGTAATTATATATTGTTTAAGGCATTTGATGACCTCCTGATCATTCAATTTCTTAAGAGGAATTGCTTCTGTCCACCACGTGAAGTAGTATGTAGTAGTAAGGATATAGCGATATCGCTTTGATGATTGTGGAAAACTCTCACCAATAACATCCAAACCCCATTGTTTAAATGGTTCTTTAACAACAATAGGATGAAACACAACGAATGAGTTATTTCCTTGCCCAACACATTTCTGACAGATTGGACACTTATGGGCATAAGCATGAGAATATTTGAATAATGTGGGCCAATAAAAACTGGCTCGCTTGAATTTGTGCATTGTAGTGTCACTAGCAAAGTGCCCTCTGATTGGTCCATCATGAAGGTCACACAATACCTTTTCTGAATTTGGTGCTTCTAAGAATTTGAATAGGACTCCATTGTGGTTCTTTCTGCGAATAACCCCATGTATCAACTCGTAAGATAAATATTTTAATCTGTATTCCATTTTATTTCATGTGGATAAATTAGAGGAGAGAGTATCATGCTCAATATATTGTCGCATGTTTGCGTACTAAGAGGTTGGAATGTTAATGGGGGGAGCTCACTCCACATTTTACATCCTGATATTTAGCTTCCATCTAGATGAATCATCTTCTAGTGTATTCACTACTTTTGTTGCTAGCCATCATATACCATGACATTTGATAGTGTGAACTAGTTTTTATTCGAGATCATAATCCTATAAACCAGTCATCCAGTTCCCTCTTCTCTCACCCAACCCTTGTTGAACAAACAATGATCAGACTGTTGACTATAGAACAAAGATAATACAACAATTCTTCAAAAGATAGGGTCGGATGTTCTTCACTGCCTTGTCAATAACATAAGCATTTTTATCAATGGTGAGATAGTTAATTTCAGCTCCTTGTAAGATAGCACTCATAAATGATATATGCCACCCATTGTTCTGATAATATTTCTACATAAGCATGACAATAAGAGAAGTATCAGAAGTAAGCAGAAAATCCTTGTTGAAATGTTGGTTGTATAGGGCTGGTGCTTCTGTGATTGCATGCTTTATAAGGGAAAATGCATATTTTTCCCTTTTATCCCACTTTTATATTGCATATTTCTTCACCATCTGCTGCATGGGTTTAACTATTTGAGCATAATCAGAGATGACCTTATGGAGAAAATTTATCTTCGCCAGAAAGGACTGCATGGCTTTCTTGTTCATTGGGAAGGCATTCTGCGTGATAGCCTTGAACCTTTAAGGGTCCTCTTTAATCCTCTTTAAGGGTGATGTAGCCCAAGATATTTCCCTCGGACACTGAAAAAATTCTCTTCTTGGGATTAAGAGATATCTCTTTTCCACATCGCTCAAATATTTTCTTTAGATGACGCAAGCGGTCGGATCGTTTTTTGGAAAACACCATGACATCATCAGGACACACCACCACACTCTCACTAATAAAACCACAAAATGTGATTTCTATTTCACGTTGGAAGGTTTCACTGACATTAACCAACCCAAATGGAATTATTATGAAAGTGAATGTGCCCCACTTCATTCAAAATGTTGTTTTCAGTCTGTCAAGTTCTGAGATGAACTTGGTTATAAACAAAAAATCCATTAAGAAGAGAAACCATTTCTGACCCCGTATATAATATTTTTTCCATTGACGACACTAGATAATTATCTTTTTCCAAGGCCCGATCAAGATTTAGAAAATCCATGCACAGGTGAATTTCCCCCGACTTCTTCCTTACTAGGACCAAATTAGAGACCCGCATCGAATGTCACACTTTATAGATGATCCAAGCATCAAGAAGCTTTGTTATGCAGAATTATGAATTACAGATAAATAATTCTTCCCTAGATAGGTGCTAATCTAGAACAATAGGTCAAATACTTTACAACTATCTTTCCTAACTGTAAACTGACACAGAATGAAATAAGAAGCTTACCTGGAATCCAAGCGCTTCCAAAGTCTTCTTTTGTCACTTTTGTTGTAGCTTCAAATTCCAGCCTGTTGTGAAAAATATTTCCTACAAGAATGAACACTAAAAAACAAAAGATAGCAATAATACAGATGTCTATTCAAGTTATTTAGCTAAATCAATAAAGCATAAATCATATACATCAAATAAGAAATCATGATATGGAAAATCAAAGCTTATACAGATGCATATAGGGAAAAATAAATAGTAATATTTATTAATGATAGAAGGGGAGGTTACAACTCAGTGATTGATTTAGTGTCACCATCTCCAGCAGCATCCCAGCCTCATCACAATGCAGATATCTCCAGCAATATGTCACTCCAATCAACTCCTCAATTGAAATTCCACCAACATTTCTCTACTCAAATTCTTCCTTATCAAACACTAAGATCTGTGCTCAATTTATAGAGGAGATGAAGGTAGTTTTTACAATCAATGACCATCCAATAATAGGCAAGACATGTTCCCAATCTTGTAGATGTCAAATGGATACATGGATTCGAAGTTTGACACATGTGAATTCTTCTAAAAGGCACTGGCCAAGTGGAGATTCCAGAACAATGAGAATTTCGCTCCCAATGTAACCAACGCACCCTTGGATGTTGGGAAGTGCTTTGGAGAGTAGCCTTGCATGGGGCTACCTACATATGCAACGCACTTAGTCCCTTTAGGGGCAGCGTTGATGAGCTCTTATATGATATATTATAAACTTCAAATCTTGGAAACCTTTGCAGATGAAATTCTTTGAATGATTTTTCTTATTCTTTTTCTTAAGGCATATAACAACTGAAATGATAGGGGATGATAGACCCTATTCATTGGCCCTGGAGATGATGCCCAGTTAAGCAGGTCATTGGGAATGGTGCCCAAATTGACCTATAACAATTGCCCCCTAAAGCATGAAGTCAGAATTGTTATTGCCTAAATCTACCTCAGGCTGAAGGAAGGCAGAGTTCAAGGTGAAATCAAACCATGCTTAGTATGGCAGCTAGCCCTACCAGATCAGGAGAGGGCTCTCTCCGTGTCAATATCAGCAAAAATAATCAATAGGGATTGAGATGGCTTGAAATAAAAGCTAATTTTAGGCTAGGTATATAATTAAAAGAGTTTGATTTTTATTTTGGGGGTTTTTGTTGGATCAAAGGGAAAGGCAGTTTTGGGTGTGGGGATAAGGCCTAGTTTTTTGCAGAGTTCTGATTGGGGCAAGGAAGGAAATTGTTTTGATGCTTTAGATTGAATTAATGGATGGTTAAGATCAGTGAGGAGCAAAAGGGGGCAAGAGGGTTTCAAGAATCCTCCTAAAACAAATGAAAACATGGAAAATTAAAAGAAACCGAAGGCAGAGCAAAGCAAGCTAATGAATTCCACCTTTATCACTCATTTGTTTAATTTAAGAAGAAAGGAGAAGGGAAATGATACACATAAACATCAGTGAACTTACAATTACATAGATAAAAACACCATCAAATCACAGAGCCACATGGATCCCAAAGAGTGCTGCAAACCCTGGTCTATTCCTTTACCAAAATTGCAGAGATGAAATGTACAATGAAGTGCCAAGCAATCCCAAGTGTCCAACCCTGAAAATGACTGAGAAAATACATGATATAAACAATCCTAACTCATTCCCATGCCTCTAGGGGTCGATATCATCATTCTAGGAGCTGTTTCAACCATATCTAAACTAGGAACTGAAAAATAGGCAATGAAACAACTTGCCTCTATATGATAGGAAACTGATTCATTCACTTACATTTCACTTTTTAGTGAATGAATATACTAAGATAAGTAAAAATGTGCCAAAATTACATCATGGTCATGAAATTACATCAAGGTACATCAAGAGTTACATGGAAAGGTCAAACTGGCCAAAACTAGGCGAAATTCTGAGCTACTGAGTGAAAAATAGGCCAAATTTCTCTATGCGCCGTGCCTCAAATCTCTATTCGTAGCACAAGTTTGAGGCTGATTTTGAGGGCCTTACCGAAGTCCAAATTGAAAAAAGGATAGCTTGTTGGAAAGCCCTACCTGTCTACTTTCCAACCCAAGTGGAATTTCTGGATTTGGTTTCCATTTGCCCCTCCAAAAATCAAATCTCCCAAGACTGCTTCCTGTGTGTGCAAAAAGTGGCAGAAAGGCCATTTTTAGGGTGTTTTTGACCCTTTAGGCAACCCATAAATTGATGAAATACTTAGGTAATCAATAGACATGCATAAATTTTGATGAAAAATCTAGAAATGCAAATTTTTCCTCCTGAAGAGCTGCCAATTATAAGCGCGTGCCAAGTGGCGCTACGCGTTGGGCAGGAAAATTTGTTTTGAGACCAAAAAATTCAAAATTGACAAAATTTTTCCCAAATTTCTTGAAATTTGGGTTGAAGGTCCCTCATCAATCACTATGCTGGGCCAAAGAAGCTTCGGCCAAAATTTGGAGCCTATCATGCCTTTTGCGACTCTTTAGTGCCTCCTTGGTGCATGCAATTCAGTTGTAGAGTCACTGTCTTGGTCATTAGAAGTATTCGTCTCCATGAGAATTTGCGAGGTTTTTGTTGTCTTGTACGATAATGAGAACTTTGTTGTCTTTGATTTATTTCCAAATATGTGCCAAAGGGAAGGGACTGTGGGAGAAATAGGACAGTGGGGACAATGGGGTTTTGTCAAGTGATAATTTGCCTTATGGAATTTGACAAACTTGGGGATAAGGGACAACCACTTGACTGCTTGGGGAACTTGGCGTTTTGGGAATTTTTATAAGTGAAATGGGAAGGGGGAAATGAAGGTGAAATGAAATGGCTTGGGATGGGAAATAGGGCTTAAGAATGAGTGAATTTTAGAGATGTAGGGAGATGGAAAAAGGATTGTAATGATAATATAACAGTGAGAGGGAGGGATGAACAGTGAGGAATGCACAATTTTGGCACAAAAATATTTTTAAAATGCCAATTTTAAAACCCTAAGGAGAAATTTTTAACAAAAGAATAGGGTTTTTAATTTGACATTAAAATTCTCATATTTCTTCTTTCAAACAATACCAAACACAAATCAATGGAAATTTCAAAGTCTCACAAACTTACTTGAATCATAGGAGGTGGATTCGTTTTGCAATTTGAGTGAGAGATGGCAACAAATTTTTGTTTTGGGCCAATGTGCCTCGTGCACAACCTAGTGCGCCGTGCCTGTTGTGTGTGCCGCACCAGTTCAAATTAACACAGTGGTGGGCGGCTCTATGCGCCGTGACCATTATGTGCACCGCGACCTTCACCCAACGCGCCGCGACTATAAACTCACCAACAGTTCGGCCTTCCAAACCCGGTTTTGCTCTTCCACGTTTTGACTCATCTCAATGATGTCTCTTGGTGTACAAATGGATTGTTTAAACACCAAAAATATCTTATATATCATGGACTTTGATTTTTGATTTAGAAAACCCACTTTTGTAATGTTGCAGACTTTGGCATTTGCACTTTTTTAAAATAAACTATGTTTTTGTTTGTTTCCTTTGATTTTTGAACTGATGATGAATCTCTTGTCTATTTTTTGCAGGGATAGCTGGCATGGTATTTTGGCAAAGGTGACCAGGGCTGCACCTGAAGAACTTTACATCTAAAAAACTTTAAGAATTATATTACATTTATTACAAAGCATGAAATTGACGATTTTTCTTCAAAACAGAGTTTTGAAGAAGAATCATGATCACGCGTTATGACGATGAAATTTTTGCAATGAAAACTTATTTCGAGCCTCCCTCATGTGCCTGCTGGCATTATTATACATTTTGGAGACGAAACCCTAGACCTAATGAGGTTTAAAACCCTAAAATGACTCTTTGTTGACCAAGAGACCAAACATGACTGTAAATGACTATAAAATTGACTTTGATAAACTTTGATGAACAGACCTGAGCCAGCAAGTACAAGACATGAGGAACATGAGTGACAAGACCCTACCGTCAGATAATCCATGCCCCTAATGGAATGCAACTGACTGAACCGAGTGAGGCATCTAAAATGAAATGCAACAAGAGAAATTTGATCTCTGACAGAGGGATGAAGATACCGAATCTAACATTGGCTCCAATGGGGATGGTAGCTCCTTGGAGGTGCCAAGAACGACAGATCTTTGGGAGAGCAGACCAGTGCCTTATCCATTGGGAAATGGAATAAAAAACTTAAGCTGAAATGCATGACTGAAAACCGACAAAAACTAACTTAATAACAAGACTGAAAAGTGACTCACAAATGACTCAAACAATTGACACATCAAAACTGAAATTAGACCTTCAGTTTTATAGCCTTCATTTTGGGCCCCAAACTGAAACTATGTTGAAACTGACTAAAACAAAAATGACTCAAGACCTACTTAACTGAAATTAGTGCTTACAAATATTTTTAATGACAGCAGTCCATCAAGATTTGAGGGCTTCAAATAATGATGACAACCAATTGACTACTGATGAAATATGTACAATCATGTGTAGCGAGCCTTCCAATGTAACCAATCCAGCATATGGCTACATACCAAAATTCGGCTCTCACTTTTCTCGAGTAGGTAGAACGATGTACGTGTAGGCAACTCACAATAACCACTGAAACTAAGGCTTATGATAACGAACCAGGAAACATTTATCTTTTCTGATGCTTGCAAAAGAATGCCGAAGGGATCTTGAAAATCCTGAAGCACTAGCTTGTCTTGAGATCCAACAACAAAAATACAAGTACTCTCTTCATTCTGATCTGAAAGAACAATTGATTGCCGAGGGATAGGAATGCATAGAGAAGTATAAGCTTCTGCCATCTGAGTGTTAGCTGTAAGTTCCTTGACCATGAGAAATTCTGGCATATTGTCTCTCTCAAGCTCATATTCCTCAACTTCATGGTCTAGGTCATTCTTAAACAGAAAAAAATCTTCAAGATTATCAAACATGACAGCCTTATCATCTTCATGAAAGAAAATATTATATGTTTGCTGATCTATAAAACTAATTACAAGACCGTCATCATTTTCAAAAGAGGAAGAAGTTTCACCAACACTTTCTTGACCATGTGGGCACTGCAAATCTGCTTTAGCTTGGGCTGTAACATGACCTTTCAGGAGTTGATCTATCTCATCTTCAGACAAAGGAGATAATACTTTTTGTTTTATTTTTCTGAAATAGTGATTGTCTTCATGAAATAACATTTTAAAACATGAAAAACCTAAATGACAATCCTTAATTCCCTGATCTTCTGAAATTTGAAAACATTGTTGATCATCTTCATATGACATGGCAATCAAATTATCATTTATCACTGAGTTATTGAAAGAAGATTTTTCACTTACTTGAACAAAGATCTCATCTTGTTTTTCATGAACTGATTGGATTACCTCCTCATGAAGGCTTTGTTCTAATGAAATGAGAACATTTGGATCAATAACTCTGTCTTCTTCATTCCAGATGATCTCAACAGCAGAGTTCTCCTTCATGGGATTCAGCACAAGGTATTCTTGATCATCACGATCTGAATCTAGATCTGAAATAGCTGACTTGACTTTATCACATTTTGAAATTGAAACTTGAATTTCCTGCATATTGTCTTCTTCTATGGACAGATCTGAAATAAAACCTTCTCTTTCATCATTTTCCATTGTACTAAGATCTTGATCCTGCTGCAAAGTTTCCTGAGCATCTTGATGAGTATCCTCTAAGTTCTCTTTATGCTGCTGAAATGGATTTTCGTACAGAGCCTCCATGATCTCATCGTCCATGAAGTCATCATCTTCATAAAAAATTTCAAAATTTTCAATAAAACTATGAACATGGCTACAACAGTTCTGAACTAAAGTTAAGGATGGATAAGATTCTTTATACCTTTCAAAGAACATGGTATGAAAATCCTTTAAACAGTAAATACAAGCAGGCGGCAAACTTTCATACCAAGATCGGGCTTCACCTTCTAGAGTGGCCATGAATATCTTCATCAAGAAATCTTCAGGAAAATCAACCTTCAACTTGCGAATATGTATGTGAAATCTAACCAGATGTAAAGCAGCATCCTTCCTATCATCATCTTTAAACATAGGCAAATTCCTTTGCCAATCTACCTTAGGAATTTTATTTGGAAAACCTGGAATGTGATCTCGGCTCATGGGAGCATACCTTCGATCCAGTGAAACCATTTTGATAACAATGAATTCACCAAGAAATTCCTTAGGCTACTGATTCTTGAAGAGTAGAGTCGCCATAAAAATTCTAAAACTTGGGATTCTTTGACACTGGAGTTGCCAGGTGAATGATTTCAGCCTTGCGGTGTCTGATCGTTGTCCACCATCAACAATAAGATCTAACTTGATACATGTACTGGGGAAATTTGCAATTCAGATGTTACGTTTACAAACTAGACTAGAGATTGACTAAAGCAGCGTTTATCTACTTTCGCTAATGCAAAGCAAGAGCGTTTCGAAGGCTACCTGGCATAACTTCAGGCTCCATCTGTAGCTTATAAAACAAATAACACTAACAAGAAAACCATTTTATCCCCAGTATGGTCGCCACTATGTTATTTCCTAAATCTAACTCAGGCTGAAGGAAGGCAGAGTTCAGGGTAACATCAAACCACGCTCAGTCTGGTAGCTAGCCCTACCAGAACAGGAGAGGGCTCTCTCCGGGTCAATCTTAGCAAAAATAATCAATAGGGCTTGATATGACTTGAAATAAAAGCTAATTTTAGGCTAGGTATAAGTGAAGGAGTTTTATTGTGTTTTTGGGGGTTTTTGTTGGATCAAAGGGAAAGGCAGTTTTGGGTGCGGGGATAAGGCCTAGTTTTTGCAAAGTTCTGATTGGGGAAAGGAAGGAAATTGTTTTGATGATTTAGATTGAATGAATGGATGTATCAGACCAGTGAGGAGCTGAAGAGGGCAAGAGGGTATCAAGAGTCCTCCTCAAACAGATGAAAACATAGAAAATTAAACAAAACTGAAGGCAGAGCAAAGCAAGCTAATGAATTCCACCTTTAACACTCATTTGTTTAATTTAAGAAGAAAGGAGAAGGAAGATGGTACACATAAAAATCAGTGAACTTAAAATTACATAGAGAAACACACCATCAAAACACAGAGGCACATGGATCCCAAAGAGTGTTGCAAACCCTGGTCTATTCCTTTGCCAAAATTGCAGAGATGAAATGTACAATGAAGTGCCAAGCAATCCCAAGTGTCCAACCTTGAAAATGACTGAAGAACTACATGATATAGACAAGCCTAACTCATTCCCATGCCTCTAGGGGTCGAGCTCACCATTCTAGGAGCTGTTTCAACCATATCTAAACTAAGAACTGAAAAATAGGCAATGAAACAACTTGCCTCTATATGATAGGAAACTGATTCATTCACTTACATTTCACTTTTTGGTGAATGAATCTACTAAGATAAGTAAAAATGTGCCAAAATTACATCATGGTCATGAAATTACATCAAGGGTTACATGAAAAAGTCAAACTGGCCAAAACTAGGCGAAATTCTGAGCTACTGAGTGAAAAATAGGCCAAATTTCCCTATGCACCGTGCCTAAAATCTCTATGCATAGCACAAGTTTGATGCTGATTTTGAGGGCCTTCCCGAAGTTTAAATTGAGTGTAGGATAGCTCTTTGGAAAGCCCTGCCTGTCTAATTTCCAATTCAAGTGGAATTTCTAGATTTGGTTGCCATTTGCCTCTCCAAAAATCAAATCTCCTAACATTGCTTCCTGTGTGTGAAAAAAGTGGCAGAAAGGCCATTTTTAGGGTGTTTTTGACCCTTTAGGCAACCCAGAACTTGATGAAATCCTTAGGTAATCCATAGAAATGCATAAATTTTGTTGAAAAATCCAGAAATGCAAAGTTTTCATCCTGAAGAGCTGCCAGTTATAAGCGCGCACCAAGTGGCGCTATGCGTCGGGCAGGAAAATTTGTTTTGAGACCAAAAAATTCAAAATTGACAAAATTTTTCCCAAATTTCTTGAAATTTGGGTTGAAGGTCCCTCATCAAGCACTATGCTGGGCCAAAGAAGCTTCAACCAAAATTTGGAGCCTATCATGCCTTTTACGATGCTTTAGTGCCTCCTTGGTGCATGCAATTCAGTTGTAGAGTCACTGTCTTGGTCATAAGAAGTATTCATCTCCATGAGAATTTGCGAGGTCTGTGTTGTCTTGTATGATAATGAGAACTTTGGTGTCTTTGATTTATTTCCAAATATGTGCCAAAGGGAAGGGACTGTGGGATAAATAGGACAGTGGGGACAATGGGGTCTTGTCAAGTGATAATTTTCCTTTTTGAATTTTGACAAATGTAGGAACAATGGATAGTTACTTGACTATTTGGGGAACTTGGGGTTTGGGAATTTTTTTTACAAGTGAAATGGGAAAGGGAGATGAAGGTGAAATGAAATAGCTTGGGATGGGGTGGGATGGAAAATAGGGCTTAAGAATGAGTGAATTTTAGAGATGTAGGGAGATGGAAAAAGGATTGTAATGATAATATAACAGTGAGAGGGAGAGATGAACAGTGAGGAATGCACAAGTTTGGCACAAAAATATTTTTAAGACACCAATTTCAAACCCTAAGAAGCAATTTTTAACAAAAGGATAGGGTTTATAATTTGACATTAAAATTCTCATATTCCTTCTTTCAAACAATACCAAACATTGATCAATGGCAATTTCAAAGTCTCACAAACTTACTTGAATCATAGGAGGCAGATTCGTTTTGCAATTTGAGTGAGAGATGGCAACAAATTTTTGTTTTGGGCCAATGCGCCGCGGCACAACCCAGTGCGCCGCGCCTGTTGTGTGCTCCACACCAGTTCAAATTAACACAGTGGTGGGTGGCTCTATGCGCTACGACCGTTATGTGCGCCGTGACCTTCACCCAACGCGCCGCGACTGTAAACTCACCAACAGTTCGGCCTTCCAAACCCTGTTTTGCTCTTCAACGTTTTGAATTGGCTCAATAATGTCTCTTGGTGTACAAATGGATTTTTTTAACACCAAAAATATCTTATATATTATGGAATTTGATTTTTGATTTAGAAAACCCACTTTTGTAATGTTGCAGACTTTGGCATTTTTCACTTTTTAAAATAAACTCTGTTTTTGTTTGTTTCCTTTGATTTTTTGAACTGATGATGAATCTCTTGTCTATTTTTTGCAGGGATAGCTGGCATGGGATTTTGGCAAAGGTGACGAGAGCTACGCATGGAATATTTCACAACTGAAAAACTTTGAAAATTACATTACATTTATTACAAAGGATGAAATTGATGATTTTTCTTCAAAATAGAGTTTTGAAGAAGAATCATGATCAAGCATTGCGATGATGAAATTTTTGCAATGAAAACTTATTTCGAGCCTCCCTCATGTGCCTGCTGGCATTATTAGACATTTTGGAGATGAAACCCTAGACCTAATAAGGCTAAAAATCTAAAAATGACTCTTTGTTGACCAAGAGACCAAACATGACTATAAATGACTTTAAAATTGATTTTGATGAACTTTGATGAACAGACTAGGCCAGCAGGTACAAGACACGAGGAACATGAGTGAAAAGTCCATTCCGTCAGAAAATCCATGCTCCTAATGGAATGCAGATGACTGAACTGAATGAGACACCTAAAATGAAATGCAACAAGAGAGATTTTGATCTGTAACAGAGGGATGAAGAGACCGACTCTAACAAGAATAATAATAACAATATTTTGATTGAGATGCTTTACACTGTGATGGGCTGGAGATGAAGTGGAGTGGCGACCTACATCAATCTTATAATAAATTACATCATGATATATCCTCTTGATCATAATTGTTGAGGGTAGGCATTCCCATGTTCATCACATAAACAATCTAGTAACATGTACATAATTTAGAAATTCATCTACATCGGAATGTTGCCCAATACGGACATGCCTACACATATAGGCCCATATTCAGATGACAATATGTATGTAAGGTCACCGTACAGATGATGTGTACAACAATCCTAAAATCGCTGCCTGGATGGCTAAAAATAGATCTGGGGTCTTCTTATCTAAGTTACTCGATCATTCAGGTACAAGTCTAGCCATGCGAATATGATTTTTAGTCGAACATGGAAAGAAATTTTTTGATTACCAGCCAATGATGTGAGCTATTAACAAATGCAAAAGAACCACCATTAATGTAAATGGCCCTCAAGGTACTGTAGTACATTTTGTAAGGTGTGAATAGATGATTTGATGTAGAATGCCAAACAAATCTTTCGGTTAAAAGTCCAGAAGTGAGGATCTTGTTGATGTTGTAACAAGCCTCATGGTACTAGAATAGTATGTTTCTAAGTGAACTTCCTGGATAATGATTTGTCATCGACAGGAAGCCACGTTATTGCGAAATGGGATTTACTGATTTTGGAGACAAAGGTATGACTTGATATAGCAGTTTTTAGGGATGACGATCATGAGAATGAAGGTTTATGAGTATTGCAGATGGATGAGTTATTCATTGGATGAATTCTGTTGAACATATCGGTGACACTGAGATGAGTTGGTAGCATTGACCCAAAACTGAAGTGAAGTTATGAATGAACAGTCAAGAAGGTTACCCAACCCAAACAGTCACGGACATGGAGTGAAGTGTCATGTTCAAGAGTGAATTGCTACCATAAAGAATTATGCTCACTTTTCCCAAATTTTCCCCGGTCATTTGTCGACCAGTACCTCTTTATTTTTTAACAAGCTTGAGGAGCATAACATTTGCTTGATCTATAATTCAACCCTTCGGGTGAAGAAAGTATCGTTATTTAATTATTTAATGAGTCTAGCAATGAATGAAACTCGATTCTTGCCATGATCAACAAGCCCGTTGCTATTTTATGTTTTAACAAGCTTAACAACAGTGACAGGCCAGTCCTTTTTCATATTTAGAGAGCTTGAAGAAGAGGACGAAAGAAAAATCCGTATGTAATTTTCGTAAAGTTGTCGCTCAAATCCAAAAAAGTGTAAAATAATATTTGAGAGAACCTCTTTATTCATGTTTGACCAAGGTATTCCTTTTTCGTAAATAATCTATCTTAGTCTAGAAAAGGGTTAAACTTATACTGAGTAGATATCAATTCATTTAATTTTATGAGATTGAAAAGACAAGTGCTCGGTAATATTTTCACATTATCGGAGTCTGAAAAGAGCTGAAAGAAGAATCCATGGGTTCTTTTTTCGCTGTTATCAAAGCTCAAAAAAGAGATAAAAGTGCACTTCAAATCCTTTTTTGTTTTTAACAAAGATCAAAAAAGAAGGAGAAAAAGTATGCTTTGTGGTCAAATCTTTCTTGAAATAAATCTGCACGACTAATCTGTTCATCAGTTGTAAGACCTGTTCAGAACAACATCAAATGGATTAAAAATACCTGTTTCATGATAAAAAAACATAATAAAACCATAGTCATAGCAATAAATTCAATTTTCAAATAATTAAATTTCTATTAAAAGTAGTTTTACTATTAATTTTTACCATTCCAAAGTTAACATTTGCATTTTGGAGCTCTGAACCTGATTTTGCCACCTAAATTAAGCTGCTGGGTGTGATCATTTTTGTGGATGGATTTTGTTGCCATTTGATCCAAGTTAGTGATATTAACCTCCTCTTTCCTTCAGTAATCATTTCATTTCCAATTTCTACAAATTTTCAGGGTTTTGAGATCCCTAGGGTAAATTCTGCCCAAAAGGAGGGCAACACACCCTTGGATGTCAAAACCTGTGTTGCATAGCAAGTAAATTTAAGGCTACTTGCATACATAGTCCACTGTCTCTTGTTAGGGAGTGCGTTGGGCACAATCTAGATTTTTGTTTTTTGCATTATGCCCAAAATCCACTTAATTTTTTTTTGCAATGAATGGAATCTAATGGTTCTTATGGTTGTATTTCAGGTTTCTGTTGGATTACAGTGATGATTACATGGAGGGAAAGATAACATGAAGAATAGGATATGGTTTCCCTAAATGATCTGGGTACAGTAAGAGCCCTAAGAGAGTGCAGACTGCTAAAGTACTTCAAGTTGTCAGGGATGAGGCAACAAATAGAACTCCTGGAATTCTTAGTTAGAGCATGGGATCCAACTATCAAGGAATTTCATATTAAGAACCAAATGGTTCCCATAACAGTCAAGGATGTATACTTTCTTACAGGTTTGTCGACGAGAGGCTTGCCTATTTCACTCTCAGGGTCTATTGTTGGAGGAGAGACAGTGAGAGATTATGTTTTACAACATTTTTATCCAGGAGCAGAGCCAATAAAAGATGGAAAGATAAACATCCGAGATGTTAGATATTTGCCTTTGAGAACTATCCTTTTCACGATCGCAAAACTTGCTGGCACCGTTACACTACATGTAGCGAATAGATTGTATATGCAGTACGCGTTAGAGTGCTTGGAGCCAATAGTCTTCAACTGGTCTGAAGCTATACTTTCTTAGATAAAGGAACAACTGAACAAAGAAAAGGGAGGAAGGAAGAATAATTTTAGTTATGGTTCTATCCTTATATCCTTTGCTTTAGAATGGATTCCACTGATGTAGCCACAACATGTGACACTGGATTTGTATAATCCTAGAGATCCATGGATGCAGAGATGGGTAGAACTCATGGGTAGGCGTGCAGGACAATCTACCATTATGTTCTTGACTACATTATTTGCCTAGTTCCGATGACATATTGTCGCCATCGATGAGTATGCATATGCAGGAATTGATTTCCAAGGAGATCCACATTTAGCATTACCAGAAGGCGCTCAGTGGGGTGTAATGGGTAAGAATTTTTTGACCATTCTTTTTATTTTCCTAAGGTTTATACAATGTTTTTGTATTTTTTATGTTTTCCAAAGACTAAAATAAATTTTTGATGTAATGTAGATGTTGGTCGTGTTCAACCAGTAGAGGAACCAGAGCATGAAGCAGATGTGCCAGCAGAGAGGGCTGCCAAGAGATCAGTCCTTCAGGATCTTGATATGGTTGAGCTTCAACATCACATAGAGGGTTTGACCTTCAGGATTCTAGATTTCCGGATTGAAGAGTTACCCATGCAACTGTAGTGACACACTATTGGGGTTCCTAACCACTGGATGCGGTTACTACGTAGGATAGCTAGATCTATAGCATGTCACCACAAGCACCACTAGTTTACTTGTGACATTTTGCATACATTTTGAGGTCAGATTACTAATGTGTCTTGGGCACAAATTTTTGTAAAAAACTATAACTATCTATCTATATGATTTCAGTGTTTTCCTATGTTTATTGTGTAATCCTATTCAATGATGTGAATGTTTTCTTTACACATGTTGCAAATGTCTGTCTAAAACTTGATTAGCTAAAGAATCAATCAATGTGTTCAAATTTCTAGAAATGTGTCGATATTGAATAAAATCAAAGTGTCTTTCCAAAAGTTGAACTCTTAGGAACAATCTATGCAGTGTTGGATTTATAACAGTATAAACACTAGTAAGTTGTAATACCACAAGTTGTGAGTCTAACCTTATGATGATACAGTTAATACCAAATGAAATGGCATCAGAGAGAAGTTCGATCAATGCGACATACTCAGCGATATTGTTTGTCAATATACCAATACAAATCCCTTGAAAACTCACTAACTTGTCGTTCGAAGAAAAAATGGCCCACGCTGTAGAGGATAGATTCTGCATATTACAACTAGCACCATCAACATATCCAACAAAGGGTTCTGAAGATTCAGACATCTGTGATGAAATGTAAAGCGGACTACTAACTTCAAGAAAACTTTAAAAACAAATTAAGATAGTGAATGAAAATCAACAACATATATATACAATATAATACAAAAAATTACTACGCTCATGATTAAGCATAGTAACGTTTCAAATACAACCCATTTCTAGGATGCGCCAATGGAATTCCATCGTAATCAACCAACTCATAAGCACCCTTAGCAAGAAATATTTTGAAAATATAGGGGCCATGCCATAATGGCTCAAAATTTCCTATACCTATTACATCAGCTTCTTGATCATAAAGAAGGATCAAGTCGCCCTCTGAGAAAATGTGAGGCTGGACATTTTTGTCATATTGTGCCTTTATAAATCTCTTATGTGCTTCGTTAGCCAATTGGGCTTCATGGTGCGTTTCATCAAGATGGATGAGGTTAAGGAGACATGCTTCTTATTCTGAGGTGTCAGGTAACAAGTCGATTGCGAGTTTTAATGATAGTATTTCACATTGGATTGGTAAGATAACTTCCAGACCATACACCAATTGAAAAGGAGTAAATCTAGTTGCGTTTATCACCAAGGTTTGATATGCTCACAAAGCATAGTACAAGATCAAATTCCCATTTCTTTTACGAGCTCCTATCATTCGTTGAAGCATACATTTAAGAATCTAGTTGATAGATTCAACTTGTCCATTTGATTGTGGATAATAAGGAGTATAATTATCATGTGACAATACTAACTTGGGAGTTAATTCAGTCATCATTTGATTGAGAAAATGCTTCCCATGATCTGTAACTATAGCTTGTGGGACCCCAAACCATACAATAACATGATTAAAGAAAAACAATGCAACTATCTGTCTTGTGTTGTTGAATGTAGGCATCGATTCGGCCCATTTGGTAAAATAGTCGACTGCGAAAATAATATAACCATGCCCCTCAGATGAACGAGGGTTACAGGTCATGAAGTCAATACCCGATTTCGAAAATGGTCCCACAGAGACAAAAAGATGCATTGGCGCTGGCTATTTGCGGATTTTATAATAAAAAATCTGGCATACATGACAACTTCTGACCGCAAGGATGCAGTGTCAAAAAATTGTAGGCAAAAAGTAACCAACACAAAGTATCTTCTGCGTAGTAGTGTATCCAGATAAATCTCCACCACAAGCCCCAGCATGGCAATCATTTAAAACTTTTTCGGCCTCCTCATGAGTGAGGCACCTCTTTAAAATGGTATCGACATCACGACGATAAAGTGTATCGCCGACGATAATATAATCTTTGGCTTGGTATCGAATACGTCGTTGTTTAGAGCGAGATGTATCGGGTAGAAAAGTTTGAGTTTGGAGATAAATGATGAAATCCCCATACCAAGGATCAGATGATCCGATTAGAAACAAAGACTCATCAAGAATTGATGGTTCCTATGTAGTTGCAGTACTATCAGAGGGAAGGTCACAGAGAAGCTCAACCAAAACTAAAGACTTCTTTGACTTGGATTTGATGAATTCCAAATCAAATTCATACAAAATGATAATCCATTTTGAATATTTCCCCCCAAAAAGTTGACGTGATAAGATATAAGTCACGGGGTTGCATTCCAAAACAATAGTGGTTTTTCAGAGCAGGATATAATGGCAAAATATTTGGACATCTTGAACAGTTGCCAAGGCAAGCTTTTCTACGTATGAATACTTAACTTTCGTATCATTGAGATTATGACTCAAATAATAGATCGGATGTTCAATTATGTATTCTACTTGGACCAAGACCATAGCAATGGTTGTTTCATCTGCAGTGATATATAGGAAATAATCATTTTGATAATTAGGTATATGAAACCAACATGCAAAAGTTTTTCAACTTCTGCTTTGATGGCAGCGGATTTCTTCGGATGAACAGGACGAAGCCGTCGATGCACCGATTTGACATCAGGATACATATTAATAGTGTGTTCAACAATATTAGTATCTATGCCTAGAATTTCCTCGTATGACCAAGCAAATACATCAAATAATTCATGAAATAGAGAGCGATATGATTCAAGTTTTGATGGAGAACAAGATACACCTACATGAATATTTTCTACAATGCCAAGTTTGGTCAAAATATCGATAGAAATGGTTTCTTCAATATTTGACAGATTTCTCTCGGAATCGATTGCATTAATAGGTAAAGAATTCAAAAAGAAAGTTTTGATCGATGGGTGATATAGTTCACTAAGATAGTTTTCTTCATAATCAGGAAGATGGGAACGATGATGATAATATTCCCATAGTTATCCTTCTGACATCATGGCTTCCAAAATATTATCATCTGTCAAGAACATTGAGGAAAAATGATCAGAGGAAGTACCAAAATCTAAGGAACGATCAACCCAAACACTCGGTGACGCTGATTTTGGATTTTCCGCACAAGCCAGATAGATTGAATGCTATGCCACCTCAATAAGGTTGGGCGGTAGAAACTCATCCAACATAGTAATAATCACCTGTACTCTCCCTTAAGCTAGATAGAGTGGAAGAGATCATGTAGCATGTCTCTATACTTGCAATTTTTGCCAACATCGAGGGCGGCGGTAATGCAAAGGCTCCCATGAGAGTGGAATCCTTTAAGAGTACTACACCAATGTTTTGAAGTTCTAGTTGGGGTATGTGAATGAATGGAACGCTTCCAGTTTCCTGTGAAGCGAAGGCAAAGAAGGATAATTGATTAATGACTGTGATAGTACCTTTATATGAAAAGGCGATCATTCTAAAATATGTAGAAACAATTGCAGTCATTGCATATATCCATGGCCTTCCAAGTAGAATATTATAGTCAAGGGGTTCGTCAACAACCTCGACATCAACATTCACCGTTTTTCCCCCCTAGTTCAATATGCAGGTTATTAATAATACCACAAGGTTTATATGTACGTCCATCAAAATCCTTCAACGTCATTGATGATTGTGATAAGCGTCAAGAGCCAAGTGAATTCCAACAATTTAGAGACATAATGCATGTAGATTCTCCCTCATTAATAATAGTGCGATGAACAAGGTGATTGAGAACATTTACTTGTATGGAGAATGCCAATTCTGCTGGTAGTTGCAGCACATAACCCGTATGATTAAAGATGACAATATTAGAATTAGTCAGATCAATTCCACCAATAGCCAAAAATAAACCCTTTTTTTGGGAGGGACAATTTTGTAATAACTCAAGAGCAGACATAGTTGAAGGAGGTTGAGCCAAATATTCAACTATATTATAATTTTGTGCAGCTCTCGCCCAAGGATTATATGTCGATTTGTGAATTACTCCCTTTGGTGGCTTGATTGTCAATTCTAGAATAGCAGTAGGCGGTACTGATTCCGTAGACGAATTCATAGTCGAGGTAGTTGGTTGATCAGTGGCCTGGCTACCATAATATTTATTACGCGTTGACACCAAAATATCTGTTGAAGTTTTTGTGACAGATAACATTAACACTTGGGAACTAAGAGTTGGATCTGTAGCAACCATGTTTGAGTCCGGATTTGGAAATGGGTTTGTCAACACAACTGACACATAAGAAGTCTTGATGATTTTTGAGACTTTAGCGTGGTGAGGACAATCCCTAACAAAGTGTTCCTCATTACAGATTATGCATGGATAACGAGGTTTCCTAAGTCTAGACGATTTATCATATAATCTTTCCTGCGGGTTAGAAGTTTTCTTTTTCTTAGATTTCCCCTTTTTCTTACTTCCGGGTTGCTTTTCACTCTTGCCCTTGTCAAATGACACAACATTAATTTTGGAAGAAGGTGAAGGATCGAATGCAGTAGTTTGATGAGTGCTCGCAGTGCCAATCAAGTCGTCTCCGGCATGAAAGTCCTTTAATTGTGGAGGAATAATAAAATTAGATCTTGTCGCGTTAGGAATTTCTCCATAGAGCATGCCAGACTAAGTGTAAATCAAGTCTAAATATTGGGCACGAGCGATAACTTGCTCTTCTATGATGAAGCAACCCTTAGCCATGTCCTCATTTATAGATGGTAATAGGGACTTAATGAACCATTCAGCAAGGAGTTGATCCAGAACAAATGTCTTAACCATTTTACGACGATGACGCCAGTCATGAATATGATCAGAAATGTGAGTAGCATTATTATGTTTGAAATTGGTCAAAAGTTCCGTTCTAGTTTCATATCTGATGGGTAACTAGAAATGAGCCAAAAAGATAGTAGCTAGGGCAATGAAATTATCAAAATAATCTCTAGGTAACTCAATATACCATTTTACAGCCAGACCTGGGAGCATATGCTGGAAAAGACGTAGTTGAAAAAAATCATCATTTAGGGAGTTTGATGAACACCATAAATGATAAGTCATGACATGAGTCGACAGATCTTCTCCAGGGTTTCCATTGAACTTAGGAATATCTGAGGGTAATTTGTGAGGTATCAACGACCACCAAGGAGCATAGTTAATCGGATCATTGGTTAGCCAATTTAAATATAGTAACTCTAAAGTTGCAACAAAGGGAAACTGTCTATTAAGGTTAGGTTGAGAATAGCCAGGGTAAGATGGAATTTCTTGAGAAACAGGCCTTTGAGCACTAGCATAAGGAATATGCTACTGGTAACCCAGATAGGGGTTGTTTTGAAAAGAAAACGCTTGAGGATTCTGTTGACCGAAACCTAGATATGATACTTGTTGAAATGAAGTTTGAGGCATTTGTGCTTGAGGCTACCAAGGGGTCTGTCCACCAATGTTATAACCAAAATTAGGATAACTTGGATTCAGTTGATAAGTATCACCAGGTTGCGGTTGTGACATCACATAAAATGGTAAACCAACTTGTGAATAAATGATTCCAGATACAGGTTGTTGTAAATTAACCGAAGGATTTGGAGTTTGTGGACCCAATATTTGAGGGTATTGAGTGGAAGGACCCGCTTGATAAGGTTGTTGTAGAACATTTTGATTCTGTAACAGGGGTAAAGATGTATTTACAAAATTAAAATGATGTAGGTGTTGTTACACCATTTTTTGGTCATCTAACCTATTATCATTAGATGGACCCAAGTACACCATGTAAGACCAATTTTACCCTAAGTAAAATTGCCTTCACTATGTTAAATAACTTAATAAACCACATTTATTAGGTTGTTTATGGTCTAAACGGGAAACCCCAAAAGGAAATATTAAACAAACCTATATTTGTTTGATTTTCCTCATGGAATAATTAATTAAACCATAATTTAATTATTATTCCTAGTCATGTTTAACCCAAAACAAAGAATTAATTAGATAAACCTTTATTTATCTTATTATTTTCTAGGAATAATTATTTAAATCTTATTTAGATAATATTCCTTGTTAAATATGACCAAATCACCCACAAATAATTAAATAAATCATTATTTATTTGATTATCCCTCAACCACTTCCTTAAAAATATAAATAAATCATTTATTTATTTATTATTAACAAATAAAGGGACTTGACCCAAGTCAAATACTTTTTCCCTCCAACAAATATAATAAAATATTCCATAAAAGGTGGATCTAGATTTGGTTAACATTATTTTAATCATGCACCAAGATCTAGAATGACCCAATATTTTGTTATAAATAGGAGGGTTTTTCCTACCATTCTTCACCTTTGTTGCCTATTAGATCACTCTGGATCTATACACTTGGTCACATTTTTCTACATTATTTGTTGTGTGAGCTCCCTTTGAGTTTCTAAAGCAACTTGTCGAGTTTTCCAGCCTATGTCTCGGCCCGTTTCGACGACTTGGTTCGATGCTGTTTTTGCTCATCTAAGTGGGAACACAGCCCCCTAGGGCTTCGGTACCCTCCACTTTTTTTGTGGAAGAGTTTTTATCTTGTTTCGTGTCTATTTTTTCGAGTTTCAGCCCCCTTTTCCCGGATGCGATACCTCCTTTCGGACCTATTTTAATAATCTCGGATCCCCCGAGCCTTAACCATCTCGAGCCGTCCCTCCTGGTCATTATCCCGCTGGTCAGATACCTTTCCTGGCTCCCCCTCCTGGAGTCTATACGGTCCCCGTCATGGCCACCCTCTCTCTCCTTAACCTGAACCTGGGCATACCCATCTGGTACCTTGACCCTCCAGCCGCTACCCCACCCGGTCACCCTAAACCCTACCTTGCTTTGACACCGGTTCAACCGGTCCCCCTCGCTTCCTCTGTCACCACCAGGGCCCCCGCATCTCCCCAGGACCCTACCCCCGTGGTGACAGCCCCAGGAAAGAAAGGCAAAGCTCGTAAGGGGGCAACCAATCAGGACCAAGCCGCTCTGACAAACCCTACCCCTCCTCGACCGCCAAAGCACGCTATCCAGTGCGCTTTGTGCGATATTGTCGGTCACGCCACCCATACGTATCTTGAATTGCCGCACCTCAAGATCCTGGTCAACGAGACGTTTCCCGACTCTGATATCCCTGAAGTCTACGTCATTATCCCAGATTCTATCCTGAAACTCAAAACCTTGCACACAAATCACCCTTATGCTTTGTGCGATTTCCATGGCCATTACACCCACCTCTGTCCCCGCCTTGACGAGTATCGTTCCTCCTTAGACACGTACTGCCAATTCAAGGCTACGCACGACAAGATACCTTCTCACTTTTCTGCGAGTTCTACTTCGATAGGACTAGAGGATATTCCTACTCCCATTCACATTCCTCCTCCCGCTATCGAACCAACAGAGCCTTCGATCACCATTTTGTACCTATCGTCATCCTTGAGAGATAATTCACCTAACCTTCGACCTGCAGACACTCTCGGTTCCCCCTCAGTCGACCTTGGATCTGTTGACGTTGCGCATGTGAGCCCTTCTCCACAAGATGACCAGTCACACATCACTACATCATCGGGTGATCCTCCTTCCTCCAGTCTTCCCATCTTCCAGTCCGATGAAGACATTATGGAAGCCATGACCAACCCTGACTTTCCGTGGGATGATATGCACCATCGCGCATACTTCCTCCCACAGCAGTCCCATGACCAATATGCTATGGAAACCAAAGACTTCATTCCCAATGCAGTCGATTGGTTCAAAAATCCCATCCCTGCACCTGATGCTTTCGAAGAAGGAAACATGGCCAACATCTCTCCGACCATTAAAATTGACATTTCGGTCAAACCAGGAATCGAAGAATATATCACCTTGGGTGCCCAATGCACCTCGGAAGAAATCAAAGATTACACTAAGCTTTTCAAAGAATTCCGCGATATTTTTGCCTGGTCCTACTCTGAAATGCCTGGGCTCGATCCCACCATCGTCGAGCATCATATCGACACGTGGCCCGATGCCAACCCAGTCCGACAAAAGTTGAGACCCATTAATCCTTCCAGACGTGATGCTATCAAAGCTGAAATCGATAAGCTCAAGCAGGCTGGTTTCATTTATCCTATTGAATACACCACTTGGGTGTCCAACCCGGTTCCCGTCCTCAAGAAACAAGGCACCATCCATGTCTGCACGGACTTTCGCGACTTGAACAAAGCTTGTCCCAAAGACAACTTCCCCACACCATTTATTGACCAAATCATTGATGAGTGTGCGGGGCATGAGGTTCTATCCTTTATGGATGGTTTCTCCGGATACAACCAAATCGTTATCCGTCCTGCCGACCAACTTAAAACTGCGTTCATCAGTCCGTGGGGGACTTTTGCTTACCGGGTCATGCCATTCGGCCTTAAAAACGCCGGCGCCACTTTTCAACGGGCCATGTCTTATTGTTTCCATGACTTAGCTCATATTATCCTTGCTTATTTAGACGACCTCACTGCACGTTCTAAGCATCGGGCGCAGCACCTCCATGATCTGCGTACCATTTTTCTCCGATGTCGCAAGTATAATATCCGCCTTAACCCGTTGAAATGCGTCTTTTGCGTTCCCGCCGGCCATCTCTTAGGCTTCATAGTGTCTAAGGATGGTATCACTCTTGACCCTTTGAAAGTTCAAGCCATTCTTGAACTTCCCATTCCACGTACCCTACGCCAGCTCCAAAGTCTCCAAGGCAAAGCTAATTTTCTTCGTCGGTTCGTCCCTGACTATGCCACCACCGCACATGGGTTCCTTAGACTCCTCCGATCTAATAGCCCATTTGTTTGGGATACCTATGCTCATGAGTCTTTCGATGCCCTCAAGCAGGCTCTCACATCCGCTCCCTTGATCCGCCCTCCCGACTTTGATCGGGACTTCATCCTGTATATCTCTGCTTCCACCTATTCGGTCGCTGGAGTCCTTATCCAGGAAGATGACAATGGTATCGAGCATGTGATCTACTACGTCAGTAAGAACCTAGTAGGGCCTCCTGTTTCCTACTCACATGAAGAAAAACTAGCGCTGGCTGTTGTGTTCTCAGTCCAAAAACTTCGTCATTACATCCTCATGCATTCCACCAAGGTTGTGACTAATTCCAACCCCATGGCTTTCCTATTGAGTCGCCGCATCCTCACTGGGAAGTACGCCCGTTGGGTCGTCATCCTTCAAGAATTCGACCTCAAATTTGTCACACCAAAAAGTAAGAAAGGTTTAGCCCTTGCTGAACTCATTTCTGAATTACCTACTGGAACGCAGGATCCCCCAGTTAATGATGATTTTCCTGATGAGCACTTATTCGCCATTACTTCGGACGATCCTTGGTACGGCGATATCCTCACTTACTTGCGAACCCAAAAGTTCGCTCTTCACCTTGATCGTGACGCTCGACGACGTATCCGACACCAGGCTCCTCGCTACCTTCTTATCGGTGACGACCTCTATCGTCGTGGTATAGATACTGTCCTTCATCGTTGTCTCATGCACACTGAAGCTGAACAAGTCCTCAATGCCTGCCATAGCGGCGCTTGCGGTGGCCATCTTTCCGGTCTTGCTACTACCCAAAAAGTCATGCGCGCTGGGTATTTCTGGCCTTCCCTCTTTAGTGATTGCATTGAAGCAGTCAAACATTGTTCCAATTGCCAAAATTTCGCCCCTAAGGCGCGAGCTCCCCCAGCTCCCCTCCATCCGGTCGTCTCAACTGGTCCCTTTTGTAAATGGGCCATCGACTTTATGGAGTGTCGCCCGCCATCCGCTGGTAACCATAAATATATCATCGTGGCGGTCGACTATTTCACAAAATGGGCCGAGGCTATGCCAAAATTTAACAACACGGCAGCTACCGCAGCACTCTTTTTCTTTAACCACGTTATCGCTTGATTCAGGGTTCCGAAACAACTGGTCTCTGACCACGGCCGACATTTTGAAGATGAGATATGGCATGAGCTATCCTCACTATTGGGTTTTGAGCACCAATATTCCTCCTCCTATTACCCCCAAGGTAATGGCCAAGTTGAAGCAGTCAACAAAATCCTCAAGACTATGCTTCAACGAACGGTGAATAAGCACAAAACCAATTGGCATCTTATGCTCTTCCCTGCCTTGTGGGCCTATTGAACCTTTGTTAAAACCACCACCGGGTTTACTCCTTTCCACCTCGTTTTTGAAGAGGAGGTAGTCTTACCGATCGAGTGTGAAATTCCTTCCCTGCATCTGGCCATTGAACTTCTCCTTGACACCCAACCTCTAGAACAACGACTTATCATGCTTGAACGCGCCTCCGAAGACCGTCGTGTTGCCTTGAAAACCATGGAAGCGGCCAAGAAACGCACCAAAGCTCAGTATGACAGAAAAGTCTAGCCTCGTACTTTTCACGAAGGTGACCTTGTTCTAGTTTATGACCAGGCCCATGATGTCCTTGGTCATGGGAAGTTCGACTCATTATGGCTAGGCCCTTACATCATTAGTAAGGATCTCGGTAAGGGGGCATACCTCTTAGAGGATTTCGAAGGCAATCCCCTTCCTAATCCTCGCAATGCACTCTATCTTAAGAAATATTACCCTTAGCATTTCCCTTCTGAAATGCATGTTTTATTTTCTTTTAGATAGCCAGCATCTTTTTCATTTTTGGGATTTGATACTTCACCAGGACACATTTTTTCCAACATGGGTCACTTCCCCTCTCATTAAAATCGCATTTCTTCACTTACAACACTTGTACTTGGGGCACCACTTTGCCTCCTTACTTGTCTTTGTTTGTGTTGATTTTCGTCGTGAGTTACCATCTTGTACTCATGTTTTCATGGTCCCCCATTGGACCTTTACTGTGTGGCAGCACCATCGAGTCACCCTTGTTTAGAGCATCCAAGTGGAGTCATCATCACATTCATGGAGTCTATCCCGAGTCCCTTTGTACCCCGCTATAGTCCTTCATCCCTCATTTCTTGGTTTCTCTCTTGTGTCGCACATTATGACCTTCAGTCCCACTGTCCCTTATCCCTGATGATATTGTGTCAGTCGCTGCCATGTCATTCATGCCCTTTATGCTCTAGCAAGGGAAGTTGTCCATTCGCTACTCAGTCCCCTCCATTCCACCATCATCATTGGTATTAGTCTGTCCGTCGCTCTACTATTTTCTCTCGTGCCTTAGTTGAGGATATCTCATTGCCTCACCTATGGCGGACCTCCTTCTGTCGACATCAGCTCATTCATTCCAGAAGCCAGGTCTAGAGGGCAGTGTACCTTGGTTCCAGCTTCCACTCTTGTTCGGTGCCTTGGATCAGGCAAAGGGATCTCTCATTTCCCTTTGACTTGATTGTTTCTCCACTCCAGCTCCTTTCAGCATGACCGAGATCCGTATACTTGATGGTTCAGTGATACAGCAGCAGCTCTTGATGATTCCCGAGTGTGTGTGAGATGTCTCAACCCTCATGAGGGGGTGGCCCTGCAGGTAGCCCCCCACATGCCCGGATGACCTCCTCCTTGCAGCCTTCGATGCAGCTCCAGATATTTGATGATGTTGGCCTTAGCCACTTGCATCGCCTCTTTGATTTGCATGTATCAGTCAGATTTTGTGAGCCCTTCCCCATTTACAGGGGGCATTTGGGTTGTATTTGTATCTCATGTACTCAGATATTATTGTATAAGTCCTGGCTGTTATCCCAGGCACAGCATGTATGTGGGATTCTTCATTGTATTTTTATCTAGCTCATGATTATGCTGGTTGTACTTTATGGTTCGGTCCCTTGTTTACTGGACACACTATTATTTTGTACTTTGTCTCGGCGGTCATAGGTATGCCTCCCCCGCCGCCTTTAGCACAAGTACCCTCTCATAAAAGAGACTTGTTGCACTTGTAAGTCTCGTCTCCTCAGGGTCTAGTTCTTCAGCACCTTAGTCTACCTCACATTTCTCTCTCTGACTTCCCTCTTGATGTCTGGTGATTGAGTTCTTACAACGTACTTCGGTCATACGATTTGCTCCTAACACTCGCACGCTAAGAGGAAATCTGTTACACCATTTTTTGGTCATCTAACCTCTTATCATTAGATGGACCCAAGTACACCATGTAAGACCAATTTACCCTAAGTAAAATTGCTTTCACTATGTAAAATAACTTAATAAACCACATTTATTAGGTTTTTTATGGTCTAAACAGGAAACCCCAAAAGGAAATATTAAAAAAACCTATATTTGTTTGATTTTCCTCATGGAATAATTAATTAAACCATAATTTAATTATTATTCCTAATCATATTTAACCCAAAACAAAGAAATTAATTAGATAAACCTTTATTTATCTTATTATTTTCTAGGAATAATTATTTAAATCTTATTTAGATAATATTCCTTGTTAAATATGACCAAATCACCCACAAATAATTAAATAAATCATTATTTATTTGATTCTCCTCCAACCACTTCCTTAAAAAGATAAATAAATCATTTATTTATTTATTATTGACAAATAAAGGGATTTGACCCAAGTCAAATACTTTTTCCCTCCAACAAAGATAATAAAATATTCCATAAAAGGTGGATCTAGATTTGGTTAATGTTATTTTAATCATGCACCAAGATCTAGAATGACCCAATGTTTTGTTATAAATAGGAGGGTTTTTCCTATCATTCTTCACCTTTTGTTGCCTATTAGATCACTCTGGATCTAAACTCTTGGTCTGACTTTGAGCCATTATCATTGTCATATTTTCCATTATTTTTTGTGTGAGCTCCCTTTGAGTTCTATCTTTGTCTGGGTTTTCTACACCAACAGGAGAGAGAAATGCTAGATCTGAAGTGCTGAGGACTTCCAAGAACCCATCCCATTGAGGAGAATTGGAAAAATCTTCTTGTTTTCCTCCCAGGTGCCCTTAATACAAAAAATTCTTTCAAAAATTATTCTTGTCTTGTCTATTGGATATATGGAGCAAACCCTTCTTTTTACTGCTTAATGTCTTTCTATGCATAGATCTGGTTTTTGCAGCTCTTGTCTTGATCAACTAACTGCAGATCTGAAGATATTGGCAGCCATATTTGATGTTAGGGCTATTAGTTATGCGTAGCTAAAGTGGTCTTTTTTCGTACACTTTGACAAAAGATTCATACTAACGGGTGTAACAGGAACTGGTTGATACTAGTGTACAACCGTTTGTGGTTGGATAAGAAAAGTGGGTTGCCATTGAAAAATGTTCATTTCGACATTAGGTTGACCAAAAAGTGATGGAGTACTGTCATATTGGGTGACCAAAGGTTTCTCCCCAGCATGAGGAGGATAATAAGATGGAAAATATTGCTCTCCAAATGTTGGGAGTCCAGTTGATATGGTACTTGAAGGAATAGACCCAGAAGGATCGGCTTGATATTTCCCCGAAGATGTATATAAAGAATCAAGTCGTTCCGTACTCACTATAGGATTACCAGTTAAAATACCAGATGATGACATTGGTAAATACCATGGTTTTGAAGATGCACCAGAGAAAATTCCAGATAATGATTTGTAACCTGATTAGACCATACGACCACCATGAAAATATGACTCTGGTGAAGTTGTAAACATCGATGGGGTAGCGAGGGCAGGAGCTGACGTAATTGGAACAGATGGCCCAAACGAATATGTTGGTTCATGCATGGTTACTTGACCAAATTTATACTGTTTTGAATTGATGGGAGTTTGAATAGGAACAAGATCAACAAAAGCAGATGGTAACGATTGAGGAAAATATTCGTACAGGTAAAGGTCCTCCCCAAAATGGGTTGGAGTTAAAGGTGTCTCTCTTGTGGGATTTCTTCAGTCGTAATTAAACCAGGTGGAAGTATTTCATCGTCAGGCCTAAAGTATATTTCAGATGGTTGACTGTGTGATATGGTAGACTCAATGGCTACAAAAATTTGTGGGATGACCAAAGTAGGAACAACTTCCGGTTGTACAACTTCAAGATTCAGATGTTTTGGCAAAGAAGAGACAGGATCTAGATTAATTTATGGTTGAACAACGTTGAGTCCAGGAGGTATGGTCTCACTGATTGGATGGATCGTGACCACAGGTAGTTGTGAAGACTCTGTTTTGAAAACAATAGACGAACTGGGATGTGTAGAAACAACTTTAGCTAACTCTGTTTTATGGAAAGATGATGTTTCACCAGAGGTACGAATTGTACTTGATTCAGCAGATCGTGATTGTCTTCACCTACCAGAAGTAACTTCTGGTGGTAAAGGTGGTTTTAATGCTAGTCTACACGAACGACGAGGGAAAGGATTTTTTTCTTCCACGATTACTGATTTATTTTAACTAAAAACAAATAAAAAAAATAAAAGGGTAATGCTAGGCAAAAGGGTTTACCAAGAAACCGTGAACTAAAAAATACCTCCTGGCGAACCAAGAAGTACGGGCAGGTAATCTCCCCGAATGTTTTGTTTGGTGTATCACAATTTACAAGGTGGCCGACTTGGTTCACTATGGATGGATAGCACCTAAAATTTTTCCTCCAAAATATACCCGAAGGTATGTGGAGGCCCAATTCCATATTAGCATTGTCTGATGCGAAACCGCACAGTGAGAGCACCACTTTATACTTTTCGTACTGTAACACTGCTTGATATACTCAAAAGTACGTGGATGAGCTACAATATACTTTTGTACGTGGAGTGAGGTATCACACTCAGAATACGTGGAGTGAGGTATCACACTCAGAATGTATCGCAGACAAGTTAACGATAGCTGCTATGTTTTATGACGTCGGAACACGTCTCTAGCCTAGACCTTCTAAATGTTATCGTTATGGTTCCAATGCTTTGTTAGGTAAATTGAGATAAATTTAAGTTGATCTTGTTTAAAAATTTTCCTTTCAAAGGTTCACCATGATGATGTATTGGAAATTCCTAAAATGCAAACTAAGAATGATAAGCAATATTTCACTTTTAGTTTTTCAATGAAAATCCTAGCTACTAGAGGGAAAGAGAAATCAATTTTAGAGAAAAGAAATCAATGAGCACAAACTAAATGCAGATTTCCTAATTGTTCCTTTTGCAAAACACATAAACCATTACATGAAAATGTAGGTTTTTCTTTTCAGTTCCTTTAATTTTATGAATGCAGAAAAGAAACTAAGTGCACTAAATAAAAAAAAAACAAATCCATTTTACTTTTGAGAAATGAGGAATATAAAAAACAATTTCTCTTTTGAAGGAAAAATGAGGAATTAAACAACACTTTATCCTATCAGGAAACAAAGAATTTATGACAATTTCCTTTTTCAAAAGAAAATGGATCTAATACGACAATGAAAATACTTTGAAATAAATTCGTCAATGATAAATAAAAACAAACATTGAACAAATTTTATTTCAAAGGAGGAAGAGGTAGATAAGTTCACTGGTCAATATGAGGCTTAGGATTTTCAAAACACAATAGAGAACAAACTAAAACATATTGCAATGAAAAATTCAAGGGAATTTGGATGGTTTCAGGAGGCAACATAGTCTCTAAAGAGAGACAGTGCTTTGCAACGTAGGCATGAAAGGGAGAAAGTGCTATGAAAAGCAATGTGTCCTGTCCAAGAGTGAGTTGGGCATAGTGTTTAATGAAAAACACAACTGTCTAACACACTTCTAATGAAAATTTGGTTTTTAAAAAGCCTAATCTTAGTGAGTAACAACTACTTGGTGAATAAACAGAGAAAATCAGAGGCTAAAACACCTAGGATAAAGAATAATCTCCCCAGTGGAGTCGCCAATTTTTTATTCAGAATTATGAATTACGGATAAATCATTCTTCCCTAGATAGGTGCTAATATAGAAAAACAGGTCAAAGACTTTACGACTATCTTTCCTAACTATAAAAAAACACACAAAATGAAATAAGAAGCTTACTTGGAATCCAAGTGCTTCCAAAGTCTCCTTTTGTCGCTTTTGCTGTAGCTTAAAATTCCAACCGGCTGTGCAGAATATTTCCTACAAGAATGAACACTAAACAACAAAATATAGCAATAATACATATGTCTATTCAATTTATTTAGCTAAATAAATAAAGCATAAACCATATACATCAAATAAGAAATCATGATATGGAAAATCAAAGCTTATATAGATGCATATAGGGAAAAATAAGCAGTAATATTTATTAATGGTAGAAGGGGAGGTTACAACCCCGTGATTGATTTAGTGTCACCATCTCTAGCAGGATCACAACCTCATCACAATTCAGATATCTCTAGCAATATGTCACTCAAATCAACTCCTCAATTGAAATTCCACTAGCATTTCTCTACTCAAATTCTTCCTTATCAAACACTAAGATATGTGCTCAATTTATAGAGGAGTTGAAGGTATTTTTACAATCAATGACTTTGCAATAATAGGAAAGACATTTTCCAAATCTTGTAGATGTCAAATGGACACATGGATTTGAAGTTTGACACATATGAACTCTTCTAGAAGGCACTGGCTAAGTGGATATTCTAGAACAATGAGAATTTCGTTCCCAATGTGACCAACGCACCCTTGGATGTCAGGAAGTCCTTTGCAGAGCAGCCTTGCATGGGGCTACATGCATATGCAACACACTTAGTCCCTTTAGGGGTAGCGTTGATGATCTCTCATATGATATATTATAAACTTCAAATCTTGGAAACCTTTGCGAATGAAAGTCTTTGAATGATTTGTCTTGTTCTTTGTCTTAAGGCATATAACAACTAAAATGATAGGGGATGATAGATCCTATTCACTGGGCCTGGAGATGATGCCCAGTTAACCAAGTCATTGGGAATGGTAACCAAAATGACCTATAACAAGCTTCTTTAACTCCTTCTGAATTAGGGGCTCCAACATCAAATGTACCTTCCATAGCTTTCTTTAAAAAGGCATGGTCCCTTCCTTTATTAGACTAAAATGCTAGATTATTCATGTTTCATAGGTTTTGAGTTCATCATACATCCACACAGACATCTTGGTATTGCTTGCCACTCTTTAGGTGTGCAAAATGTACTAAGGTTGACAAAATTCAAATCACTCTTTGTACCAAGATCGATCTGTTCGTGCGACGGAGTTGAACTATGAGTTTTCACATTCACCGATCCTCGAAATTGATTTTGCAAGTCATACAACTCTTTTGGTGATACCACACCCTTAGGCATGGGGTTATCCTTGTTTTCTTAAGTCATATCTTGCAATGATTTTTCATGCTCGTTTTTGTCAATGGCTTCATCATTGAAAACATCAATTTTCGCCACAAAACACAATATCCGCTTCTCATCATTGAAAGTACATAAATTAGTGATATTTTCATGGATAGATGGCTTATAAATAAGTTCAATAAAAAATCATCCCTAAGCAGTGAAAACGTAGTAGTAGCATTTGCCAATGCATCCGCAACTGCATTACGCGTTATAGGAGGATATAATATTGAAAGCTTGGAATTGAGAAATAAAATGTCATACCTCTTACTAATAACTTTTAAAATTAGGTGACACATAGTGTATAGTATTTTGTACCTGTCGTATGACGATCTCAAAGTCACCTATAGCTTTAAGAACCCAAAATTTGAGGTCGGTGAATTTCTGTAAGCCCAAGATGAGTGCTTCATATTATGCAGTTTTATCAGTTCATTCAAATTCCTGGTGGGGAGAAATAAGGTGTTTTATCTAATTATAGTCTATTAAAACACAACTAGATCCAGAGCCCTCCTGTTTGTTAAAACTGTCAAAATACAAAATACACAAATCAGAAATATTAGGGATATATCCTACACTAGTACTACTAACATCTACTGTACATAAATCATTTATGCTAGTTGGACTAAGGAGTTCGAATTGTGTGTCTGGTAGGATTGGGGAAGGATAAGTAAGGTAGCACCCAAGGTCAGTCTCCAAAAAGAAGTTTCCAAAAATTAAAACTGTGAAAGAAACAAGTTCATTTTTCCCTTTGAAGGGTGCAACAAATTTCTTCATGTAAGTTTTTGATTCCACTCAGATTTGGTTATTTTTTCCCTTGTAGAAAATCCATAAATGCAACCAATCGGTAGAAAAACACCCTTGTATTTTTCTAGACCATTATCTACTTAGAATTACACCATAAGCTTTCAGGATGTCCAAAATTACTATGTTTCTGCACTAGTGAACTCGTTGATCAGATGATAGAAGAATAAGAAAATTTATGAGTTCACCAATAACTTGGAAAAGTATAGATATGTCCAGTTGAATAATATGTGCATCGGTATTATCCCAATTGGCACTGATTTTATTGGCAACATATAATGGAATTACGTCCAGAGATGCACCATAATCAACTAAACAATTTTGAACATTTTAATTGAAAATTTCAAAATTCAATAAAAATGGAGGGTTGAGTGTGTTAGATTTTAATGTTAATGTGTTAACAACTTATTCCAGTGGATCAGAAAACTTACCAGACCCCTTATATGAAGAATAAGCAACATTATCATCTGATGAAGGTTAGTTAAGGGCTTGGAATAACAGTTCCTAGCTTGTTATCCTTGTAAGCTCGAAGATTATAATATTTGTGCAAGCTTTCTTCATGTCTTCCACTATATTATAATCCAACGCAGCATGCATTGCCAAAGTTTCTATAGGAGTGGATTTGTTTGACACTTCTGGAATAGTGGACTTACTTTTACTATTGATAAAAGTGTTATTTTTTGTAGAAGAATTTCTAGAATTGTCCTGATTGTTCTGAGCTGAGTTGATAGATAGTGTGATTGTTCTTAACAAGTGTTACTTTAGTTTTTCCTCGTTAGCTATTGTTCAAAAAAATTCCCTTGGCTCCTCAACTTATATAGACTATTTTTTTCTTAGTTGGGGTCTCATTCAGTGGTGGTTCTTCTGTAATTTTGTTCTCATCAGTAAAAACACAACAGAAAGTTGCATATCCAACACCTGCAGTCTCTTTAGCTGCATTAGATTCTTCTTCTTCTTCTGTTTGCTCAGTCTGTTCATCTGAAAGTATTGTGTCAATGATGTGCGTAGACAGATAATTCATGCTATGATTCCACTATGGACATGTCTTTTCTAAATGTTATTCTTGATGGAAAGAAGAATATTGGTCCATGCCCATCATTTCTATATTCAACACGACATTCAAGCTCCATGTAGACTTAGCCAACTCATTATTGTTGTTGTTTTTATTGTTAGTCCTTCTCAAGGGGTTTAACTTTGGGGGCTTGCTGTTGATGATGGTCTCATTTGTCCTTTGTTTTTACTCTGCCAACTCAATGGATAGAGACTTGATGTTCTTGGTCAAGCTTTCAAGATCAATAGATTCTTTATCCTTGGCCTCGATCGAAGAGGCTTGAGACTTTTTTCCTGTCTCCTTGGAGTCTTTAGATGATTTATCATCGAAAATTACTCCAATTGCACGCAAATAATTTTCAAAAACGATGATTTATTTGAAATTATGTGCCAAAGTTTCTTTTATAGTTCTCTTCATGAACTACACAATGCTTATCGACAAGGAAAAAGTGTAATAATCAATTGTGATGAGGTCATGAGGCTTCTTATTTGTAGAGAATTTTTTCAATATCTGATTGAACCTCTTAAAATCTTTAACTTTTTCTTTCTATTCCATAACTCCTTTAATAACATGGTTGGTGTTTTTTCATTAGCGAAATTTTCAAGGAAATTTTTTTTAAACCCCTTCCAATTCTGAATTTAATTTGCAGGAAGACTATGATACCAAACAACTACTCTACCATATAAGGTACAAGGGAGGTACAAGGAAAGAGTATACATGCAACATCCTCATAATGTACCTCAAGCATTTGAAGCTGTAGGTAGAAGTTATCCAAATGGTCTTCTGATTTGGTTGACTTGTCAGAGACATATTTCGTTAACAACATTTATGGGTGTCTTGGCCTCTTATGTAAAATACCTAGAAGAAAGAGTAGGCCCTAAGACATACAATCTAGATCTTGGCATGCCATGTTCTTGTCTCTATGCTCCTCCTCCTCTTCAAAATCAGAGTAATCTTCTCTGTGATCTCCTAAATCGTGGAAAATGTCATTTGAGAGTACATTGTTTTCCCTGTCCCCTTGATTGTAATATGGGGGTTTCTCTGGTCGTTTCGTGTTGTTTGCAAATTTTGCTAACTCTTCAAGGGTAGAAAAAATCATATCTTCCACCGAAGAAACCACTATCCTGATAGGATTTGTTAGGCTTTATTCTTGAGAAAATAAGGGATATTATGTGCTCTAGAAATTAATCTAATAGCCTTTGCAAATTGATGGTTTATAATATGAATTTCCCAAATTTTCTCGTAGGTAACTTCACAAATTGGTTTGGAGCTGGGATGAGAAGATCCGTCTACTTCAAGAATATGAGTCGAAGAGGTGTTGGGAATGTTACTACCTTGTCCAGAGGAAGTATGATGTGGGTGGGTGGAGTCATTATCCATAAAAAAACTAGCAAACCTCCTTCTAGTGCTAAAAATGTTGACAATGTTGGACCTGTCCACATTCAAAGGGGTATCCGCAATATGCGGTCACAATCTGAGACCTCATACCATTTAGTATAGGATCCTCATCCAAAATATGAACCAGTTTCCGTCTAATTAAATATTTTCCTTGGATTCAGCTATCAACACGAGAGATAATCAAATATGTGCCTTCCAAAAGCAAGTAGGTTTTCCAGGTGAATTTTTGGTTGTAGGTGTGTCAGGGTTCTTGATCAGGTACTCAAAATTATGCTCAAAATTAAAAAATTTCAGATTAGTGTGGAACGAGAACGACCGCACAAATCTCGTTGTTTTAAATCTGGTGAAAATTATTTCATGGAAAATGGACACCGTATGCTCTGGGAAACGAGTTATGTCTGCTTTGGCGAACATGCAATATTTTTTAAAAATGTGCAGACAGCCCAGTCAACAGTCCATATAGCTGACTGGGTATGGCCACATGGTAGGTTGACTGGTCAAGGGTGTGTTATCCAAATGGTATTTTGATTTGGTTGCCTTGTCAGGGTCATATTTCTTTAACAACATTTATGGGTGTCTTGGCCTCTTATGTAAAATACCTGGAAGAAAGAGTAGGCCCTAAGACATACAATCTAGATCTTGACCTGCCATGTTCTTGTCTCTATGCTCCTCCTCCTCTTCAAAATCAGAGTATTCTTCTCTGTGATCTCCTAAATCGTGGAAAATGTCATTTGAGAGTACATTGTTGTCCCTATCCCCTTCGTTGTAATATGGGGGTTTCTCTGGTCATTTCGTGTTGTTTGCAAATTTTTCTAACTCTTCAAAGGTAGAAAAAACCAAATCTTCCATTGAAGAAACCACTATTCCGATAGGATTTGTTAGGCTTTCTTCTTCAGAAAATAAGGGATATTATGTGCTCTAGAAATTAATCTGATAGCCTTTGCAAATCAATGGTTTATAATATGAATTTCCCGAATTTTCTTGTAGGTAACTTCACAAATTGGTTCGGAGCTAGAATGAGAAGATCCGCCTACTTCAGAAATATGAGTTGAAGAGGTGTTGGGAATGTTACTACCTTGTCCAGGGGAAGTATGATTTGGGTGGGTGGAGTCATTATCCATAAAAAAACTAGAAAACCTCCTTCTAGCACTAAAAATGTTGACAATGTTGGACATGTCAACATTCAAAGGGATATCCCCGATATGCGGTCACAATTTGAGACCTCGTACCATTTGTTATAGGATTCTCATCCAAAATATGACCCGATTTCCATCTAATTAAATATTTTCCTTGGATTTAGCTATCATCAAGAGAGAGAATCACATATGTGCCTTCCAAAATCAAGTAGGTTTTCTAGGTGAATTTTTGGTTGTAGGTGTTTCAGGGTTCTTGATCAGGTACTCAAAATTATGCTCAAAATTAAAAATTGTCAGATTAGTGTGGAACTAGAACGACCACTTAATCTCATTGTTCTAAATCCGATGCAACTTATTTCACAGAAAATGGAAACCGGATGCTCCCGGAAATGAGTTATGTCCACTTTGGCAAACATGTAATTTTTTTTAAAAATGTGCAGATAGCCCATTCAACAATCCATACAACTGACTGGGTATGGCCACATCGCAGGTTGACTGGTCAAGGTTGGCATTGTTTCACAGGTTCGATTTGGCAAGTTGTGATTGGTTTATTTTTGGTCCAACCACGTGTTGACACATGGTCCAACCAAGGGATGCCACATGGAAACACGTGGGGCCACAAAATTATTGCAAAGGTCGAGTAGAGCCCCAAGGAGTTGAACTACTGACCTCGAACCAACTAGCACCAAGTGTTACTGCAACACCACACACGTGTGACTTAATATGAATATACCTCCACTTCGTTCTAAATTTTAACTGTAGGGTGTATGGCGAAGGGGGTCGGGGTCTAGCCCCAGCCCTAGTCACCACCACCGGCAGGAGGCTAGCCCCGAGCCCCCACATTTTATGTTAACTTTGATGCTATATGGTGGCCACATGCTGAAGATTGGTGAAATCATTAACGACCTATTTATTTTAAAAAACAATTTTCTGCCCAAACGTTGTAGAGGTCATTTTAAAGAGGAAATAATTTTGCTTGTAAAACAAGGAAATTGTCACCCATTTAGCACGGAAAAAGGGAGAAATTGTAGGATTAAGCCGACCCTGGAAAAAATTGTGGAGCAGTTAGTGGAGAAACTTGGGGAGATCATAAATTCTTCAATGTTTGGCCAAATTCGAGGCAGAAAGAGGCTACACAAGCATTTTTGGGCATTTTGGAGCTGATGGAACAAGTTTTAGAGCTGTTTGATCTTTGTAAATATATGTATTCACACTTTTGAGCATAATAGAAGAGGGTCAAGCCATTGGAAGCTGGACCAAGGAGACACAGCCCAAGCGGGGTGAAATCCTTCATCATATTTTTTTGTGTGATTGTTTATGGTGATGTTTATGTCTGATAGATGTTATTGTTTAGTGTTTTATTTATGTTAATTTTCTCATGAAATTCACATAAAAAAACATGAAAACTAATGTTAAAATTGCAATTAACCTCATCATCCTCAAGCATTTTATTTAAATTCTAAATTGGATCTTAGCACAGAAAAACTAATATTCCCATTCAGATAAGTTCTTCTACTGCGGAGGGAAAGGAAAGTGATCCTCTAAGAGAGGAGTAATTGTACCACCCTAGTAGATATGCACACAAAAAGGAAAGATGTGTCTAACATCCAATGGAATAGTCCACAAAGATGTGACGATTGTTAGAACCATTAGAACACATTCTCAATATCATAAGCACTAAATTAACCAAAATAGTTCAAATACTTTAGTATAGGTGAGAACAAACATGAATCATATATATTTTCACAACAGTCTTACAAATATTCATAATCAATGTATGAAGAACATGTTTTCCACCAGGCTTTAAAGATTAAGTCCCAAGACACATGAATAGAACGAACACCACTAGCCCCAATAGTGGAGCATTGGAGCCACTACTTTCTCCCTAAAAGAACTAACTCTATCTCTCTGGCACCTTATGGGAGAAGGTAAGGTGAAAATTATTCTGCTTGTATAATGAGGATGTATATATAAAAAATGGGGTGATATTACACCTCCCTTGTGACTCTTGGACTACTCTCATGTTTGTTTAACTTTCTATGACTTTTCAATTTTCACATGACTCTTTACATTTTGTACATGTCCTTTGGACCTCCACTTCACAATAAATTTTCGAGTAAGAATTTACAATAATCCACAAAATGATGTGGCACATGATGACTCATGAAATGACATGAAATGAAACTTGTGACATGGACTAAATGGAGACATGGAAATTCCAAGCCATTATTTGTTGTAACTCGTTTTCCCAAACACCATGACATCATCAAGATACACCAACACACTATGACTAATCAAAACATGAAATGTGATGTCCATTGAATGTTGGAAATTTTCACTGACATTAACCAACCCAAATGGAATTCTTTTGAAAGCAAACTTGCCCCACTTCATTCAAATTGTTGTTTTCATTCTATCAGGTTTTGAGACTAGAACTTGGTCATAACCAGAAAATCCATCAAGAAGAGAAAACAGTTCTAACCCTGATACTATCTGTAATATCTATTCCATTGAAAAAACTCGGTAATTATCTTTTTCCGAGGTGCTATTGAGATTTTAAAAAACCACGCATAGGGGAATTTCCCTAGACTTCTTCCTTATTGGGAGAAAATTAGAGACCCACGTGGAATGTCACACTTTATATATGATCCAAGCATCAAGAAGCTTCCTTAACTCCTTTTGAATTAGGGGCTTAAGCGTCGGATGTACCCTTTGTATCTTCTACTGAAAAGGTGTGGCACCTTCCTTTATTGGAATAACATGCTAGATTATTCACGTGTCATAGGTTTTGATTTCATTATATGTCCACATGAAGACATCTCGACACTACTTAAAAATGAGGATAAATGATTGCCACTCTTAAGGTGTGCAACATGTTCCTAGGTTGAAAAAATTTGGATCACTCTTTGTACCAAGATCGAATTTTTCGTTTGAAAAATTTGAACTACTAGTTTTCACCTTCATCAGTCCTCGAAAGCGATTCTACAAGTCATACAAATTTTATAGTGATATCACGCCCTTATGCATGGGGTTCCCCTTGTTTGCTCGAGCCACATCTTGAAATGATTTATCGTGCTCGTATCTGTCAATGGTTTCATCCTTGAACACATGTAAATTTTCCATGAAACACAGTATCTACTGGTCATCATTGAAAATGCATAAATTAGTGATATTGTCAGGTACATAAGGATTATAAATAAGTTCAATAGAAAAACCATCCTTAAGCGGTGACAACCTAGTAGCAACATTTTTTAATGCATCCAAAATTGCGTTACACATTCTATGAATAGATGCAATATTGAAAGGTTGGAATTTAGAAATCAAATGCCATACCTCTTGCTAAAAACTTTCAAATTAGTTGACACACAATGTATAGTATTTAGTACCTGTGCTATGATGATATCAAAGTAACCTATTGATTTAAGAAGCCAAACTTTGAGCTCAATGGATTTATGTAACCCCAAGATGAGTGCTTCATATTCTACAGTGTTATTAGTGCACTCAAAGTCCAAGTGGCGAGAAATCATGTGTTTTCTCTGCTGTGGATCTATTAAAACAAAACTAGCTCCAGATCCCTCTTATGTGTTAGAACCGTAAAAATACGAAATCCAAAAAGTAGAAATATTAGGGCTATATCCTACACAAGTACTACTAACATCTACTATACATAAATCATTTCTTCCAGTTGGACTAAGATGGAGTTCAAAATATGTGCCTAGTGGGACTAGGGAAGGTTGAGTAAGACAACACCCAAGGTCAGTATCCAAAAAGTAGTTTCCTAAAATTAAATCTTTGAAAGCAACAGGCTCATTTTACCCCTCGAAGGGTGTAACAATGTGTTTCATGTAAGGTTCCGATTCCACCAGATTTGGTTATTTCTGCCCTTGTATGGAAGCCATAAATGCGACCAATCGGTAGAAAAATACCCCTGTAGTTTTATAGACCTTTCTCTACTTACAATACACCATAGGCTTTCGGGATGTCCACAATTACTATATTTATGCACTGTTGAACTCATTGATCAAATGATAGAAGAATAAGAATATTTTTGAGTTCACCAATAACTTGGACAAGAGACCTGTCCATTTGAATAATTTGTGCATCATTCTTATCCCATTTGGCATTGATTTTCTTTAAAAAGGCATGGTCCCTTCCTTTATTAGACTAAAATGCTAGATTATTCATGTTTCATAGGTTTTGAGTTCATCATACATCCACACAGACATCTTGGTATTGCTTGCCACTCTTTAGGTGTGCAAAATGTACTGAGGTTGACAAAATTCAAATCACTCTTTGTACCAAGATCGATCTGTTCGTGCGACGGAGTTGAACTATGAGTTTTCACATTCACCGATCCTCGAAATTGATTTTGCAAGTCATACAACTCTTTTGGTGATACCACACCCTTAGGCATGGGGTTATCCTTGTTTTCTTAAGTCATATCTTGCAATGATTTTTCATGCTCGTTTTTGTCAATGGCTTCATCATTGAAAACATCAATTTTCGCCACAAAACACAATATCCGCTTCTCATCATTGAAAGTACATAAATTAGTGATATTTTCATGGATAGATGGCTTATAAATAAGTTCAATAAAAAATCATCCCTAAGCAGTGAAAACGTAGTAGTAGCATTTGCCAATGCATCCGCAACTGCATTACGCGTTATAGGAGGATATAATATTGAAAGCTTGGAATTGAGAAATAAAATGTCATACCTCTTACTAATAACTTTTAAAATTAGGTGACACATAGTGTATAGTATTTTGTACCTGTCGTATGACGATCTCAAAGTCACCTATAGCTTTAAGAACCCAAAATTTGAGGTCGGTGAATTTCTGTAAGCCCAAGATGAGTGCTTCATATTATGCAGTTTTATCAGTTCATTCAAATTCCTGGTGGGGAGAAATAAGGTGTTTTATCTAATTATAGTCTATTAAAACACAACTAGATCCAGAGCCCTCCTGTTTGTTAAAACTGTCAAAATACAAAATACACAAATCAGAAATATTAGGGATATATCCTACACTAGTACTACTAACATCTACTGTACATAAATCATTTATGCTAGTTGGACTAAGGAGTTCAAATTGTGTGTCTGGTAGGATTGGGGAAGGATAAGTAAGGTAGCACCCAAGGTCAGTCTCCAAAAAGAAGTTTCCAAAAATTAAAACTGTGAAAGCAACAAGTTCATTTTTCCCTTTGAAGGGTGCAACAAATTTCTTCATGTAAGTTTTTGATTCCACTCGGATTTGGTTATTTTTTCCCTTGCAGAAAATCCATAAATGCAACCAATCGGTAGAAAAACACCCTTGTATTTTTCTAGACCATTATCTACTTAGAATTACACCATAAGCTTTCAGGATGTCCAAAATTACTATGTTTCTGCACTAGTGAACTCGTTGATCAGATGATAGAAGAATAAGAAAATTTATGAGTTCACCAATAACTTGGAAAAGTATAGATATGTCCAGTTGAATAATATGTGCATCGGTATTATCCCAATTGGCACTGATTTTATTGGCAACATATAATGGAATTACGTCCAGAGATGCACCATAATCAACTAAACAATTTTGAACATTTTAATTGAAAATTTCAAAATTCAATAAAAATGGAGGGTTGAGTGTGTTAGATTTTAATGTTAATGTGTTAACAACTTATTCCAGTGGATCAGAAAACTTACCAGATCCCTTATATGAAGAATAAGCAACATTATCATCTGATGAAGGTTAGTTAAGGGCTTGGAATAACAGTTCCTAGCTTGTTATCCTTGTAAGCTCGAAGATTATAATATTTGTGCAAGCTTTCTTCATGTCTTCCACTATATTATAATCCAACGCAGCATGCATTGCCAAAGTTTCTATAGGAGTGGATTTGTTTGACACTTCTGGAATAGTGGACTTACTTTTACTATTGATAAAAGTGTTATTTTTTGTAGAAGAATTTCTAGAATTGTCCTGATTGTTCTGAGCTGAGTTGATAGATAGTGTGATTGTTCTTAACAAGTGTTACTTTAGTTTTTCCTCGTTAGCTATTGTTCAAAAAAATTCCCTTGGCTCCTCAACTTATATAGACTATTTTTTTCTTAGTTGGGGTCTCATTCAGTGGTGGTTCTTCTGTAATTTTGTTCTCATCAGTAAAAACACAACAGAAAGTTGCATATCCAACACCTGCAGTCTCTTTAGCTGCATTAGATTCTTCTTCTTCTTCTGTTTGCTCAGTCTGTTCATCTGAAAGTATTGTGTCAATGATGTGCGTAGACAGATAATTCATGCTATGATTCCACTATGGACATGTCTTTTCTAAATGTTATTCTTGATGGAAAGAAGAATATTGGTCCATGCCCATCATTTCTATATTCAACACGACATTCAAGCTCCATGTAGACTTAGCCAACTCATTATTGTTGTTGTTTTTATTGTTAGTCCTTCTCAAGGGGTTTAACTTTGGGGGCTTGCTGTTGATGATGGTCTCATTTGTCCTTTGTTTTTACTCTGCCAACTCAATGGATAGAGACTTGATGTTCTTGGTCAAGCTTTCAAGATCAATAGATTCTTTATCCTTGGCCTCGATCGAAGAGGCTTGAGACTTTTTTCCTGTCTCCTTGGAGTCTTTAGATGATTTATCATCGAAAATTACTCCAATTGCACGCAAATAATTTTCAAAAACGATGATTTATTTGAAATTATGTGCCAAAGTTTCTTTTATAGTTCTCTTCATGAACTACACAATGCTTATCGACAAGGAAAAAGTGTAATAATCAATTGTGATGAGGTCATGAGGCTTCTTATTTGTAGAGAATTTTTTCAATATCTGATTGAACCTCTTAAAATCTTTAACTTTTTCTTTCTATTCCATAACTCCTTTAATAACATGGTTGGTGTTTTTTCATTAGCGAAATTTTCAAGGAAATTTTTTTTAAACCCCTTCCAATTCTGAATTTAATTTGCAGGAAGACTATGATACCAAACAACTACTCTACCATATAAGGTACAAGGGAGGTACAAGGAAAGAGTATACATGCAACATCCTCATAATGTACCTCAAGCATTTGAAGCTGTAGGTAGAAGTTATCCAAATGGTCTTCTGATTTGGTTGACTTGTCAGAGACATATTTCGTTAACAACATTTATGGGTGTCTTGGCCTCTTATGTAAAATACCTAGAAGAAAGAGTAGGCCCTAAGACATACAATCTAGATCTTGGCATGCCATGTTCTTGTCTCTATGCTCCTCCTCCTCTTCAAAATCAGAGTAATCTTCTCTGTGATCTCCTAAATCGTGGAAAATGTCATTTGAGAGTACATTGTTTTCCCTGTCCCCTTGATTGTAATATGGGGGTTTCTCTGGTCGTTTCGTGTTGTTTGCAAATTTTGCTAACTCTTCAAGGGTAGAAAAAATCATATCTTCCACCGAAGAAACCACTATCATGATAGGATTTGTTAGGCTTTATTCTTGAGAAAATAAGGGATATTATGTGCTCTAGAAATTAATCTAATAGCCTTTGCAAATTGATGGTTTATAATATGAATTTCCCGAATTTTCTCGTAGGTAACTTCACAAATTGGTTTGGAGCTGGGATGAGAAGATCCGTCTACTTCAAGAATATGAGTCGAAGAGGTGTTGGGAATGTTACTACCTTGTCCAGAGGAAGTATGATGTGGGTGGGTGGAGTCATTATCCATAAAAAAACTAGCAAACCTCCTTCTAGTGCTAAAAATGTTGACAATGTTGGACCTGTCCACATTCAAAGGGGTATCCGCAATATGCGGTCATAATCTGAGACCTCATACCATTTAGTATAGGATCCTCATCCAAAATATGAACCAGTTTCCGTCTAATTAAATATTTTCCTTGGATTCAGCTATCAACACGAGAGATAATCAAATATGTGCCTTCCAAAAGCAAGTAGGTTTTCCAGGTGAATTTTTGGTTGTAGGTGTGTCAGGGTTCTTGATACTTTAATAGTTCAACTACTTTAATACAAGTGAAAAAAACAGGTGAAAAAACATGAATCATAAAAAAATTCAGAACAATATTACAATATTCATAATCCACACTTGAAGAACATGTTGGCCACCAGGATTCAAATATTAAGTCCCAAGACACATGAATACAAAAACCACTACTAGCTCCACTAGTGGAGCATTGGAGCCACTACTTTCTACCCCAAAGAAATAACTTTGTCTCTCTGATGCCTTATGGGAGAAGCCAAAGTGAAAATTATTTTGATTGTATAATGAGGATGTATATATAAAAAATGGGGTGATCCTTCACTGCCCTTATGACTCTTGAACTACCCTCATGACTATTTTAATTCTTATGACTTTTCAACTTTCACATGACTCTTTACATTTTGTACATGTCCTTTGGACTTCCACTTCACAAAATTTTTTTGAATAAGAATTTAAAATAATCCAAAAAATGATGTGGCACATGATGAATCATTACATGGATTACATGATGACATGGAAATTTCAAGCCATTATTTTTTTCTTCTTGTTTTGTGACTTCTTGAAGATGATTAATTCTTCACCTTCGTATGGCTTAGATTTGAGGAGTCTTCAGTGTTATCAGATCTTGAGCTGTCGTCGCAAATTGGTTCCCCTTTGCTTCCTCTTGATTGATAAAATTGTACCTTCACCTACAAAGGTGTCTTATAGCATGGTCTCCTTCTCCATATCCTTATGCATCATCCTTTCATATCATGATAAAGTATTTTCATTTGCAAATCACTCATGGTAAGATGACATTCGTACAATAAAACCCCTAGTTTAAGATGCTACATGATGATCCAATGATTGAGCTAGAATTGGGTGGTAGGCTCAGAGAGAGGCTCGGATATTTCACAATTATGTAGCTTAGGCAGTGAAGGGTCAGGACTAAGCCTTGAGACTACGCAATGTGCAGTTAGGCTTGAATATTATGCAATTGGGGGATTCAAGGAGTCGAGTTGCGGGCTTGAGAACTGAAATTTACCACTGCACAATATTGGAAGGATAGGGAGGCTAGGTTATTGCACAATTGTTTAGTTTAGTAGCTCGAGGCTAAGGCTTGAGAACTGAGACTGCGTAATGTGCAGTTCAAGACTAACTAGAGGAGAAGCTTGCATAGTTACAGAGCTCAGGGGCTGGGCTTGAGCATTGAGATTGCATAGTGCACAGTTCTAGAAGGAAGAAACAATGCATTGCGTAGTGCCAAGAGACAATACTGTTGCTTGAGGGCTGAGACTGCATAATGTGCAGTTCAAGCTGGCTGAAAGAGGTTGAGTGGAACGGTCTGGGAGTTATCCCAATTTTGACTACATGTTGGATTAGTGCAATGAATATAAAAAATAAGACTCTGAGTATGATCTAACACTTTTATTACTTGATGACACAAAAAGGAGCACTCAGAACACATGAACACCACATTTTCCTCAATGCAAAATTTTTGTGACAATTGACACCAAGTGCGGCATCAAAGATACACTTTACGACGACCATGATGACACTTGTGTGACAATGCTTGAAACTTTGGAAATGAGTGTGATATATTTTTTCATGATAAGAACATCTCATTTTCACATCAATAACTCCCTAAACACACCAAAAATAGCTTGTGTACATTGTGCGACACTTAACATGCTAAAATACGACACTTTGATTTTCTCACAAACAAGACTACAACACTTAGAAACAACACATGCAATGACTCTTAATGTTTGTGATGACAACATGTGAAGTAAAAGTAGGCTCCAAAATTTTGGAGGGTGTTGTAGCAGTGACAACACATGGTTCCATTGATGGAGCATTGAGGCTCTAAAACAGAGGGATCAATGAGGCTCTGACAATGACTTGTTACAGAATTGAAGTAGTGAGGCTTCAACAAATGAGCAAGTTGCAAAAATTCTCAGCAAGCCTTTTTCAAATTAAAAGTTATTATTCTTCAGAGAGTATCTTGGAGCACATGAGAATGTATCCTTATTTGAGAGGGAATATTGTTGATTGAGAATATCAAGCATATGTCTTCCCCCATATTTATGACTAGCCATGGAGTTGGTGAAGGGGGATAAGAAATGAGTCTCCTAGGTGAGGATAATCCTTAAATCTGTGGAATTGGCTGAGTACATACCCAGTATGTATCCTACCCACAAGTCACCCTTATAAAGGGGTTGTGCAATCGGTTAAGATTGTCGATATAGCCTCCCATATTAGCCACATGGGAGAAGATACTTAGGGATGTATGATATTTAACAAGGCCAAAAATGCCTGGCATGGACTTGGTTGTGGTAAATTCATCTCCCCTAAGTATTGGATGTAGGTGTTCTACAACTTGATTACTTAGGATCAAGTTGGGTGAGGGCCATTTAGAGGACACAGAGTGTGTGTGATCTCTACCAAGGTCATTTATGACTACCATGGACTTGGTTATCGTAGAATGATCTCCCCTATTTTCAATGCAAATCATTATTTATCTTCTATGGATTGACTCCTCATTGTCACAAATGAGTTGAGGTCATGGTGCTTGACCTGGAGACTAGTAGGGTGTGTTATATTTACCAAGGTCAAATATGACTACCATGGACTTGGTTGTGGTAAATCAATCTCCCTTACCATGGGTTGTGGATCACTCTTCATCTATGAGATGATATGAGGTGAGGTGATATTCTCTTATGTTGAGACATGTACATCCGAGATGAGACTTATGGTGCAATAGGATATTCATCCCTAGCTGAAAGGGAGTATTGAAATTTGGGGCAGCTTCAAGATGAATTTCCCCAAAATAGTTCCAATTACCCCAAGGAGAAACCATCTTTCCATAAAGATACTTTAAATTTATTAAAAATTAAATTATTATTCATTAACTAGCCCTCTCTCCATCATTTAATGTGACAATTCATTTGGGATAACATCTATGTCAGCTCCAATATTAAGGCAATAATGAAAATACTAAGTCCCTTCCTCAATTCATCCCTACTAAATGAAGGGTTTCATGGGCACAAAAGGCACCCCTTGGCTCCTCCATTGATTAGTATAAATTAGGAGACTTTGGAGCTCATTTACCATCACAAGAGCAACACATATTTGGAGAAAGATAATATGATATAGCCATAGACTTGAGAGACCTAGCCAAAGTGAAAAGAAACTAAGGAGGATGAGTTTTGACTAGACACAACATATATGATCTATTTCTAGAGATGGAAAGGATGAATTTTGGTGAATATTTTCTATGATTGGAAGGTCGAATTAGGTAGAGTATTGTCTGTGTTTGAAGGTAAGTTTTGTGCATGAATTATTTGTGCAAGTCTCTACCAAATAGTGCTAAGAATTTTGTGTCTTTTAGGAAGAGGGATGAGCCCATTTTTCATCAAATTAGAGGATCGTAAGTCCTATTTTTGGAAGGCTAAAATTCCTAATAGGTGGATGAAGTAAGGATGAGTTTGTCTCAAGGTCAACGGAGGAAATAGAGAGATGAAGTGGAGAGATAATGAGGGTTCTTGAAGGAGTTTAGTCCATGATATAGGGTTGACATGGGCGTCAGAGGAAGCCCTAACGAAGGCCGAAATTCTTAGGTATATGTGCATAGGGGATGTATATGTGCACATATTGTATGGAAACTAGTGTACCGTTTGGAGGTTTGGTTACTAGAGTCCTTAATTCAATCCTTTATGAAAAAGAATGATGTATGGCAGTGTCCTCATGGTAATGATGTATGGTAGTGTTCTCATAACAATGATGTATGACAATTATGTATGGTAGTGTTCTTATGATAGTGATGCATGGAAGTGTTCTCATGATAGTGATGTATGGAAGTGTATTTATGACAAATATGTATGGAAGTAAAAATTATGATTGCGATTTCATAAATAATTGAAAAATATATGGGATACTTGTGACAGTGATATGGAGGCATCCTTGTGGTTTCATATTTTGATCACTAGAGAGGTTTTTTGGAGGGCTTGTGAATGCCTCTTTGATACACTTTCATGCTGCCATATCATGATGATCTTGCATGATTTTGTGTTGGCCCGAGGAGGCTTAATGTGAATATTCTTGAAATACTTGTGTCACATTATAATTGTACTTTGTATCTCAGTGAAACTTTGATTATCTAATAAAATAAGAATAATTGATTTTGGGTTTCCCCCCTAGTTGAAAATTGGGTAGCCATGATTGAAATTTCCTCATTAAAATAGATGGAGACAATTTAATATTTTACCCTTAAATAAGTCAAACACAAAAATTCAAGTCAACATAGAGAGAGAAATTGACCCTCCTCCAACACATATATTGACTATCATTGACTCCTCATTTAGCATCATTCAATCATCTGTTCATGGTTTGATATCATCTGATATATCACAAGACAAGTCCATACATGTGAAAGAGAGAGGAGTTTTTTTTGACCAATGTTGAATTTATATTTTGGTTTTCTTTGAATAGTGTTGACTTGGGTTGACATGATCTAGTTTGAACAAATTTTTGATCTGCCTTGGAAGCTGAGCTGACAGAAACTTTGACTAAATTTTTCTAGTCACTTTGACTAGATTTGACCACAAATTATCTCTAAGGTTTAATCGTAGGTTGAATTTGGGATCTGACCAACTTTCAAGACGATTTTTGGATCTATTTTGACTTGGTTTTATTGAGAAATTATGGTCACATTAATTTTAGAGTTGACTGCAATTGTTATGAAACCAGCTCCAAATATAGAAGAGAAGATAGATCAATGCCTTAGAAATCAACCACTTCAAGGGGGCAACCTCCAATACATTACATAAATGAACAATTCTTGGATGATACAAATGACCAAACATCCTTTCTATATATAGGAGTCCATGGGGCCACAATGTAATCCTAGCCGATGTAACAATAATAATGTAAGGGCACAATAATAACAATATGGGGGTTACAGGGGTACAATAATAACAATAAGGGGGTTACACTAACAACAATAAGGGACTATACTAGTAATACAGGGACCTAACATGCTCCACTCCTTCAAAAAATTGTTGTCCTCAATGCTTGAGTAGCTCCGGGTGCTTCTGTATAAAATTATTATCCTCCCATGTAGAATCTTCAGTGGGTAAGTTCTTCCATTTGATGAGATACTCTGAAATTGATCGATTTCGTAGCTGTCAAGTTCTTGTTTCCGTGACTGCTTCGGGTTTCAATATGGTTTTTCCTTCCTCATCAAGTTCTAGAAATATTGTTTGAACTGAAATTTTGTCCCCTATAACCTTCTTTAAGCATGAAACATGGAAAACTAGATGCACTCGTGAAGAAGCTCGAAGCTCCAATTTGTATGCCATAGTACCAATATTTTGCAACACCTTGCAAGGACCATATTACTTTGGAAATAATTTATTATCCTTCTTAGATTTATTGAGAGACATTTGTTTTTATGGTTGTAGCCGTAAAAATACCTAGTCTCTTACATCAAAACTTCTCTCTCTGCGATGTTGATCTGCTTGTTGTTTCATTCGATTTTGTGCCAAATTTAGGTTATCCTTTAAGAGTTGGAGAACTTATTTTTGATGCTCGATGTTATCTTCCACTGCTTGAACCCTGGAATTTTCCCTTAAAGAAGATGTGATGGACGGTGGATGATATCCATAAATTTCCATAAATGGGGTCATTTTTGCTGCAATATGGAAGGAAGTGTTATACCACCATTCAATGAGAGATAACCACTTGACCCATTGTGATTTATTATTAGATACAAAACAACTAAGATATCATTCCAAACATTTATTCACTATCTCAGCTTTACCATCAGATTGAGGATGATAAGATGAGCTGTGAGCTAGTTGAGTACCCAAACAAGAAAATAATTTCGTCCAAAAATTTCCTTTAAAAATGGGATCTCTGTCACTTAGAATAATATTTGGGTTTCCATGTAGCTTTTGAATTGTTTCCATAAATGCACTAGAAACTGTACTTTCTTTAAATGGATGAGATAACACACAAAAGTGTGCATACTTGGTAAGTCTATCAACTACCACCATGATGACACTCTTTCCTTTGGACTTAGGTAAACCTGTGATAAAATCCATTGAAATCTCCTCCCAACGTTGACTTGGAATGGATAAAGGTTGTAGAAGACCCGGGGTCTTAATTGTCTCAACTTTATTCTGCTGGCAAACCAAAAATTCCACCACAAACTTTTGAATATCAGATTTAAGGCCATCCCAAAAAAATTCTTTCTTCACCCTGTGGTAAGTTTTTAAAAATCCTGAGTGTCCTCCTAAAGGAGAAGTGTGCAATTCCAGAAGAATCTTTTGCTTTAGTTGGGAATTCTTACAAAGATATAAGCGATCTTTGTACCATAAGGAATCATTTTTCCAACTAAATGTATCAGATGTACTAGGATCTTGCTGCAACTTTTGAATGAGTGTCCATACATCTTTGTCCTTCTTCCATTTATCTCTTGCTTCGGTTATCCAATCTGGTTGGATAATAGAAATGGCACAAAGCAATGCTTCCACCTCTTCATTCTTTCTTGAGAGTGCATCTGCAACAACATTAAGCTTTCCTTTTTTGTAGATTATTTCAAAGTCATAACCCAATATCTTTGTGACCTATTTTTGCTGCTCTTCTGAAGATAGTCTTTGTTCCAAAAAGTGTTTAAGACTATCATGATTATTTTTTACCTTGAAGTGTCTTCCCATTAGGTAAGTTCTCCATTTCTTTAGTGCATGCAGTATTGCTAACATTTCCTTCTCATAAATAGGTTTCTGTCAATACTTTCCTTTGATTGGACGACTTTCAAAAGCAATGGGTCTTCCTTCCTGCATTAAAACTGCACCAATTCCATTTCCTGAGGCATCACATTCCACAATAAAGGTTTTTCTGAAGTCCGGTGTAGCTAAGACCGGTGCTAGGCACATTGCCTCTTTAAGACGTTCAAAGGCCTTAGTTGCTTCAGGAGTCCATGAAAATGCATCTTTCTTCAATAATGTTGTTAGAGGTGCTACTATTCTCCCATAATTCTTAACAAACTTGTGATAATACCCCGTTAACTCGAGAAATCCTCGCAACTTCTTTATGGTTGTGGGGACTTTCCATTCCTTAATGGCTTTAATTTTGTTAGGGTCTACTTTAACACCCTCGTGAGATACAATATGACCCAGATATTCCACCTCTCGTACTCCAAAGAAACATTTGGATGTTTTTGCATATAATTGTTTCTCCTGCAATAGTTTGAGCACCCTGTCAACATGTTCAACATGATCCTTCCAAGACCTGCTGTAGATTAGTATATCATCAAAAAATACTAGCACAAATTTTCTAAGGAAGGTTTGAAAATGGAATTCATCAACCCTTGAAATGTAGAAGGTGCATTGGTAAGGCCAAAAGGCATGACCAAAAATTCATAATGACCCTCATGAGTTCGAAATGTTGTTTTCGGAATATCTTTAGTCTTCATTCTAATTTGATGATATCCGGAACGAAGATCCAACTTAGTAAAATAAATTTCTCCATGTAATTCATCCAATAATTCATCAATCACAGGAATGGGAAATTTATATTTAACAGTGAGCTTATTGAGCTCCCTATAATCCGAACATATGCGCCATGATCCATCCTTCTTGTGCACCAATACTACTGGAGAAGAGAAAGAACTTTGACTAGGTTGAATTATACCAACCTCTAACATTTCCACAATCATACGTTCAATTTCGCTCTTTTGGACATAAGGATATCTGTAAGGCCTAATGTTTGGAGGAACACTTCCTGGAATCAAATGAATAGCATGATCATGATCATGAATATGTGGAATTCCTTTAGGAGTATCAAACACCTTGGAATGATGGTCCAAGGCTTTTTGGAGATCTGCAGAAATAGATGATTTTGATGTTGGAACTTCTAGTGAGAATAATTGTGCAATTATGTCTCGTTTCTCTTTCTTCAGAAGCTTTGTCATGAAATTAGAGCTTATTATCTTTCCTAGCTTCCCTATGATACCCCGTAATTCGATTTCCTTTCCTTCCGAAAAAAATTTCAAGAAAAGTTCTTGAAAATTAAAAGCTACCTCCCCCAAAGATCGTAACCATTGTACTCCTAGTACAACATTAACAACTCCCATTGGAATGGAAAGCATTGGACTATTCAATGCATATTCTCCCATGGATAGCTTGATATTATGGAATTTTCCAGAGAAATTTATAGTTCCTCCATTTGCAACCATCACTTGACATTCTGGTGCTGGGTATAGGAAAAAATTCAATTCCTTGGCTACCTTACAATGAATAAATTATGGGTACTACCCGAATCAATCAACACTATTACCTTTTACTTCTTGATATGTCCTTCTATCTTGAGAGTTTGAGGAGTGGTAATTCCTGCCAATGCATTACACGATATGGTAAAACTCATTTCTTCTTCTTCTATGGTTGGTTTCTGGTGTATATCCTCTTCTTTTGAAGTTTCTTGTTCATTTTCTTCCTCCTCTTCACAATCTATGTAAAATAATTTCTTCTCAGCACACTTATGACCTTTAGTGTATTTTCTATAACAACTGTAGCAAAGCCCTTTTTCTTTTTTTTCTTCCAATTGTTGTGGTGTCAACCTTGTAGGTTGTGGAAATCTAGGAGTAGCAACACTTCCATCTTTATAGATGTGAGTGGTAGGCTTCCTTGTTGCCATAATTTTACATTCAATTTTTCTTGCCAACCCGAATTCCTTCTCCAATGAATAAGGTTCCCAAATGCCAACTTCATGTTGGATGTTATCCATTAAAGTCCCTATGAAGACATCAATCATGTGTTCCTCTGGAATATCATTTAGCCTTATATTCAATTTTTGGAAGTCCTCCTTATATTCAATTTTTGGAAGTCCTCAATGTGCTCCCCCACTGAACCCTTTTGTTTTAGATTTATCAATTGGCTAAAGAAGGTGTTGCTATTTGTATCCTCATAATGTGCTATCATTTCCTCCATAAAAATTGACCAAGTGGCAATTTTTTTACGGGAGCAAATCCATCAATACCATACACATGTATTTTATTCTAAATGTAAAGCTGCAATGCGTACCTTTTGTGTGTTTTTCACATTATTGAGATCAAAATATTTCTCCATCTGTAGTATCCATGTTACGGGATCCTTGCCATCCAACTTCCTCATATCCATTTTTAGAATATGGTGGTTCTTCCCTCCAACATTAGAGTTTATGAAATCATGATTAACATTTATTTTGTTCTTATCATGAGTTTCCTCTACTAGATTTTCACCATTAGGAAACATTTCTTGTATCAACTTTGTCAAACCTCCCATGTCTGCTTTTAGATCATTCTTCATGTTTTCCATTTTTCATCGATCTTAGCTTCCATGTCATCCATCTTAGATTCCATGCCAGCTTCCATGCCATCCATCTTGGCTTCCATGCCATTCTTCAAACCATCCATCTTAGATTCCACGCCTTTCTTCAAACCATCCATCTTAGTTTCCATGCCTTTCTTCAAAACTTCCATGTCATTTTTTGTTGCACTTGCTCTTGTAATTTTGATATGTCACGTTGTCATTATTAGTCTTTATGAGTCATAGTGGAGCCTTATAAAGGTTAAATGGGTGTTGAATTATTTTTAGAGGAAATTTTAGAACCCAATACTGATATCTAATCTACAATATGCCCTTGGAATCAATTCAACTTGATTCTTCAAACAAGGCTTATGTAATTTGGAAAAAAAATACACACATTTTTCTTGATTTTTTTGAGCTCAATATTGAAATTGAATTATCTCTATAATTGTGGATCCTCAATATCTGAAAATTTTCCCTGTAGTAGCCCTTTGAAGCTTCTTTCAAATGCCACAGGTCTAACCTGATTTTGATTCTTCAAGACAAAGTTATGCCCAAACTACCACATTGACCTAATTATGCACTGGTTCAGTAGAGTGAACTTGTACAGCATGCCACATGTCCATTTTTTCTCCTTTAGTTTTGAAATTGATACAAATGAAACTAGAATCTGTCTAATTGCAGCCACTTTTTACAAAATTCCAATCCGATGCTCAAAGAGAGAGAGTTATGATGATTTTCCCACGGTCACCTCTTTGATATGAAATTTGGGAGCCTGAAACAACCCTAACTTCCACAGATCATAGCTCCGAAACCTTCATAGATAGAATTTTATAGCGAAAATTCCACGATGACTTGTTTCAAGTGAAATTCAGGAGCCTGAATAATCCATAACTTCCACAAATCAAATCTCTAAAAATATTGCGAACCAAGATCTAAATTTTTTACAGAAGTTTCCTCGGGAGTTTGGCTTCGCTCTGTGAAATTTCAACTTCTCAACCTTTGCAAAAAAATATTTATAGCGAAAATTCTATGATGACTTGTTTTGAGCAGTGACACCCTAGAATTCAAAGCTCTGATACCAAATGTTATGAATCTAGCTCCAAAAATAAAAGAGAAGAGAGATCAATGCCTTAGAAATCAGCCACTTCGAGGGGGAAGCCTCCAATACATTACATAAATGAACAATTCTTGGATGATACAAATGACCAAACCTCCTTTCTATGTATAGGAGTTCATGGGGCCACAATGTAATCCTAGCCGACCTAACGATAATAATATAAGGTCATAATAATAACAATATGGGGGTTAAAGGGGTACAACAATAACAATAAGGGGGTTACACTAACAACAATAAGGGACTATACTAGTAATATACGGACCTAACAAAAATTTTCTAAGAAATTTTAATCGTTGAAATAATAGGTTAAGGGAAGGTTGTTGAATGTACTTCCACAAGGCTAAAAATTGTAGAAGGGTACTTTGACCATATTTGAATTTATCTTTCATCTTTGAATGGTTTTGGATTGGTTGAATTGGAATATTCAAAACATGAATTTGGATTATTGATGGAAGTATTATGTATCTCATGCTTAACATTGATTGAGTAATAGTAGAAGAATTTGGTTTGGTTTCCCCCCTTGTGGGGCTTTTTCCTCGTATTTGACCTAAATATTTGTGTCTCATTGATATTTCTTGTCTTCTGCTGTGCATACTGCTTACTATTATATCTATAATTTCTTATTGTTATTCGATGATTGCATATAAATTGGAAAATTGTATACTAGAAGAAGAAATTATTTAAGTGATTTGTTGGCTTGAGGGGTCGTAGCCCAGGTTCAGAGTTGAGCTTAACTAATAAAACCCTCTTACTACTGGCCCTTTCGGTAGTGACTTGCTTTCACAAGTCAAAGTCTCACCCGAAGCAATATAGGGGGGTGTTAGAACCAGGTTTCCACACCCCGAGAGATATTTAAATGATGTGGGTGCCCTTAGACCCAAGACAACCATGAAAAAACCTCCCCACAAAATCCCTAACCAAGAAACCCTTAACAGACAGATTTAGGTCAATAATGCAGAAAATCTAGCGCGCAAGATAAAATAGAGTCTCTAATCCACGTAATAGCCCTTAAAATATGGTATTAACACTTAATATCATTAGATCCATTCAAAAACAATTCATATAAAACCATAAGCAATTGCGCAAGTGATCTAAACACAGAAAATACAGGAATCAGAAATAATATGCAGAAGCAATCATAACATAAGCAGTAGATGCATTTCAGACTTAGATATCAGCAACAATAGTTCTTTATTCATAATAATTCAGATCCTTCATAAAAAACCCTTTAGTTCATCCACGCACACAAATAGTGGGGTCTGAACACAACAAGACTAAGGTCTCCATGCACACAGCGATCAGGAGCCTTTTACCCAGACAAATCCATGCAAAATATCACAACGTAGCTAGATCTATCATGAATTGTTCAAACTTATAGAAAAACTAACTTATTCGACTTGATATATACTCCTATTTATACTTTTAGCCTGTGCGAATCTAGGGTCTGCAAACTATGGTTTGCGGCCCCATGTTCTACCCTTTTTACCCATTACAAATCATGAGGGGTTTTGACTCGCCCCAAAGCCCCTTGAATTGTGTTGCGCACGACTAAATTTACAAAATATATTACAAAAATATATCAAAAATGGTCTTCAAATCTCATTCTTAGGGGACCCCGCTCCAACAGGCCCCCAACACAATCTTCTGACTCATCCCGAGTCACAACGGAAGTGGGTTCTTCATCTTTCTCTAGAGCTCCTTGATAGTAGTAGCAAAGGGCACCAAGACACCTGCGCTTTGGTCCACTGCGATCTACACAAACTCGACTAGATTCTCCGAAGTTGACCATTTTGTGGCCAAAGTGACACTCTGCAAAGTCTGATTGAGGTTCCTTATTGCAGCATCCAGGTCCTCAGACAACTTAATTAACTTCTTGGGCAGGCCAGTGATCCTATGGATCAACATGGCATCTATCATAATTCTCCATTGAATCCATAGGAAGCCCTTGTGGACTGATGCTGGCAGCTGGCGCACAAAGATGTTGGTGACTGGGTACCTTCCAAAATGCAGAATCCTTAACATATTTAGGATTTTGGCATTGACCAACCCACGCACCTAAGGCATTGGCTGAACCTTTGGAACCTTTTCATAGAGCACTTTTTCCAAATAATTATTCGGCGCGAGCTCATGGAACGTTTCTTCATTTTCCAAGTCATGGTCATCAAATTTAATATGCAAGATTTTTCCGAACATATCACCATCAAGGGGAATGCCCTTAGGGATCAATGACATCTAGAAGTATTCCCATATTGTATATATGTTCTTTGGTGTGTGCGTAGAGGGCTTGCACAACTTGACATATGGCGGTCACCAAGAGATAGGTTCAACAAGCATGGCCTCCTCTATGGCACTCATTGGTCGCTTTGATGGATCACCGACAGGGGACCGATCCTTAGTGGCCTCATGCAGGGACGTTACAATTCGAGGATAGGTGCACAGCTTCGAGGAAGCCCATTTCAAAATATTCCATTTTCCCTTGGCCGGCGTGGACACAACTTCTTCTACCTTAGGGATCACCTCTCGAACGTCATGTGATCCCATCTTAGTTGATGCAGTGAGGGGTGAGAGTGCTCCTCCGTAGGGTTGGTGGCTGTCATTCTTGGTAGGAATATAAACATGGGATTACTTATGTCAGTTGGAGATTCTCATCCAGACATTCAGAACTTACAGAAAGCGATATAGTAGAAATCATGGATAATCTCAGGGTGCAAAAGATTTAGAAAGCAAAGGAACCAATTGTGACCCACACCTCCCTTTTATAATCCATCCATGGTAAAAATGATCAGATTTTCATTAATTTCCACTTACCTTCAAGAAAACGGTAAAAAATCCTCCAATATCGCCTCATTAAATGAGAAAAATGTGCTCCCTCCAATGGTAAAATCACCTTTTTTCCCAATTTCACTGTTCCAACGACTAGTTTCCACTCCTGCGCATCCCCCTTGCACTTCTGTCGCACCTATCTGCATTGTCCCTCTATGTTGCACACAGGCCCTTTGATTCTAATGCTCTGGCCATATATTCATTTGGTTGGCACCTGATTGTCTCTATATGGCTTCAGACGGCTTCCATTGCAATACCCAAGAATATTCTCACCGCGTAGTGTGGCCAAGCGCACCGCACCGAAATCAGTGAACTTCATCACAATCTATGGCCCCAACCAATTATTTCTAAACTTCCCTGGGTGGCACGCAAATTGACTATCATATAACAAGACCAAGTCTTCCTCCTTGAACACCTTCCTCCTGATGTTCCTGTCATGCTAGGATTTTTCGCGCGCCTTATCCACTGGATGATGGAAGTTAGCAATGAACCGGTCTTCTTCTAAAGAAAAAAATTGTTTCAACCGTTCATCCATAATTTCAGGCTCGACCATATTAGTGAAAGATGTGATGCGCAGGCTTAAGACAATGTATTCCATTGACATGATGGCTTCATGCACATAGACCATCCTAAAGGGTGTTTTCCCTGTCAATTTTTTGCATGTTATCCTATAAGCCCATAACACAGAAGGGATGAGCACGTCCTAATCATCTTGATTTGCATTATATATCTTTGTGAGTGCATTCTCTAATTTCTTGTTGAAAGTTTCTACCGTTCCATTTTCTTGTGGGTGATAAGGGGTACTCTTCTAGTGATGAATATGAAATTCCTCTGCCAAAGCTTCAATTGTTTCGTTAATGAATTTCGTACCTCTATCACTCATCAAAATCTTCGAGCATCCAAATCTGGTCAAAATGTGTTCAAAGATGAAGTGCGCAATAGTATATGCAGTGCAGTCTTTAACTGCCTTTGCCTCTACCCATCTGGTTACATAATCAATTGTAGTAATAATATAGCATGCTCCAATCTTCTTCCCTCGAGGGTTGATTGGTCCAAAAAAAATCTATAGCCCATTTATCAAATGCCTGCGATGCCATATGTGGTTGCAGGGGAATTTCATCTATGCACGAGGGCTTCCTTGTCCTCTGGCATGCATCATAGGCTCGACAGTACGCATTCACATCATTGTGTAGCGTCGGCCACCATGACCCAACACACAACACCTTCTGTGCAATGACCTTCCCCGCACAGTGGCCTCCTGCCACTCCTCCATAAGTCTCAGCCAAGATATCTTGTCTTTCATGTTCCAACACATATCTTCTAAACACTTCATCTACTCCCAGTTTATAAAATTGACCTGAAATCAAGATAAAATCAGCTGTGTGCACAACCAATTCCTTCTTTTGTTGGACTGAATATTCTACAGGCGCGGTTCCCGTCATCAGGAGATGAATAATATCAGCAAAGTGCTCATCAACCACCTTGATATAAAAGAGATGTGCATCGGGCAACCCCTCCTCCAAATTGGTTGGTTCTTCCCCATTTTCAATTCTTGAAAAATGATCAGGTCTGACATTTAGTCTTCCAGGATTCATAATAATTTCAAAATCATACTCATGAAAAATTAGCAACCATCTGCAGTTCTCCTCCCCAAACACGGGCTTATTGACTAGGTATTTCAAAGAGGAATGGTCAGTGAACATTTTAAAATGCCCATCTAGAAGATAGTTCCTGTATTTTTGCAGAGCGTACACCATGGTCAATCCTTCCCCTTCTGTATTTGAGTAGTTGCACTCTACACTGGAGAGCTTCCTATTGGAAAAAAGAAACAAGGTGGTCAATGTCTCCTTCTCCTGGTTGTACTAAAACAACCTCAAGTGCGATACCAGATGCATCCACATGCACATGAAAAACCTTAGACTAGTCTGGGAATATCAAGATAGGTGTAGTGACCATTTTCTCCTTTAGCAGCTCAAAGCTCTTCTGACATTCGTCATCCCAAAAAAATGATACATATTTCTTTAGCAACTTCTCCATCGGCACAGTGATTAGATCATACCCTTTGATAAACTCCTTGTAATAACCAGTGTGCCCTAGGATGGAGCACAACTGCTTCTCATTAGTATGAACTTCTAATTTTATGATAACCATGATCTTAGCTGGGTCTACCATCAATGCTTGCTGACATAATATATGCCCTAACAAAATTCCAAAAGGCACAAAGAACATACATTTCTTCAGGTTGAGAGAAATCTGGTGTTTCCTACAAGTTTCAAGCATCATGTGCAGGTTTGACACATGTTTCTTTAACAATACAAACACTGTTTTATCATCAAAACATACCTCCAATAATTTATGCACGAATTCCTTGAACACATCCACGACCACACACGAGAAGATCGCAGGTGCATTCTTCAATCCAGATGGCATGACAGTATATTGGAAATACCCCCACTCAGTGGAAAAGGTGGTATTTTTGCATTCGTTAGGCGCTGATATGATGATACCTCGAAAATTCATCAGTAAATGAATAAGATTCTTGTCCTCCTACATTATCTAGGATTTCATCAGAAAATTGAGTAGGGAAGGGGTCATGCACACAAAAATCATTCAGCTTGCGCAGATCTACACAAATCCTTATCTCTCCTTTGGTATTTTTCTTCTAAACCACCATTGGGATTACCCCAATCAGAGTGTTTGACAGGCTTAATTATTCCTGCAGTCACCGTCTTCTCTAATTCCTCCTTTACTTTCTGCTTACATTTGGGATTCAATCGTTATGGGCACTACTTTACATGGCACACATATGGTGTTAATGTGATCTTCATAATACCTGTTATCACAAAATTGGACCTAATAGGTTGCTAATCAAATCAATTACATGTAACAGTTTCAAACCAATCTTTTGATTGAGGCTTAGCCTTCTCAACCTCAGAGGGCTCTCTCAAAGGGTTAATGATTTTTGATAAAAGTATAGATGGCTAACTCTATTTGGGGTAATAAGAAGATAAATGATAGATATTGGTTGTAAATCACATAAAAAAGTGCATATTGGGCTTATGGAGTCAATTTAGTTTCAATAAAACCAATCAATCTAATTAGCATGGAAATTGAGGCATATCAGAGTTTTAGTCAAGAGATACACATATGAAACTGTAAAAAACACAGTAAGTTTTTATATATAGGAAGTCAAAGCATCAAATATGAATTTTGAGTAACATAGACAAACACCACTGCAATAGGATAATAAAAATATGCAAGTAGAACAAGAACACACTAGAACTCCTTCTGAATCTCAAGTTGGCTAAGTAGAAATCTCTATATTTAGCTGAAAACCAGTCACTTACAATAAACACACTCTTTTGCCAAGAAATGTCCAACCCATTCATATTTGACTTCTTGATCATTTATAGATCATTTAAAACATAAGATAACCTTATCTGATGCTAGATACATTGACTTCTTGACTCTTGACACTTTTCCTAACCATATGACATGGTATTTATTACAACAAGACAACTAATCTACTAAACAGTCCAATTACAAATAGGATTCAAACTCTTAATCACCTATCTATAACAACCTTATCTTAATTAAATTACATCATTTACCAAGTGCACTAACTCATGGTCGAATCTAGATGATAGGCTTCAGATCTTTATGACCATAATGCTGACCTCCACTAAAGTAGGAAACAATCCCCTGTTTTCTAGGCATAGGGTCCTTTGCACTCTTGAGACACTCTAACCATCATGAACTCATCATTTCGAAGTCTTTTGTTGTTACAAATTGAAATAACACCTGCCCAAAATCATTCCTAACTCCAGCTATCCAAAACCATCATCAAACTGTTCAAATAAGCTGAAATAGACCTACGCTACGAAAACAACACAGTTTTGTAGCACTTTCATAGTGTAGCTATTTTAAGTTTCCTGTTACTAGCTCTCAAGTGAGTATTTATTACTCTGACAAATTTGGCTTCCTTGATTGCTGGGACAGTCCATGTGAAAAACTGCTCTGCATTGCTTGGGTTTTCAAACATAGAACCAGTTTTACCTTCCCACAGTGCCTTCATTCTTTTGTATTCTACTTTCTCAATACTATGCTTTCTAGCCCTCTTTCTCATTACAGAAACTTCTTGGTTTTCCAACCTCAATTTATCCTCAAGATGTTTAAAATTTTTTCTCTTTGTCACTTCTTCTTCTCCCTCTTTTGTTTTGCTGGTTGTATGCTTCTTTGCAGGTGTTCAGAGATCAACCACTTCTTCGGAAGCTTTTGTTGTTTCAATAATTTCTTGAACTTCCTTGCTGCCTTCCTTAAGTTTCTTAGAATGCCTAGTTAAAGGCTTTCTAGCTTGAAAGATAAAAGCTGCATTTTCACCCTCAAACTTAAGCTTCTTTACAGACTTAGCTTTTTTCTATTTGTGCTCATATTCTCCAATGAAGTCAACTTGCACAATGGGTGTCTCCTCTATGTCAATTGCATGCAGGATGTCATCTAAGTTTCCCTTTATCACTGGGTTGTCCTATGTATTTGTAGCAACTGTTTTTCCCTTTAATGCCACTGCTTGGCTTCTTGTTACTCTTGTGATTTCCTACCTGCTGACATCTTGTTTCTGTTTTGCCTCTTTGACAATATTGGACCTCTGTTTTGTAGGTGATGGAGTTGGAGTATCGAGCACTTGCATCTACTCTGTCCTTTTCTCAACTTGTTTCCTTGGCTTCAGTTTTACAAATTCCTTTGGTTTTGCAACCACATGTTGACTAGACTCTGCTACTGGTGGTGATGGAGTTCCTTTAGTTTTAGGGTTTCTAGTAGGAGTTAGTGTTTCCAACTCAAAACTATTTATAAAAAAAAAGGATGACCAATCCCTGCCTATCTTCTAAAGCTCATTCAAAATAAATAACTTCATAAAACCATGATGCAACAAAGATGTTTCACAACCTTCTGATTTGGCTTGTACTTTATCATCCATTTTAGCAAGACTCCTATGCAGGTAAAAGGGAAAATCAAGTGAAATTTTACATGTGAAATGCAGAATCAACTTGAAATGATATGTGTAGAACTTATGATATCTGCCTTCACATGTAAAATATCTCTGGATATTGAGAAAAAACTTTGCATAAGTGTCTTTGATGCAACTTCTAGGGATAGCATTATTGAGGTCCATATCTTCATACTCAGTTTTCATGAATTCTTTACATGGCTTCATATCAAATTTGAAACTTTTGAACCAAGTTTCTTGACCCCTTGGTATTTCTGTCACACAACAATAATCTTTGGTGTAATTGGCACACTTAGCATCCCAACCTTGGTAGTTGTTCCATTGAAGTGCAAGGAAAATTCTTTAGACACATGTGTGTGGCAACCCTGCAGCTTTTCACAAAACTGAAGACAACCTACTCTGCTGAATACCTCCATCACTGTTGGGTCTTCAACTATGGCCTTCATATTTTTAGGCTCATATATTAAGTAGTGTCCCCCTCTGTGGACTTTCTTTTCCTCTGCCATGCTTCACAGAAAACTTGTCAGCCTCGCTTGAATATGTGAAACAACAGCCTTGCTTGATTAGGATGAAGAAAACTTGTATTGAATAGCCATAGTTTTGGCTTCACACTTAAGAGCTTAGACACTCGAATGGAGGCAAAGGGAAACGAGAATGACCAATTAAGCAAGATTTTGAATTTGAAATGCCATTTCATAACTGAATTATGCCGCATTCATACCCTATCATGACAATGATGACTGCAAGTTGGGTAAGTACATTGAATCTCATCACTAATTGACTCATCATACCACTAACCTATCACTTCCCAACGAATTATGACATACTTAAGCTTAAATGACAAGACAGTTAAGAAATCGCGCTTTCGGAGCGCCGACAGTGTATTTTTCCCAGTTTTCGCTATGAAACTATTAGCGCTTTAGTAGCGCAAATCAACTTTTTTGAACTAGTGGCACTATGAAAACGTGGATTCTTGGCTAATTGCATAGTTTTGACCCAAAAATTTATGGAATGACTCCCAAATGGAAATTATGGATATTTTGACAATGAATGGACCTTTAACATACTTTATTTGAACTTATAAAAATCTAAACTACCCTTAACCAAATCCTAAATTGACTTCTAAACCTAAGTTGAACCATGACCAAAAACAAACATGACACAATGATGTTTTGAAATTTTTTGGGTGATAACAATACCTAAGTCCCCTGCAATTCCCTTGAGCTCAGAGAAATTTGCAGGAAACAGATCTTGATATTCTGTCAGCGGCTACCTAATTTTTCCTACTGTATCATCATCCCAGTAATCCCCAATTTTTTCCAACTTGGGCTACTCTTCTGTCCCAATGTTGACTTCCTTCAATTTCAGAGGTTTAGTGACATCCACTATCCCTAATGCGGACCTTGTAAATGCGTGCTCTCCTTCGGATTTAGGGATGTTAAAATTCCTCAGATCATCTTAATTATCCTCGATTGATAAGTTCCTGCAGTTGACAATGTCTTGCATCTGCATATCCCAGGTCAGCATAGTACATTCCTTTTGGGGTCGGGATTCGTCAAAGACAAGGGAATATATGTCCTGTGGGGCTTCATCCAATTTCTCTGAGCCCCCAACCAACCAAAGGTTGCTAGGAAATCCTCAGTCATCGTAATCCAGTGGCAAGTGCCTCGGTGCAACTCAACTTCTAGATATCAGGTGGTGGGTACTAGCCCCAAAAAATGAATAAACCTATGAACCCACTTGTTCCAGGTATTTTCATCCCATACCTCCATCCACATGGCCAGGTGCTTTGGAATGTGATGCCTCAGGAAATGGAATTGGTGATGTTTTAATGCAAGAAGGAAGACCCATTGCTTTTGAAATTCATCCAATCAAAAGAAAGTATCTATAAAAATCTATTTATGAGAAGGAAATGTTGGAAATACTACATGCACTAAATAAATGGCGACCTTACCTAATGGGAAGACACTTCAAGGTAAACACTGATCATTATATTCTTAAACACTTTTTGGAACAAAGACTATATTCAGAAGAGCAGCAAAAATGGGTCACAAAGATGTTGGGTTATGAATTTGAAATCATCTGCAAAAAAGGGAAGCTAAATGTTGTTGCAGATGCACTCTCAAGAAAGGATGAAGAGGTGGAAGCATTTCTTTGTGCCATTTCTATTATCCAACTAGATTGGATAACCAAAGCAAGGGATGAATGGAAGAAGGACAAAGAAGTGTGGAAACTCATTAAAAAATTGCAGCAAGATCCTAATACATGTGATGCATTTAGTTGGAAAAATGATTCCTTATGGTACAAAGATCACTTATATATTTGCAAGAATTCCCAACTAAAACAAAAGATTCTTTTGGAATTGCACACTTCTCCTTTAAGAGTACACTTAGGTTTTTTAAAAACTTACCATAGGGTGAAGAAAGAATTTTTTTGGATGGCCTTAAATCTGATATTCAAAATTTTGTGGTGGAATGTTTGGTTTTCCAGCAAAATAAAGTTGAGACAATTAAGACCCTGGGTCTTCCACAATCTTTATCCATTCCAAGTCAATGATGGGAAGATATTTCAATGCATTTTATCATAGGTTTACCTAAGTCCGAAGGAAAGAGTGCCATCATGGTGGTAGTTGATAGATTTACCAAGTATGCACACTTTTGTGCATTATCTCATCCTTTTAAAGCAAGTACAGTTGCTACTGCATTTATGGAAACAATTCAAAAGCTACATGGAAACCCAAAGATTATTGTAAGTGACAAAGATCCCATTTTTACAGGAAATTTTTGGACGAAATTATTTTCTTGTTTGGGTACTCAACTAGCTCATAGCTCATCTTATCATCTATAATCTGATGGTCAAACAGAGATAGTGAATAAATGTTTGGAAGGATATCTTCATTGTTTTGTATCTAATAAGAAAACACAATGGGTCAAGTGGTTACCTCTCACTGAATGGTGGTATAACACTTCTTTCCATACTGCAGCAAAAATGACCCCATTTATGGCACTTTATGGATATCATCCACCGTCCGTCACATCTCCTTTAAGAGAAAATTCTAAGGTTCAAGTAGTGGAATATCACATCGAGCATCAACAAGAAGTTCTCCAACTCTTAAAGGATAACCTAAATTTGGAACAAAATCGAATGAAACAACAGGCATATCAACATCGCAGCAAGAGAATTTTTGATGTAGGAGACTAGGTATTTTTATGACTACAACCATACAAACAATGTCCCTCAAGCACGCTAAGAAATATAATAAATTATCGCCAAAGTACTATGGTCCTTACAAGGTGTTGCAAAAGATTGGTATTATGGCATACAAATTGGATCTTCCTGCTTCTTCATGAGTCCATCCAGTTTTCCATGTTTCATGCTTATAGAAGGTTATAGGGGACAAACTTCTAGTTCAAACAATATTGCTAGAACTTTATGAGGAAGGAAAAATCATATTGGAACCTGAAGCAGTCATGGAAACAAGAACTCGACAGCTATGAAATCAATCAATTTCAGAGTATCTCATAAAGTGGAAGAACTTACCCACTAAATATTCTACATGAGAGAATGAGAATTTTATACGGAAGCATCTAGAGCTACTCAAGCATTAAGGACGACACTTTTTTGAAGGAGAGGGGCATGTTAGTTCCCTATATTACTAGTATAGTCCCTTATTTTTGTTAGTGTAACCCCCTTATTGTTATTGTTGTACCCCTGTAACCCCAATATTGTTATTATTATGTCCTTACATTATTATTGTTAGGTCGGCTAGGATTATATTGTGATCCCATGGACTCCTATATATAGAAGGAGGTTTTGGTCATTTTTATCATCCAAGAATTATTCATTTATGTAATGTAAATGAGTTTGTCCCTCGAAGTGGATTATTTCTAAGGCATTGATCTCTCTTTTCTTCTATTTTTGGAGTTGGTTTCATAACAACTTCCATGATGAATTCCAACTATTCGGTGGAGGCAGATTATACATTTGGTTATTAAAACCTTGAGTTTGTGGCCCCTGCCATGGTTTTCTAGAGACAAAAAAAAGAGGATCTATTGGAGATGGAGTTACTTCTTCTTCTTGAAAGACAACCTTAAGACCTGGTATAGAGGGACATTTTTTGTTTCATGACTTTCTACACAAATAACACAAGTCTCTATGACTTTTACATCAAGAGGACACTCTCTTAAAGCATGTTTATTTTTGTATTTAGGACAGAAAATAGTTAAGGCATCAGTTTCATCTTTTTGTTTGTTTTGTAATTTCAGGGTGTTTGTTTGTTCACTGAGACTCCCTAAGATATATGTCTTAAATTCATCAAGCATATTTCCAATTTCTTCCCTACTCACTGTTCCAGTTGCAGATTTATTTATTATAGAGAGAATTGGATACCTTGTATTTTTCCCAGTTTTTTATTTTACTCTTGAAAGATGAATTCACAATTCAATAATTTCAGGTAATGGTGATTGAGAGATATATTTTTTTCCCATCATGTTAAGGATATCTATCAATTCATCTCTAATGGATTTAAATAAGAGAGATTTTAAAGTATCTTGATCTAGATGTTCCATCTTAGCTCTCTTGATATTATAATTGAGTTTTTCAATTAAAACTTCAAAGTTTTCATCCTCTCTGTACATCATTTTAAATACTTCATCATTCCTATTAATAGGTGTGCAATAATCCATATATATTTGGAAAAATTCATTTTTCATCTCATCCCTTGTCCTAATAGATTTTGTAATCAAACCCATGAACCATTTTAGAGCCGCACCCTTGATTGTTGCAAGGAATAGCTTGAATTTTTTAGAGTCTTGTAAGTAGTCATAAGATCTACATAAGACTTAAAATTCAAATAAAAATGTTTCAGGATCCTCAATCCTTAATCCATGGAAATTGGGAAGGACAGAAGGTGAAATATTTTTCATTGTAAAATTTGTATCCTTGTCAACTATAGGAAATCCAATAGAGTTAGGATCTCCTCTACCTCTACCTCTTCCTCCATCTCTTCCTCCATCTCTTCCTCTACCTCTTCCTCCTCCTCTTAAGGCATCTCCATTCATAATTTCTCCATTGCCTTCTTCTGCTATTGTAGATTCCTCAGAGCTAATGTAAGGTTCTAACTGTAGGGTTATTTTCTCTTCCTCTGGTTCTTCTATTAATGGGATATTGAAGAAAGTTTCTTCCTCTTCTTCCTCACTAGGGATCTCTAACTCTTGAGCTAGAATATGTTCTCATGTAGAGGTGAAAAAGGTTACTCCTTCTGTTGGAGATCTAGAATCTTCTTCTTCTAAGACTTACTCAGTAGATGAAGTTGTAGAATATCCTGGTTGGATTTTTGATCTTAAGACTTCAAGAAGTATATGTCTTGAGGTGAAAAATGGAATATGAGTTTGAGATGATGGTGTGGCACTACGTGGTATTTGTGGGGTGAGTGGTGTTGTAGGAATCAAACTTCTACCTCTAGCTATGAATCTACCCCTAGAGTCTCTTTCTCTATGCATGTCATTTTTTTTTAATGTAAGAAATAAGGCTTTCTAATTTCACTTCCCCGAAAATGGTGCCAAAATGTTTAGTCAATTTGATGTCTCAGATTGCTATCATGAATTATCGATCAAGGTTAGTAATTTGATGAAATGAGGTGCACTATATATCCTTAGGTAACTTTGTTCTCTTACTTCGTTGTGTATGTTTATGTTGTTTTGGGGATTTTGTATCTTATGTCTAAAACTGGTCTAAGAAATGAAATTTTTAAATGCTCGTGAATAATCAAATCTAAATGAGTTTTAGTGATGAAAAATGATTCTTAAAGAAGGAAGAAAAGGAAACGTTGTTTTTATTCTAAGAAAAGAAATTGAATTACAAACTATTTTTAATGGGATATGAAATCTAAAAGAAGGAAGAAAAGGAAATGTTCATTAACTAATCTAAGTTTCATAAAGATAAATCAAAATTTGAATGATGTTAGTAGGATAGAAAAACATCTATGAAAAATACCTAACTAGTTTAAAAAATAGCACTATTCTAAATCTAATTGCATTCAAATGACAAGATGAAATCGTTTCCTATCTTATCCATTGAAAGCTTTTAGTCCTATGAAAACAAAGCATTTGTTCTATTTTAAAAACACAATTCTAATTTAATTATGTCCTAACTTAATCTAATTCTATTCCATGGATTGAAAGCATAAATACTATTACTAAGAATTGAAATGATAGTACTGATTGAAATTGAAATCAAGTACAAAGCATGTTAAAGGAAACTATGACTACTGTATGACCGAATACCCAAATCTGATCCAATTGGAAAATGATAGAGCCACTTTCTTGAGATGACTTAGTGAGCACAAGATTACACAGATAATTGGAAACTAATCTAAGAAATTATTCATAAATAGTAAGAAAATTAAACTATGAATTGACAGGAATCTAACTATGAAAACAATGCAAATTTAACTTTGAATTCATAGAAGCAAAAATAACAAATCAACAAGAAGTTAAATGACATAAATCAAACTACAAAACAATTAAAAAACCTCCTTTCTGTGCAGAGGCCCTTTTCAATAGAATGATTCAAAAATCTAATGGAATACGTGTGCATAAAAGGATCTAGAACTAATCTTCTTATTATGAAAAACAGAGTTTCAAAAGCATACACCAAATTATCAAAATTAGGACTATTTCCCGGTTTCAAAAGACTGGTATTTAAACAAGTTTCAGATTTAACTATTTGAGGCATTTCCACTTAAAAATAACAACTAGAAATGAAATTACAAGTCTATATAAAAGAAAATTCTTTAATGGTCATCTCTCGATTTTCTACATCAGAGAAAATCAAGAGTATTTCGTTCGCATATCTGCCCTTTGACTGACCTTGGCCACAAGAATAGGCATGTTTTATCTTTGAATTCGAATAGGTGGATGGGATACAATCCATCTGTGGGTCATTCCAGAGATAACGATATGACCCATTTCCTTATTCGCTTCTCAAAACCTGTCAAACCATAAAGTAGCTGCATAAACAATGATTACCTGTAGTATTGCACACATTCTGTAGCTAATTACAAGAATTCATTTAAATAATAAGAAAAATCATAATATAAAGTATAGATCATTTAAATTCTTTCTCTGATATGGAATTTGTCAATTATCATTGATTGGAGTCATGAGTTTGTGAACAGGAAGGAAGAAATGATGAAAAAGGGTGTCAAAATAAGAACAGTTTTGAGGTTCAACACTAAGCATCTGAAAATTTTAACTATTGCTGCCAAGTTCGAGTACAAGAAAGGAGAGATCAAATCTAAAAGGAACATCAATTATTCCTTGAGGGATCGTCTAATTACTTATGTGTAAAATATGAAATTATTAGAACACATGAATTCAATAATTTGAGTCATATCATCATTTTGAGGAATCGACTCAGGGACATCAAGATGAAAAAGGGTGAGACCATTCAAGCATACTTCATGAGGATATATCAATTCAAGTATCGCATTTTTTCTATTAGTAAAATTATACCTGATAGAGAGCTAGTTGTTGATCTCACTTGGATTTATCCCTATGGTTTGGGACGAATTTATCACAACCATTAGCAACAATGGCGTGTTTCCCACATTTGATGAGCTCTTAGGCAAGTGCACTTAAGAGGAGTCCAATATGATCTCTAAAGGAAGAATTCGAAAGCATGAATAAGGAGAACCTATTGAATTTTCTTCCCAAACCAAGAATAAGAACGAGAAATGAAGGCCCTCAAATTATAAGTTAAGAAAGAAAGATCAAGGATTCAAGAAAAACAAGACAAGATTCAAGAAGGACATGTCCAAGATGCAATGCTATAATATCCACAAGAATGGTCACTATGTCTAATATTTTCTAGATGAAAGAAGTGATCCTAGGAACAACTTTGATCAAATAAGGAAGAGATGAGGATCCCTAACTTGAGAAGAGACTCATCATCCTCAGAGATAAAGGAATTCAAGGTATGATAATAATGTAGATAAAATTGAATCTAAATACTTTCTTATTTATGCTCTTTATATTTCCTCTCCTCTAGATTATTTTGATACTTGGTTAGTAGATACTGAGGCTTCTATACACTTCATTGATTATCATGAATTCCTCTCAATCCTGGTTGAGAGGGAGTCCAATTTGAATATTATTGTTGGAGATAATACTACATACAATATTAAATGGATTGGGTATGTTTCCTTTCATTTGGATTTTTGTCAAACTATACATCTAAAAGATGTTTTGTATGTGTCGCGATTGAAAAATAATATTATATCTATATCTGTCATTGAGGACAAGGGTTTCAAATTTGTTTTAATAAATGGAAAGGTCCTTGCTTGGCCAAGGAAGTCTAACTTGAAGGATTCCTTCACTCTGGGGAGAAAATGTTAACATTGTTGTTTATATTCAAAATAGAAAGCCTCATTGAGTCCTTGGTGGAAAGACCCTTAAGGAAGTATTGATAGGTGTAAAGCTCGATGTTAGACACATGAGGATATTTGGCTTCCCCATTTATTTTCATGTGTTGAAGGAGAAGAGGAACAAGGTAGAATATTTAGGAAAGAAATGTACTTTTTTTAGTTATTGTGATAATTATAAAGTGTTGAATATTGCAACAAGAAACAGTGAAATTGGCATCCGGAACATCATCCTTGATCCTAGTGAAAAATAAGCACCTACACTAGGTGGGGCACACACAGGTTATTTTTAGGTGATATGTCTATTTTTAGAATTTGGATCAAAGTCTATTTTTAGAAGTAATATATTTATAGATGGTTAAGAAAATTATATGGATGGATGGGCATATAAGTTTGGAATGCTTGTGTGAAGTTGTTTCGTGGAATGCATGTCTAAAATTAGAATGCATGTCGATTTTTGTTAAGCCGTTAACAAAAATTAGACAATAAATAATTATCTATTTTCAATGAGCACTTGGAAATAGTTAACTGAAGTGGAAAATAAGTTAGCTAAGTGGATTTCGAGTTGAAGTGGTTGGTTGGTGGACCATGCAGTGGACTTCATTGTAACTGAGTGATACAAAGTTGTAACAGAGTTGGATTTGTAGTTATGTGAGTTTTTATTTAGTTTAACTCAGTTAAGTGAGTTAAAATCAGATGTGCTAGTTGTAACTAGTTGTAACTAAATATACACTAGTGAGAGATCAGCAAATTAAATATTAAATTAATTCACATTGAGTGATCTCACTTGCAACTGAAGAAATACTATTGTTAACTACATTCATGTCAGATCCAGTGGAGACCCAGTTGAGAGATAGGTGAAAGGGTCCGGTTGACTGTTAGTTGTGACTATAGTGGTGCATTCAATGCATCCACACACACATTGGAGATGCTTATGAGGATTGTGTAGTCAAGGCTGGACATATCGGAATCATTCATAGGTTCTTGACCATCAGGGATTGCACAGTGAAGGCAAGCTGTCAGGAGGCAGTAAATTGGTGCATGTGTGAACAAATTTTTGTATGATAGTGTGAGACAATTGTATATTGTACTCAGAGCTCTTGGAGTAGAGTTTTGTATGAGATTGTTTCATGATCCATGATATACATAATGTATGATAGTTGGGGTTTTTAGCTTTAATATTTCCCGGTAAAAAATTCTGTGTTATGTGCGATTGATTTTTCTTCATGTGTTTACATTGGCGATTAAATTTCTGCAAAATAATTAAGTAGAAGGATTATTTATTTAACAGTGGATGTAATTGTTAGATCAAGAGAGTCTGGTAATACATGAATATTGTATGATTTCTACATAAAGCTTATAGAATATATGTACCTGGTCAAGGAATATAGAGTTTAGTAGGAATGTGAAATTTTATGAAGATGTTTCTCTTGGGAAAGCAAGGGACACTCCTACCCATGCCAATTTCAAGATAAAGGATGATGCCATGGATATAAAAGAAGAGCCTTCTATGCCTAAGCTTGAGCCTGATTTTTCTGATGAACCCATGGCATCGATGGATCCTTTGGATCCCCATCCATGTGATCCTTCCTCTAGTAGGAAGAGACCATTATGGTTTCGTGACACTCTACAGGATGTTGAGAGACATACTTCCCCAAGAGGAACCTTCAGAGATAGTAAGAATCCATGTCGATACCAAGGATATGTTGTAGCTATGAGAAAAATTATATAGGATGAACCATACACTTTTAAAGAAGTTGTGAAAGAACAAGTTTGGAAGGATGCTATGACTAAAGAATTGTAACTCCCCACCCCAAATTTACCCTCTTTTACAATCTCATCTAGGTAAACATGACCTGAGGGTTACTATACATGATCCGACATCCAAGTTCCAATTATGGAAGTGGAGTCTACTATATGAAACTTTCTATAACCTTCTAGAGACACATGATCACCCATACATTAGAAAAAGTTCATTGGTGATAATTTCCTAAGATGGAACCACCTTTTTCACCCATTTTTCTTCCCATCCACACTCATGTAGGCCAATGCATGTAGCCATAAGCCTCCAACCACACTCACAAGAATCCCTCCATGCAGCTATAGCTGAAATTATCAAGTTAAGAGGGTGCAACCAGAAGCCCTATTCCATATTTTTGGGCTAGCCTTCAGGCCAAATTCCTAGATCTACCCTAAAACTTCTAGGACTCTATCAACAAGGTTTGCGTGTTTATATACTTAATTCCAGGCTCTATCTGCTCCAAAATTGGCAAATAAATGATGATCATTTATGCAAACACTTGGTAAACATAACACCTATAGGTCATGAATGCATATATGTTCAATGTATCATTAGTTTCATCAGAGAATCATCAAGAAGGATTACTTCCCTCTCTTTCTAGCTGCAACAACACATATTATCTCATGCATTCAAATATATAAATAAGAGCCTGTCAAACCATGGAAAAAGAACCATACCAAGAGCACATCAAATCATAAGAAATATATCATGCTTATATGATCTAGGTGGATATCGTTGGCCACCCGCCTATTCCACTTGGGGCTCCACCATTGTCTCTTTCAGTTTTTCAGTTTCGGCACAACTTACAATTTTAGCAGTTTTTTGGGTCCTGAACTTCTGGAGCTGTTTTGAGGCCCTAAACGAGATTTTTTGGGAAAAAATGGAGCAACATGAGTCCATGAAACAATTTTTCTCACATAAAAAGTTGTATTACTTGGATATATATTTCTAACGAGGTATGTTACGCGTCAAATGAAGATCATATGCCAAAGTTACGTCCCTGGGAAGTTGAAATACCAATTTACCCAAACGAGGCCCACATTTTTGGCGCTTCATCTCCTAGGGTTAGGGTTTTGGATGTTTATGGTTTTACATTGTTTCTAAATAATAAATAGGCCCTCAAGCCTCATTGTAACACAGTTCAGAGGCCTGTAGCCACCACATCTTTTCTCAGATATAAGCTATCAGTGCCCTAGCTAGTTTATTTCCATTCTGTTTGTAAGAAAATTTCAGTTCTTTGATATTAATGAAATGAAGTGTTATTTCCACTGCATATTTTTATTTATGGTTATATGTGTATTCTATTGCATTCTTGCATAAATCCATATCATTGGTATCAGAGCAGTATTATTTTTATCGATGTTTATTTTCATGTTCCCAACGAGGTCGGGGTATAAGGAGTTAGGGCTTGATCTGGTTGAACCTTTGCAAGATCAGCCTCGAAAACCTTGAAGGCTGCCCATGGGAGCTGAAAATAAATATGAGGGAGTAGGATATCCTATCAAAATATTGCTCAAGGAGGCCCTAAAAAATAAAGGAATGTGATGATGGATAAATTTTCAGAGATCCTTCAACGACTGCCCATCGATGGTGCATCTGCATCCAACAACCACTCTAGAGGCGCGACTCCCTTTAAGGTACAAGTAAACTTTGAAATTCCCATATTTGAGGGTAAAATAGATGCAAATGTCATAGATAGATGGTTGAATCTATTAGAAAGATATTTCTCGGTTCATGACTTTTTCGACCGGGAGAAGGTTATTTTTGCACTCCTCAAAGCTACCCCCCATGTCAAGGACTGGTGGGAAACCTACTGTGAGAAAAAGGACGACACATAACCCTCTCTGTTCTCAACTGTACCAAATTGGAATTCTTTCTGAGACACCATCAAGGAACTATACTATCCCTTGGGGAGCTATGATGACAAGTACATACAATGGACCACACCATGGTAACAAAGGGATCAAGATGTGCATGAGCTAACGAATCTGTTCCATACCCTGCGCACAAATTTGAGTATCAAAGATTTAGAGAAAAATTTGGTGCTAAAGTATCATATTTGTCTGCACAGATAAATTTAGGAGGAAATGGAGTTCCTTGACATCTCCTCGCTTAGTACGACATACCGGTATGCTGCCAATATTGAGAAAAAATTTAAACCAAAGAAGCAAGACTTTGGATCTGTGAATCAAAAGTAAGGGAAAGGTGCCCCCAAACCACAGAAAAAGGGAAAAATCCAAGGCATGGCGGCCCAAGAAAACTTGCCAAAGCCACAAGAAAATAAAAACACCATGAAGCCAAAGAAGGACATGAGAAAGTGGTGTGAGTTCCATAAGAGCTCCACTCACAACACAAGTGAGTATCAGGCCAAGCAGTTGTTGGTGGCCAAGATGAGGGCTTTTGAATTAGATGCATGCTCTGACTCTGAATCAAAAAATGACAAGGGGAATGAAAATGGGAAACATATTATTGATGTGGATCCCAACGCCACTATTGCCACTACGAAGATCCAGAAGGAGGAACTGGAAGATCCAGAGGAGGAGGAGCATCTCTTCCACTCCCAGATGTGGGTAAAGGGTTCCTCACTATAGTTCATTGTCAACAATGAAAGCCAAGAGATCCACATTTCAGAGAACTCCATGAAGTGGTTGTGCTTGTTGAAAAAAGCACACCCACAACCATACATCATCGGGTGGCTTCACCAAGGACGAGATCTCCGCGTCAGCCAGTAGTGCTGCCTTCCCTACAACATCAAGCCCTTCACAGATGAGGTATTATGTGACATTTATCCTCTTGATTTTTGTGATGTATTATTAGGCCAACCATACTTGTGGAAGCGACATGTTGTGTATGAGTCCCGACCTCACTCTGTTATTGTTACTTTGGAAAATAAGCTGTACAGGATACCAGAGGTACCATTTCCTGCTGGTATCTATTTAGTTAATGAAAAAAAATGTTGTAAGATCATTTCCAAAACCATGAAATTTTTTTTCCTGATGATCCGCCCCCAGGGAAAGAAGAAGACTGTGGCCACGACCTCTAGACAGGGCTCCTTTGCATGAAAACAACAAATGGACAAGGTTGTGGATGAGTACGGGGACATCTTCACCTCACCCACAGGGGTACCTCTGCACTGTCAGGTCGAGCACCCTATTGATCTGAACCCAGGTGCGTTGCTACCCAATGGACCTATCTATCGGCACTCTGTTATGGAGAATGGTGAAATCAATAGATAGATTCAGGGGCTACTGCAGAAAGGTCACATACGGTCGAGTTCATCGCCTTGTGGAGCCTGATTGTGTTGGTGCAAAAGAAGGATGGGACTTGGAGACTCTGTATTGACTATCGGGCATTGAAAAAGATCACTGTCCAGAATAGGTACCCGATCCCACAGATTGATGACATTCTAGACCAACTCAAAGGGGAGAAATATTTTAGCAAGATCGACTTGAAGTATGGGTATCACCAGGTGCCAATCAAACCCTCCAATGTGTGGAAGATTGCCTTCAAAGCCAAGGAGGGCCTTTTCGAATGGCTGGTCATGCCTTTTGGGTTGACGAATGATCCCACAACCTCCATGAGGTTGATGAATGACATCTTGTGGCCATTCACCAACTCATTTGTAGTGGTGTACTTGGATGACATTTTGATCTTCAGCCAGACTTGGGAAGAGCACCTCCACCACATCCAACAAGTTCTCCAAACACTGTGGTAACACAAGTTATGTGCCAATTTGGAGAAGTGTACTTTTGGCATCACCCAGGTTCAATATCTAGGATACATTATTGATGAAAGGGGGGTGCATGTGGATCCAACCAAGGTCCAAGTCATTCGGGATTGGCCATCCCCAACCACTCTAACATATCTTCACATATTTCTAGGTCTTACTAATTTCTACCATAGATTCATGTTGGGATTCTCTCATATCACTTGGCCCTTGAGTCAAGTCACCAAGGGAGGAGCGAAAGAAAAATTCTTTTGGTCGGAATCTCAACAGAAGGAATTCGTAGAATTGAAACATCACCTCTATTTTTCCCTAGTGCTCCCATTACCAGACTTGCAACAACCATTTGAGATCAAGACAAATGCCTCTGAATGTGATATTGCGGTAGTTATTACTTAACAGGGGCATCCAGTAGCATATCACAGTGATACATTGTCTGACACAGTCCGCAAGTATCCCACTTATGAGAAAGAAATGCATTCCTTTGTGCAAGCTTTTTGACAATGGAAGAATTACATTTTGGGGAAGGAAAAAATCATCCACACAAACCATCGACCCTTGCAGTTCATACAAACACAAGGGAAGTTGTATAACGATCACCATCAGAAGTGGTCCACATATTTGTAACAATTTCATTTGAACATCAATTACAAGAAGGGTAGCACCAATAATGTTGCAGACTGCCTCATCCGACCACCAATCGTGGCGCTAACTACTATTCTCAAATCTTGTGGGCACGATACTTCTGATTGGTCACTTCTCTACAAGAGTGATCTAGAATTCGGCCACATATACAGGGCACTCTTGGGGGGTACTCAAGTTCCAATTTTTCACCTCCAAGATGCATTGTTATGTCACCTAGGACACCTTTGTGTTCCTTCATGCGAGCATGCCAAGATGATATGTGAAGCACACTAAATTCGAGTCAATGGGAATTTCAGGGTCGAGAAAACAGTGGCAATACTTCAGAAGTATTTCTATTGGTCGAACCTTCGACAGGATGTCGGGAAGTACATCAGATCCCGCACTGCTTGCACCATTTCCAAACCAACCATCAATAAGCGAGGCCTCTATACTATGCTATCTACCCCTAGTCAAACTTGGGAATCCATATCCATGGATTACATGTCGGGCCTTCCTTATAATAAGCATGGAAATGATTCTATTTTCGTGGTCATCGATAGATTCTCAAAGAAGGCCATTATGGTGACCTGCAAGAAGAATATCACAACATAATCCATTGCTAAACTCTTCTTTGAACGAGTGTGGATGCACTTTGGGATTCCACAGTCTATCATCTTAGATTCAGAAAACAGGTTCCTCAGCCCTTTTTGGTCCAGCCTTTGGTCAATGATGGACACCAAGCTCACCAATTCCATAGCTTTCCATCCCGAAACTGATGGCCAGAAAAAGGTTGTCAACAGGATGATTGTACACATTTTGCACATGTATAATTCAAATAATCCACGCACATGGGAAGAGAGCCTCCCATATGTACAACATAGTTATAACCGATCTCTCCACATTTCAACTAGCCACAACCTCTTTCAGGTGGGCTTAGGATTCCACCCACTATGTCCCATTTACGTAGCCATGCCATTTGCGGCTACTGAGGCCGATTCGGCTCCAGTTTGAAGTTTACAAAGTGAAAAAATTCATCGAGTGAATTCATCACATCCGCCAACAGGTTCATGACATACTGGATAGAGCCAATTCTAAGTACAAGTAGCAACATGATCAACATTAGGTGCCAAACAACTTCCATGTGGGTGACAAAGTGTGGCTACATTTGTAGAAGGAGCGCCTCACGGGACCCCACCACAAGATTTTTCCGCCTTGATATGGGTCATACACCATTACCAAGGTTGTAGGGAAAAATTCCCTTGAGCTCATTATTCCACCATTCCTTGGTCTACACCCAGTATTCAATGTGGACTGCCTTCATCCCTACTTCCCACCTCTACTAGACACTTATGTCATTGCATAACAACTCACACCAACAGAGTTAAACCCATACTACATGGAACATTCCACCATAGATTGTATCATGGACATGAAAATAAAGAACACTCACCAACAAAAGATCCAACTGTATTGAGTTGTCAAATCTGGCCAACTCTTGCACTGAGGCAAGTGGTTCACTAGGGACCAAGTTCAGCAAAATTTTACTCAACTGATGGAGGAACTCAACGCAATGGGGACCATTAATTCCCAAGTGGGGAGTAATGATATAGGTGGATATTGGTGGCCACCTTCCTATTCCACTTTGGGGCCCACCACTGTCTCTTTCAGTTTTTCAGTTTCGCCACAACTTACTATTTTAGCAGTTTTTCGGGTCCTGAACTTTTGGAGCCATTTTGAGGGCCTAAATGACGTTTTTATGGGAAATCCGGGAGAAACATGGGTCCATGGACCGATGTTTATCACATCAAAAGTTTTATTCCTCGAATATATATTTTTAAGGAGATATGGTGTGCATCAAACGGAGATCATATGCCAAAGTTACGTCCCTAGGAAGTTGAAACATCAATTTACCCAAATGAGGCCCAAAGTTTTGGCACTTCATCTCCTAGGGTTAGGGTTTTGTATGTTTAGGTTTTTCCATTGTTTCTAAATAATAAATAGGCTCTCGAGCCTCATTGTAACAAATTTCAGAGGCTTGTATCTGCCACATATCTTCTCAGAGATAAGCAACTAATGCCCTGAGCTAGTTTATTTCCATTTTGTCTGTAAGCAAATTTCAGTTCTTTGATATTAACGAAATGAAGTGTTATTTCTGCCACATATTTGTATTTATGGTTATATGTGTATTATGTTGTGTTCCTTCATAAATCCGGATCATTATAACCAACATTTAACAAGAATAAAACCATGACAAATGAGTCATAAAGTCATACATAATATAATAACCTGTTCTCATTAATATCAATAATAATCAACACATAATAACATACACAAATTCCAACCAAGTTAGGGACTTCCACGTACTACCTGACCATAGATTGGGATCAACCAATATTTCTTTCAACCAATTACCCCCATGCCATATTACAAGCATGAATGTGGGATATCATGGGATAAAGCAAAACACAACCAACCAGGGAATACATAGGCTAAACCACCTCAACTCTCCACTACAGTGATTTCACCTAAACCAGTATAGAAATCACCAAACCAACACAAGCTTGGATGCCTCATAATTTTTTCACCATACCCAGAGGAATTTTCTTGTCTCCACCCACATTTTAGGACTTCCCAGAGAAAACAATCTCCACCCCAAACCCTTAGTATTTTTCTAAGACTAGCTCACCTAGATAAAAAATATTTTGGCGATCCAAAGCTCAACCAAGAATGAATCCCATCACACCATGGCTACCCAGGAAATGGAAAGGCAAGGTTGTAACCATTATCAATTTAGGAAAAAACCATTCCAATTACAACAAAGTAATCATGTAAACCAAATGCATGCACCATACATTCAAATCCTATGAAGGAAATCACACATGAAACATGTTACTTGCAAAATATTCCTGTTGTAGCTTCTCTTCCAATATTATCCTTTAGGACTTCCCAGAGAAAACAATCTCCACCCCAAACCCTTAGTATTTTTCTAAGACTAGCTCACCTAGATAAAAAATATTTTGGCGATCCAAAGCTCCACCAAGAATGAATCCCATCACACCATGGCTACCCAGGAAATGGAAAAGAAAGGTTGTAACCACTATCAATTTAGGAAAAAACCATTCCAATTACAACAAAGTAATCATGTAAACCAAATGCATGCACCATACATTCAAATCCTATGAAGGAAATCACACATGAAACATGTTACTTGCAAAATCTTCTTGTTGTAGCTTCTCTTCCAATATTATCCTTGCACTTTCTTATTTTCCTTTGCATGTCCTTTGCTCACTTACTTAATTGTATCCAAGTGCGCTCTCTCTCCTCTTAGAGTTAGATTTATTCCTTAGAAAAACTAAATTAATCCAAGATTGAAACTAATCAAAAGCTTCCAATTTTTTCTTAGATTTCTTTTTATCATTTATGCCTAGCATCTCTTTCTTTCCCTTTCCTATTTTCTTTTATTTTCCTTTATTTTCTCTTAATTTTCATTCAATGCATATTATTGTTTCTTCATCTTCCGTTTCTCCTATTTTCCTTTATTTCTTGAATTAATTTCCATTTATTTCCATTTTCCTTTTGCCAATTCCAATATCAATTCCAATTTAAATAGCCAATTAATAATTAACCTCAATTGAACCCTAATGGGATGTCCCCCCCCCAATTCAACTTGAAATACATCTCCCATGACCTTCGTTAATTTTTTCCTTTCTACATGGAAATATAACTCGAGTTTGTTACAATTCCCTCCCCGTTGGGGCAACAACATCCTTTGTGTTCTATGACACTTCTGACCATAAAAATGTATTTCTTATGGAGCATTATAAACCTAGATTGATGTAGTATTTATAATGACAAACACATAAATACTTATACACATTTTCTTCAACCAAAAAATAGGCATACTTTTTATGTAGCTTTATAAGAACATCTCGATACAATATTTATAATAATATACATATGCATATTTTCTTTAACTAACAAATAAAATTATGATTCCCACATCAATAATAAGGGAATCCATAGGCTCACACCTCCACCCTCAAAAGTAGTACCAGGGATTCACCTCCTTCCCAAGAATTCTAGAATCCGCTACTGAAATCATATTTTTCCTCCAATGTCTAGCGCTGCAATCCATGTACTACTTTTTTTCTTAGTGAACAATTACCAACTAATTTTTCTCAGGCACACTCCCAATGTGCTTCTGATTCCAATAAACAGTGACATTAACCAAAAAAAATGTGTTCCCCAAACTTCCCTTCTTTGCTTCCTAGTCCCTCGGGTAATCCAATCATCCCATTCCGTGTAGTCACTCACCTTCCAAGTTTAGGAATCCCCTTATATACATCCAAGTCCCTCGGGTGGCCATTCCTTGGAAAGGTTTTCTCACATAGGAAGGTATAAAAAAGTAAGGCATACCCATGCCTTAAAACCATCATATTGGTCATAGCATGCAAATGGAAATCAATAAACACTATTGGGTGCCAGTGTCCCAAAATGACCCTACTCCTAATGTCATTTGCCAACATATTGTTACATATTCCAATTCCTTTTGTTGTTGTTGCTAACTTTATTGTAGCTAGTTCCAACCACCCAAACTAGGAAGTTTCCATTATTTCCTGTATCAAGCACATAAATTTTCAATTAGACTCAAAAGGAATTATAATAAATTCAAATCACATCTCATTAGTAACTCATTAATGTGGTGAAATTTCAACTTTTCTTACTTCTTGTCACAAAAAACCAAATTAACTCCTTGATCAAATCATCATGTACAAAATATCACGCTCAGTTAACTCAAACACAACCATCATAAATCAAAAAATTAGATTATGTTCATAATTTTGAAATGAAAAGATGAAAATATATTGATACTTATCTTTGAAATGGTTCTTTTCTTCTGTCTTTGTTCTTTTTCCTTTATGTACATACACTAAATCGGTTTCCAGACTCAGCAAGCACCCAATTCCTTCTCTTCTCTTCCAAAGAAACAAGGGAATCTAGAGAATATATCGCCTCCTCTCTCAATATTATCAAAAATGGCATCCAGAGACTATACCACTTCTACCATCAATATCAGCAGCAAGGAAATCTAGAGACTATAATGCCTCTACCTTCAATATCAGCAACAAGAGCATCTAGACAATCCCATACTTGCATGTCCCAACACATTATACAAAACATACACCTACGCATGGTGTACTACAATGATTTCAAATTTACACATGATACAACACCACACACATACAATACACATGACAGAGTATAACGCATACACAACAAAACATGTACACAACACAACCTATACAACATGTCCACAACACATCATATACAACATGTAAATAACAAAAATGTTGCACATCTAGAGAGCACACTATCTCTACTAGGAAATATTTCCTCTAGTGTCTTCTCCACACCTTACTGCGTGCACCTATGATCTGAATCCAAGATATCTTCATATATTAAGTCAATATTTTCTCTTCCCAATATGTCCAGGGCTTGAGGGAATATTATCTCAACCCACAAACTCCAAGATGCTACAGGGCTTCAACCCACAACCTCCAACCTAAATTTTTATAGGGATCTAGATATCCTAACCCAACGCACATCCTCTAGGGAACGTGAGAACCAATCCCTTAGCTTCCATATTCATAGCATAAACATAAGAATAGTTATAAAAACATAATATCAAAATTATATCCACATGATTCTAAAATCATATATCTTCCAGGGCTATTATGCCCACTTGATTTTTCATAAAACTAGGAGCCTTTTTCATGCCATTCACTTGCATAAATAAGTCATTCTTCCACAAGAATTATCCTTGAAAAACTTGTTAGATAATGACACACACACACACACACACACACACACACACACACACACACACAAACACACACACACACACACACACAGATATTAGCATAATCATGATCACAACACAATTACCATTGTTCATAAGGTCAAGGTTTAAGATAACTTCCTTTATCCATGTAAATAATGCACACATTGAGAACAATAGTTCCCAACTTAGCCAAGGAATATGTTACCTCAAGCCCATTTAATTTACCTTTCATGATTACCTTTTTCATGACTGTCCTACCACTTTCCATTTACCCCAATATACCCAACCAAGCCAACTGGTTGTCATATTATTTACTTCAGTTGCCCTTTATTCATGCATTGCACTTCATTTGGGTCTTACATTACTTGTTGGGTCCCACTCAACTCTCCCTGAGCTCTATTGGATTTCCTCTTTCCCCAACCAATTCCTAAGACCCTTAAAACATAAAAGGCAATAACAAGAAGAAAAGATAAAGAAAACATGGAAACCAATCAACAATACAACACCACAAACAAAGTGGCATGGCCATGCACCATTCATAGTTAAAAATAAAAATCAAGCATAGAAAATTCACAAAACACTGAAAGAATAAAAATTTCACCAAACACCATGACTCAACCCCCATGAGTTCCCAGTGATTCCAAGGGTTCATAAATAAAATCTCAGCTCGAGCCTTCTTCAAGGTATATGGCAGTCTATTTTTTGATGAAATTATTGTCATCATACATCCATAAACACACAATTATCAGTGCATTAATAAATATAACAATATACCAGTTACCTTACCCTGTTGTACCAAGCACACCACCCTGCAATTGAACACATGCACATATCATGTCTCATGGGATTTTAATTCCTTTGCCACATTCAACTATAACTATAAATAAAATATTATGTTTGCATTTGATCAACCATATTCCATGCAGCTTCCTCAGCCCCAAAGTTCTTCTATGCATTTTAACTTTCCTTATTGATTGGTTCTAGAGCATAGACTTATTTCACTGTAGGATGAATTCTCCCTCTATTTCCACCTTCCATCTTGATGATTGATGCCTAATGATATGCCTACCTATTATACACTACTATATACATCTGGGTAATTCTATGACCTACATCCCCAAATATTTGTGCCTTCTGAGCACTGTAGATATTAGGCCTAGCACCCCGATATGATGGAAAATACCTCATGTGATGTTCTCCACCACAGGTCCAACAATTCAATGGTTTTCCACCATTTCCTTCATTTTATTTCTCCTCAGACTGAGACCCATGTCCTTTCTTAGTTTCATTGAAATTCTTATGCGCAACCACATTTTCCTTATCACCTACATCTTAAGATATTCCTTGATTCTTAGGCCATTTTCCTTTAGTATTCTCATTACCCTTCTAGTCACACTTGAACTCAAGCTTGCACTTTGTCTACTCATAACAATTCTTCAACTGCCTGATGGCTTCCTCCAATGGCCAAGGCTCATCAGACTCAATTTGATCTTTGAATGATAATGGAAGTCCACTGATGAACCATTGGACATTTTCTTTCTCATCCTTTAGATATGGAACATATATCAACAACTCTAGAAATATAGTTGTATATTATTCATCTATCATTGAACCCATACCGACCTCATATAATTCATTTTCCTTTCCATCATAATATCTCTCATATAGGTACTTCTTCATGAAGAGTGTTTCAAACTCATCCCAAGTCATTTCCTCTTCCTTGATGCCTCTGAGATGCTTAACATTTTCCAACCAAATATATGTTTTTTCCTTGAGACTGAAGGTAGCTATCTTGGCTTTAATATTCTTAGAGTAATCATGAAGTCTGAAGAATTTCCTTATCTCAAGAAGCCATGCTTCTACATATTCCAACTTTTTTCACTCACCATAAAAAGTAGGAGGCTTGGATTTCTTGAAATCCTCTGAAAATATCCCCTCTCAATCCTCCTATAAGGATGATGGTGGTGATGGTTATGATGTCTCCTGGAAGCAGAACTAGAATAAAATCCATGAGTACTATCCCTCCTCTCAGGTGTGTCCAAGAGTCTTCCACTCTTCACTATATCATCCTTGTCCAATCTGCACCTTCTCCGAGAACCACTTATATTTGTACCATTAGTCCTTTCTTCCTGTCTGTCCCCATGACTGATTCCCAAATTTCCTTTCTTCTACAAATCTAAAAGACTTTCTAGGATGACTACTTTAATCTCGACTTGATTCTCTTGATATTTTTCAATCCTTTCATGTTCTTTAATCATTCTCTCATTTTATTCCTTCCAACTTATGATATTTTCCTTCAAAATTTTCAATGTATCTACTAGATCAAGTAAGTTCCCCTCTCCATGTTGTTCAAATGATATCTCCCATCCCACCATTTCCTCTTCTAGTCTGTATGGGGAGTCATATGAATTGTACTCAACTATTCTGCTCTTTATCTCTTGGCCTTCTATTTTCCTACAAACATGTCATGTTACATGAACCAAATAGAAAACATAATCAAAATCATACCTTAATGTATCTCAGGGGAGGCTATTACATTTGCACAAGTCAATCCATATTAGCACAATATGCAATAATATAAAGAACTTAAATTTCATGCAAACAACTACAATGAAAATAATCATCATGCATATGACCAAAATTCATATAACAACAAATTAATTAACATGTTTAAATAATTTATGCATGTGCATATGACCACACTTATTAACTAGCATATATCATGCATGTAACCACAATAGCAATAAAGTGACTAACATGCATGTGAGGACAATGCATATAACAATAATTAACCATCTTGCATGCATTCCAAGCCTATAAAACTGCATGCCAATCCACATTTACCCTAAGGTCCAGTGTTGCAACCTGGCTCTGATACAACCCTGTAACACCCCACCCCACATTTACCCGCTTTTACAAGCTCACCAGGGTAAACATGATCTGAGAGTTAATATACATGATTGGAAATCCAAGTTCTAGTTATGGAAATGGGGTCTACTATCCCAAAACTTACTGTAGCCATCTAGGGACACGTGATCACCCAGACATCAAACAAATTTCACTGGTGACCATTCCTTGAGCTATTACCACCTTATTCACCCATTATTCCTCCTATCCGCACTCATGCATTCCAGTGCATGCGATTAGGAGTCTCTAGCTTCACTCATAAGCTTACCTTCGCGCGACTTCAACCAAAATTCTCTAGTTAACAGGGTGTGGCCAAAATCCCTATTCCATATTTTTAGGATGGTCTTCAAGCCAATTTACCAAAACCTTCCATAGCTCTATCAACAAGGTTTGTGTGTCTGTATACTTAATTCCAGCCTCTACTCTTGCTTCAAACTTGGAAAATACATGATGATATTTTTTGCAAACACTTGGTAAACATAACATATATTGGTCATGGTCTGCATATCTATCCATTGTATCATTAGCTTCATTAGAGGATCATCAACAAGGCTTATTTCCCTCTCTTACTAGCTACAAGAACATATATTAGCTCATGAATTCAAATATATAACCATGAGCCTTTCAAACCATGGAAAAGGACCATAACAAGAGCACATCAAATCATGAGAAATATACCATGATTATAACCAACATTTTACCAGAATAGAATCATGACAAACTAGTCATAAAGTCATACATAAAATCAGAACTTTTTCTCATTAATCTTAATAAGAATAAACAAATAATAACATATGAAAATTACAACCAAGTTAGGGACTTCCATGTACCATCTGACCATAGATTGGGTTGAACCAAATATTTCTTTAAACCAATCACCCTTGTGACATATTCCAAGAATGAATATGGGATCTAATAGGCTTAAAAAAAAAAAAAAACCAACCAAGTAATCTAGAGGCTAAACCACCTCAACCATCCACCATAGCGATTTCACCTAAACTGGTTTAGAAAACACCAAAACAATACAAACTTGGATGCCTCATAATTTCTTCACCATAGCCAAATGAATTTTCCTATCTCAACCCACCTATCAAAGGATTCCCAGAGAAAACCATCTCCACCTCCAACCCTTGGGATTTTCCTGAGACCACCTCACCCATATCCAAAATTCTTTGACAATCCAAATCTCAACCGAGAATGAATCCCATCACACCATGGCTATGTAGGAAATGGTAAGGCAAGGATGTAACCATTGTTAATCTAGGAAAAACCCATTACAATAACAACAAAGTAATCATGGAAACCAAATGCATGCACCATGCATTCAAATCCCAGCAAGGAAATCACACATGCAACATATTACCTACAAAATATTCCTGTTGTAGATTATATTCCAATCTTCTCCTTGAAATCCCTTGGTTTCCTTTGCTTATCCTTTGTTTTCTTTCTTGTTTTTGTCTAAGTGCTCTGTCTCTCGTCTTGGAGTTTGTTTTCTTCCTTAGAAAAACTAAAGTTTTCCAAGACTAAAACTACTCAAAATTTGTCATTTTTTTCTCAAATTCCTTTTTATCATTGATGTATAGTGTCTCTTCCTTTCCCTTTCTTCTCTTATTTAATTTTCCTTTATTTTCTCTTAATTTCCCTTGCATGCATATTTTTTTCTCTTCATCTTCCTTTTCTCATATTTTCCTTTTTTTCTTGAATTAATTGCCATTTATTTACCTTTGGATTTTTCCAATAGAAATTTCCATATCCAATGAAAAATTTACCACAAGTGACCCCAAATGCGATTTTTCTCCGCCATTTAGCTTGGAATACACATCGATTGATTTTTTTCTTTTAACATGGAAATATAACTTTAGGTTGTTACAAGAATATGAGTCCATCATGAAGAATGATGTATGGAAAGTGGTTGTGATACTGGAAGGTAAATATGTTGTGACCTCAAAGTGGATTTACAAAATAAAGCATGGATTTGATGGAAGTGTTGAAAAGTACAAGGCGAGGTTTGCGACTAAATGATTCTCCCTGAAAGAGGGAGATGAATCATTGACTATGATGAGAGTTTTTTCACCTGTTGCCTAATATAGTACTGTATGATCTATCATTTCTCTTGCTGCTAGCCAGGGATGGACACTTCGTTAGATGGATTTGAAGACCACATTTCCACATGGTATTCTTAAGGGAGAAGTATACATGGAGAAACCACTGGGATTTGAGGAACATGATAGGAGGACTCATAATGTAGGCTGAAGAAAGCCAATTAAGGATTGAATCAAGCCCCTAGGGCTTGGTATGACCACATTGATATCTATCTGATGAATAATGGATTTAGTAGAAGCAATGTTGATCTGAACCTCTACTACAAAGTTGACATTGGTATGCCTTTGATTCTAGTATTATATGTTGAAGATTTATTCTTAATAGGTTTAGAACCTCTTATTCTCCAATGTAAGAGGGACCTAGCCTTTGATTTTGAGATGAAGGATATTGGTTTGATGCATTAATTCTTGGTCTTAGAAGTGTGGTAGAGACTTGGTGGGATTCTCCTTTCTTAAGGAAAATATGTCGTTAAGTTATTGGAAATATTTGGGATGGTGGAGTACAATACTATGGTCACTCCGACGGAAATAATGTTCAAGAAACTATGTGGTGAAGTTGTTGGACCTCACTTGGAAAATCCTTATGAGTATCAAAAATTGATTCAGGAACTGATGTTCTTGGTGAACACTAGACCAGGCATATTTTTTTTTTGTTAACACTTTGAGCAAAGTTATGGTGGAGCTATTACATGCACATTGGGTTGTTGCTAAACATGTGTTGAGATACCTTCATGGGACTATAAATCATCAATTGAGATATAATTCTGGTGAGTTGTGACTTCATGGATATACTAATGTTGACTAGGATAGTAGCGTTGTTGAAAATAAGAGCACATTTGGATTTTTTTTATAACTTGGCGCCTGCTGTGATATCTTGGATGAACAAGAACATAAATTTGTTTCCCTTAGTACAGTTGAGGATAAGTACATTTATACTAGCATGGATAGCTGTTAGGCAGTATGGTTGAGGAAGCTCTTTGGAGATCTGTTTGAGTAGGTACTGGATACAACTATGATGTACTATGACAATAAGTGTGGGATTTTAATTTAAGAGAATATCATGTTTCATGATAGGTTCAAGGACATTGAGATTAGATATCACTATATCTGGGATATGATGAAAAGAGGAACAATAAGGTTCCAACACATCTCGATGGATGAGAAAATAGCTAAAATTATTAGCAAACCTTTGCTGAAAGGGAAGTTCATTATCTTCAAAGAGCATCTTGGACTATCAGGTGACCCTTCAAAGAAGGGGTCATGAGCGATCATGAATACTGAGATTTGGTAGATCCTAGCAGCGTGGGGTACTCCTTTGAGCTATAGGGTTTGGAGTATCCTTAACATTTTGATAAGTTGATATCCCTAGTCAATTCTGATACTTAATGGAGTACATACCCCAACATGCATCCTATCCACAAGACATACTTGTTGGGATTTCCATTGATCTAGACAATGAGTAAGGAGAACTAGGTATGCAGGATATTTACCTATGGGGAACACATATGGTTGATTTATCTCCCTAAGTATGAGATGCATGGTGTTAAACCACTTGATCACTCAGGATCATGTGAGATATGACATATGGTATGGAGAATATTTACCATTTGCTGAAAATAAATCTCCCCTATGGTCCACAAGGAGCAAGTTGTGGATATAGAGTTCAAAGGATATTTACCCTAGTAGTAAATTGATCTCCCATATGATGATTCTTCTTCCTTAGGAGAGATGAGCAGAGATGGGATGAGATATGATATAAGGATGTTGAGCCATGTACATCCAAGATGAGACTTATGGTATAGTAAGAAATGTTTCCCTATATGAGAGGGAGTGTTGAAAACTGAGCAGCTACTATCAAAATTTCCTCATTAAAATTGACGGAGAAAATTTCATTTTTGACCCTAAAAAATTCAAACAAAAAGGTCAAGTCGACCTAGAGAGAGAAATTGACCCTCCTTCAACACATATAAATTGACCATCGTTGACTCCTCATTTGGAATCATTCGATCATCTATTCATGGTTTGATCTGATTTGAAATATCACAGGACAAGTCCACACATGTAAAGGAGAAATAAGAGTTTCTATTGACCAACTTTGAGTTTCTATCCTAGGATTCTTTAACCAACATTGACTTGGGTTGATCTGATCTATTTTGACAAAATTTATGATCTATCTTCAAGGAGAAATTTAGGGATACTTTGACCGAATTATTCTAGGCACTTTGACTAGATTTTACAATATATTTTGTCTATGGTTTTATTGCAGGTTGACAATGGGATTTGATCATATTGCAAGAAGGCTTTTGGATCTGTTTTAACTAGGTTTGACTGAGGAAAGAAGGGCACATTCATTTTTGGTTTGAAAAAAAATTATGTGCAAGTTTGACCATTAAATTGACTGATTAAGGGAAGGATGTTGACTATTGTTGACTATACTTCCACATGGCTGAAAATTGTCGATTAGTAATTTGACCAGATTTGAATTTATCTTTCATCTTAAAATGGTTTTTGGTTTGGTTAAATTGGAATAGTCAAATATTGACCTTGACTTTTTGATGCATGTAATATGTATCTCATGTTAAACATTGATTGACTAATATAAGAAGAATCTGGTTGGTTTTCCCCCTTGTGGGGTTTTCCCCTAGTCTTTGACCTAAATCACTATGTCTCATTGATATTGGTTATATTATATTGTGCATACTATTTACAGTTCTATCTACAATTTTTTATTTTTTATTGGATGATTGCATATAAATTGTAAAATTGGATGCTACTAGAAGAAGAAATTGTTTAAGTTATTGTTACAACATAGAACATTATGAAAAATTAACAACCCTTGTGGGGATTTTCCCTAGTATATAACAAAAAATCCCTGTGTCTCTATTGTATATGTTTTTTTCTAATGTTCCTTAATTTTCTGCTACATTGTTAATGTTAATGTTATTTTTTATGTAACCAGCTCACAAAATAGAAGAAAAGATAGATCACGACTTAGAAATAAACCTCTTCGAGGGGGAAACATCCTTTACATTACATAAATGAACAATTCTTGGATGATTCAAATGAAAAAACCTCCTTTCTATATATAGGAGTCCAAGGGGTCACAAGATAATCCTAGCCGACATAACAATAATAATGTAAAGGCACAAAAATAACAATAGTGGGCTTCTATGACGCACAATAATAAAAATATGGGGACTACATGGGCACACCGATAACAATAAGGGGGCTACACTACAATAATAGGGGATACACTAGTATTATGGGGAACTAACATGCCTTTCTCCTTCAAAAAAGTGTTGTCCTCAATGCTTGAGTAGTTATGGATGCTTCTGTATAAAATTCTCATCCTCCCATGTCAAATCTTCACCAGCTAAGTTCTTCCACTTGATGAGATATTTTGAAATTGGTCTATTTCTTAGCTTTCAAGTTCTTGTTTCCGTGATTGCTTCAGGTTCCAATATGATTTTTATTTCCTCGTTAAGTTCTGGAAATATTTTTTAAACTAGGAGCTTGTCACCTATAACCTTATTTTAGCATGAAACATGGAAAACTGGGTGCACTCGGGAAGATGCAGGAAGCTCCAATTTGTATGTCATAGTACCGATCTTTTGAAACACCTTGTAAGGACCACAATGCTTTGTTGATAATTTATTTTCCTTCTTAGATTGCTCGAGGGACATTTTCTTGTATGGTTGTAGCAATAAAATACCCAGTCACCTACATCAGAAATTATTTCGCTGCAATGTTGATCTTCCTGTTGTTTCATTCGACTCTGCACTAGAGTGAGGTTATCATTTAAGAGTTGGAGAAATTTTTGTTGATTCTCAATATGATTTCCACTACTTGAACCTTAGAATTGTCTCTTAAATATGATGTGATGGACAGTGGATGATATCCATAAAGTTCCATAAATGGGGTCATTTTTGTTGTAGTATGGAAGGAAGTGTTATACCACCATTCATCTAGAGGTAACCACTTTTCCCCTTATGTTTGTTTATCAAATACAAAGAAATGAAGATATCCTTCCAAGCATTTGTTCACTATCTCAGTTTTCCCATCAAATTAATGATGATATGATGAGATATGAGCTAATTGATTACCCAAACAAGAAAATAATTCATTCCAAAAATTTCCTGTGAAAATGGGATCGTTGTCGCTTACAATAATCTATGGGTTTCCACATAGATTTTGAATTGTTTCAATAAATGCAGCTATACTAGCTTTAAATGGATGAGATAATGCAAAAAAGTGTTCATAATAGGTAATTCTATCAACTATCACCATGATGACACTCTTTCCTTTCAAATTGGGTAAACCTACGATAAAATCTATTGAAACCTCCTCCCAATGTTGACTTGGAATGGATAAAGGTTGTAACAGACCTGTGGTCTTAATTGTCTCAACTTTATTTTGTTGGAAAACCAAACATTCTGCCAAAGTTTTTTGAATATCAGATTTAAGGCCATCCCAAAAAAATTCCTTCTTGACCCTGTTGTAAGTTTTTAAAAATCACAGGTCCCCTCCTAAGCGAGAGGTGTGCAATTCCAAAAGAATATTTTGTTTGAGTTGGAATTCTTAAAAATATATAAGCGATATTTGTACCATAATGACTCATTTTTTGAACTAAAATTTTTATATGTACTGGTATCTTGCTACAAATTTTGAATGAGTGTCCACAACTCTTCATCATTCTTCCATTCATCCCTTGCTTTGATTATCCACTCAGGTTGGATAATAGAAATGGCACAAAACAATGCTTCCACATCCTCATCCTTTCTTGAGAGTGCATCTACAACACCATTTTTCTTCCTTTTTTTGTAGATGATTTCAAATTCATAATCGAACATATTTTTGACCCATTTTTGCTTCTCTTCTGAAGATAATATTTGTTTCAAAAAGTATTTAAGACTATCATGATCTGTTTTTACCTTGAAGTGTCTTCCCATTAGGTAAGGTCATCATTGCTTTAGTGCATGTAGTATTGCCAACATTTCCTTCTCAAAAATAGGTTTTTGTAAATACTTTCCTTTGATTGGATTACTTTTAAAAGAAATGGGTCTTCCTTCTTGCATTAAAACCACACCAAATCAATTTCATGAGCCATCACATTCCACAATAAAAAAAAATTGTGACGTCTTCCGTAGCTAAGATCAATGCTTGGAAAAATGCCTCTTTAAGATTTTCAAAGGAGTTAGTTTCTTCTGAAGTCCAAGGAAATGCATATTTATTCAATAATGATGTTAGAAGTGTTTATATTCTCTCATAATTCTTAACAAACTTGCGATAATACCCTGTTAACCCTAGAAATCCTTGAAGATGATTTATGGTAGTGGGGATTTTCCATTCCGTAATGGATTTAATTTTGTTAGGGTCTAAATTAACACCCTGATGAGATACAATATGACCCAAATATTCCACCTCCTTGACTCCAAAGAAACACTTGGATTTTTTTGCATATAATTATTTATCCTCCAATAGTTTGAGCACCCTGTCAACATGTTGAACATGATCCTTCCAAGACTTGTTGTAGATTAGTATATCATAAAAAAATACTAACACAAATTTTCTAAGGAAGGGTTTGAAAATGGAATTCATCAAAACTTGAAATGTGGAATGTTCCTTAGTAAGGCCAAAAGGCATGACCAAAAAATCATAATGACCCTCATGAGTTCTAAATGTTGTTTTCGAAATGTCTCCAGTCTTCATTCTAATTTTATTATATCCAGAACGAAGATCCAACTTGGTGACGTAAATTGCTCCATGTAATTCATCCAATAGTTCATTAATGACAGGGATGATAAATTTATCTTTCATAGTGAGCTTGTTGAGCTCCCTATAATATAGACACATACGCCATGATCCATCCTTCTTGTGCACCAATACTACTGGAGCAAAGAAAGAACTTTGACTAGGCTGAATTATACTAGCCTCTTGCATTTTTGCAACCATATGTTCAATCTCATGCTTTGGAGCATAAGGATATTTGCAAGTCTTGATGTTTGGAGGAACTTCCTACAAATAAATGAATAGCATGATCATGATCACGAATAGGTGGTATTTCTTTGGGATTCTCAAACACCTTTGAATTATTGTCCAAGACTTTTTGGAGATCTACAGAAATAGATGATTTTGATATTTGAACCTATAGTGAGAATAATTGTGCAATTACACATCATTCTTCTTTATTCAAAATATTTTCATGACATTAGAGCTTATTATCCTTCCCAGATTCCCTACGATACCCCGTAATTCAACTTCCTTTCCTTCCAGAAAAAAAAATAAAGAAAAGTTCTTGAAAATTAAAAGCTATCGTCCCCAAAGATTGTAACCATTGTACTCCTAGTACAACATTAGCACCACCCATTGGAATGGAGAGCATTGGAATATTCAATACATATTACCCCATGGTTAGCTTTATATTATGAAAATTTCTAGAGCAATTTATAGTTCCTCCATTTTCATCCATCACTTGACACTTTGGTGATGAGTATAGGAAGCAATTCAATTCCTTGGCTACCTTACAATGAATAAAATTATGGGTACTAAACAAATCAATAAGCACTATTACATTTTTCTTCTTGATATGTCCTTATATCTTGAGAGTTTGAGGAGTGGTAGTTCCTACCAATGCATTACAGGATATGCCCAGATTCATTTCTTCTTCCTCTAGGGTTGGTTCCTGGTGTATATCCTCTTTTTTTTGAAGTTTCTTATTCCTTTTCTTCCTCCTCTTCACAATCTACATAAAATAATTTCTTCTCAGCACACTTATGACCTTTAGTGTATTTTCTATCACAACTATGAAAAACCCTCTTTCTCTTTTTCTTCTAATTATTGTGGTCTAAACCTTGTAGGTCATGGAAGTCTAGGAGTAGAAACACATCCATCTTTATAGTTGTGAGTGGTAGGATTCCTTGTCGCCATAATTTTGATTTCAATTTTTCTTGCCAACCTGAATTCCTTCTCCAATGTATCAGGTTCCCAAAGGAGAACCTCATGTTGGATGTTATCCTTTAGATTCCTTATGAATACATAAATCTTATGTTCCTCTGGAATATTATTTACCCTTATATTCAATTTTCGGAAGTCCTCAATGTGCTCCATCATTAAACCCTTTTATTTGAGTTTTATCAATTGGATAAATAAGGTGTTTCTCCTTGTATCCTCATAATGTGCTATCATTTCCTCCGTAAAAATTGACCAAGCCATCAGTGGTTTATGATAAAGCCATCGATACCATAGAAACTGATTTTTTTCTAAATATAAAGTTGCAATGCGTACCTTTTGTGTGTTTTTCACATTATGGAGCTCAAAGTATTGCTCCATTTGTAATATCCATGTTATCAGATCCTTGGCATCAAACTTCCTCATATCTATCTTTGGAATATGGTGGGTCTTAAATCCAACATTAGAGTCATTGAAATCATGATTAACATTTATTTTTTTCTCATCATGAGTTTCCTATACTACATTTTTTCCATTAGGAAGCTTTTCCTGTAGCAAATTTTCCAAACCTTCCTTCAAACCTTCCATGTCTTTCTTCAAATATTCCATGTTACCTTCTATACCATAGATCTTAGCTTCCATTCCTTTCATGCCATCCTTTAACCCATCCATATTATCTTCCATGTCTACTTTTAAACCATTTATGTCACCTTTTAGTTCAATTTTGGTTGTCTATGTGAGAGCAAAATTTGTTGCACTTGGCCTCGTAATTTTGATATATCATGCTGCAATTATTCCTCTTCATGCATCATAGTAGAGTTTTATGAGGATTAATGGGTGTGTAATTATTTTTTGGAGGAATTTTAGAACTCAATACTAATATATATTCTTCGATATGCCCTTGGAATCACTTCAAACTGATTTTTCAAACAAAAGTTATGAAAATTGTTTTAAAAAATACACATGTTTTTCTTGCTTTTAGGAGCTTGATCTTGAAACAATATTGACTCTGTAATTTTTGGATCCCCAAGATATAAAATTCAGTGTTGTAGTAGCCCTTTGAGTCTTCTTTACAATGCCACAGGTTAGAATTAATTTAGATTATTCAAGATAAATTTATGCCCAATCTCCCACAATGGCCTAGTTATGGACTGGTTCAGTATAATGAACTTTTAAAGTGTGCCACGTGTTAGGTTTTTAACCTTTGGCTTTGAAATTGATAAAAATGAAACTAAATTCCATGCAATTTCAACCACTTCTTACAAAATTCCAATCCAATGTCTGAAACGAAAGTTATGATGATTTTCCCTCGGATGCCTGTTTGAGATGAGATTATGGAGCCTGCAAAAACCGTAACTTCCTCAAATCATATCTCCAAAAATATAGTGAACCAAGATCTGAAATTTTGACAAAAATTTCCTGAGGATTGTAGCTTATCATGGTAATTTTTTTAGCTTCTGAACCTTTGTATACAAAAAGTTATAACAAAAATTCCACGATGTCCTGTTTGCAACATTGAAACCCTAGAATCTAAAGCTCTGATACCAAATGTTATGTAACCAGCTCACAAAATAGAAGAAAAGATAGATCACGACTTAAAAATATGCCTCTTCAATGGGGGAACATTCTTTACATAACATAAATGAAAAATTATTGTATGACTCAAATGACAAAGCTTCCTTTCTATATATAAGAGTCCAAGGGGTCACAATATAATCCTAGCTAACATAACAATAATAATGTAAGTGCACACTAATAACAATAGTGGGATTCTATGGGGCATAATAATAATAGTATGGGGACTACATGGGCACAAAAATAACAATAAGGGGGCTACACTTCAATAAAATTCTCTCTATATAATTTCTTATGATGATATGGGGTGAATGTAATCTAAAAAATGTTGAAAAAGCCTTAAAGTGAAATTATCTACAAAAAATAACTATCTAGCGCTAAATTTAACACCATAGGGATAAATTTCTTGAGTGGATATGAATTTAACATTAAGTATATAAAATGAAAGGAAAAAAAGTGGAAGACACACTAAGTTGAAGTCTTAAGTAGGTTTGTGAGCTAACCATAATAATTTTATAGAATAAATTATGACATTATCTTTAGAAGATAAAGATTATAATCAAATTTGTGAAAGTTTAAAAAATAGAATTAATTATGGAGAATGGTGAGACTATGCAAGTAATGAAAATGGTTTACTAACATTTAGAACTAGAATCTATTTTCATGATGTGGACAAAATTAAACAATTGATACTGGATGAGCGCCATAAAAGGCCCTTCTCAACCCACCGTGGTTATCAGAAAATCATATTACAACTCTTAGAAGATACTTTTTTCTGGTTTGGTATGAAGAAGAAGTAGTCAAGTACTTGAAAAAATTCCAAGAGTGTCAACAACTAAAGGTAGAGAATTAACATCTAGCAAGATTGTTGAATCCCTTTCCTATACCGAAATGGAATTGGGAGGTAATTTCAATAGATTTTATTACTGGTTTACATAAAATTAGAAATCGACATGATTTAATTATATTTTTTGTAGAAATATTATCAAAGGTTTCTCATTTTATACATGTTGAATCTACCTATGAATTTGCACAGTTGGTATAAGTTTTCATGAAGGAAATTTTCCAACTACATGGGGTATTGAAGACTGCCATATTTGATAGAGATATGGAATTCACTTCTAGTTTTTGTAAGGCATTGTTTACAAGAATGAGCGCATGGATTAACTTTAGGACTGCATATCGCCCACAAATGGATGGTAAAACTAAAAGGATCAGTCAAATCCTTGAAGACATGATATGCATGTACATCATGAGATATCCCACTAAATGGGACTGTTATCTACATTTGTTTGAGTTTTCCTATGGCAATATTTATCAAGAATCAGTGAGGATGAGCCCTTTTGAGGTTATGTACAAAAGTAATTGCCATACTCCTTCAAGTCTGAGTCAACCTAAAGATAGGCTTATGTTAGGATTATTTTTTTTACAAGAAATGGAATAGATGATGAAGAAAATGAAACAAACCTAATAGTGGCGCTAGATAGAAAAAATAATTACATAGATTTGAATAAGAAACACAAAGAATTTTAAGTGGGGGAACGTGTATATATTAATGTTCGACAGAAAAATAATACTTTAAAATTGGGGAAATGTGCTATATTAGCCCCTCAGTTTTGTGGGTTGTTTGAAACTAGCTAGAGTATGATCGGTTGCCTACTAGCTAGCATTGCCATCTCGCATTAAGGTTCATAATGTATTTCATGTGTCTCTTTAGAAAAATTATATTCATGATCCTAGCGATGTTAACAATTGGAATGTTTTAGAAGTCAAACTAGAAGGCAAGTTACAGGTTGAGCCTCTATAAATCTAGATTGGAGAAAAAATACACTTCAAAATGAAACCATCACCCAAGTTAAAGTGCAAATGAAGCACTTTGTGCTTGAGGATCCCACCTCGGAGATGAAGGATGAAATGAAAGAGAATTTTCCTATGTTGTTTAAAAGGAAGTGAAAGTGTCAACACAACAAGGATGATGTTCCATTTTAAGGGGAGGGGAGATGTCATACCCTTGGTGAATCATTTTTAAAATTATTTTTATGATTTTATAAGTTTGACATATGAGTAAAAATCCAAAAAGTGAAAAGTAATCATTTAATGAGAATGTAAATGTTGGAATTATGATAAAGGTGTTGTCCTTGATGGAAACCCACTTGTAACAGAATGCACAGATCAGTTTAGAGGTGACAGAGTGATGGAATGACAGAATGATGAGACAGAGGTTTCAGGTTAGAAGAAATATATGCAAGTTTGATGAAGCGAAGTTGTGTATTAAAAGAAATATACATAGGTTTGATGAAGCGAAGTCGTGTATATGCAGGTTCATTGAAGAAAAGTCGCGTATACACGTGGGTATGAAGAAAAAAAGTCGCATATGTGTTGGCGAACTATTTTATTAATAATAAGGGTCTTTAAAATGGTATTAGCCCAAAATATTGAGTGTAGTAATGGCTATTTGATCTCGTTTGATCCCGTCAAATATTGCCACCGACACTAGTGTGGTTTTGGCTCATGGTATTGGCTAAGGATCAAACTATATAAGGAGGTGAAGATAAAAGTGCTCAGGGTGCATGAGTGAGGTTAATGAATGATTACTTCAATATGAAGTATATTTTCATGGTATGGTCTATAGTCAAATGATAGATCTGATATAATGATGCACTCATGAATACAATGATAGATCCAGATCTCTAGACCTTAAATGACTATGTAATTGCATGATATGTTTATGAGTTGTTTAGATCTGTGTTCTGGTGCATGTTTTTTGTAGTGAAGGGTATGATCTGAGTAAGTTTGAAGTTCTAAAGTATTGAGCAGTCCTGAATTATTTACGGATCTATACACGGGTTTGACACGAGGAAGGCACAAATACACACAAGTTTGGTTCTGCAGAGTATCGTATATATTCAGTGATATGTTGAGATATGTATGTGAATTGGTTTTGGGATAAGTGCATACATACAGGGATAATTATTCTAGAAGGTGTGTATGCAAGCCATGGTTTTGCTGAAGAATGTTGAAGAAAATTTCTAATCAGTTTTACTGTGTTTCTGTTGTCTGTCAATGATGTCTTCATATAGATCTGATTTGTTTGAGTATTCATTATGTTGCTAGTTGATTGTGCTTAAATATTAGTGATTGGTTGGTTGATTGATGATTCAGTGAAGGATTTGGTATAGTTATATGTTTTAGTTTGATGTATGGTATTTGGCTTAAATGAGTATAGTGGGTCCAGTCTGAAAATCTGATGAAAAGAGGCCTACAAGTTGTGTTGAATTGAAGTCGGTGGATCTAGTGTGAAAATTTATGAAACATTGTCTGCAGTGGTGCTAAGGGTTGGAGCCTTCAGTGAGGAAGTCGAATCTTCCTGCCAGTAGGAGCTGGTGATCAGATTAGGAGGTTGTAGCTCCCTTCCTGGGTAGTGGCTGGTAAACGAGAGTAGGGGGGTCTAATATCCCTTCTAGTGGTGGCAGGTAAACGAGATCAGGGGGTTTAAGCTCCCTTCTAGTAGCAGCTGGAGAATGAGTGAAGGTAGCAACCTTCTGTAGGTGGGTGCCTGCGTGCTGGTATGAGTCTGCGCCAGTACAAGATTGTAAGTAGTTTTCTATATAATAAATATTGAAGAGAGAGACGAAAAAAATGATGGTTTTCTCCCACATTGGGTTTCCACCTTAAATCCTGGTGTTCATGTGTGTTTCTTATGTGTGATGTTTTATTCTATTCTTATTGCACATTTTTACTGCTTACTAAATTTTTGATGAATCATTAATGCACTAGTATAAGTAAAATTACTGAAGATTTATCTAAATTATAAATTCTCTGGGCATATGCTAGTTTTCCGAATGAAAGTCATGTACATACGCTAGTTGGATTACGTAAAGTTGCGTATAGAATTCAGTAAAGAAAAGTAAATGTCTGTGTGAGTTTTAAATACTGATTCACCCCCCCTCCCTCTGAGTGTTTTTCTCAACAATAAATATATTTATTTATTTTAATAAAATTAAACTATATTACTTATTATTATTTTTTGGAAATTCCATAGGAGACACCATGTGAGATATTTGACTCCTCACTTCCATGAAACAATTATAATCAATTATGGTCCAGGAAGGGACAAGATAAAATATTGAAGAAAGAAAAATACTCCATTCTTTGCCACAAATGACTCTGTTTGGTTGATATGACTACTAAAAAGTTAACATGGCTAGAGATAAATGTCATGGCTGGAAGATATATTGAGAATATTGTGGGAGATTAACAAATTATAAATAAAAATAAGAAAGAAGAAAGAAGGTGTCAATGGGAGATAAAGACTATACTTGTGAAAAAAACTGGAAAGACATTGCTCGAGTGAAGAGGTGTAAAGTTGTGAAAGTTTTCTGATTTGTTTCCTGGAAAGAAGGATATTAGAGGTTAGGGGGAACTACTAGAACATAGTTCAACTATTTGGTGTAACATGGCTACTTCTATTGTATTTCTAGAAATTCTAGATAATTACTTGAAATTATTTTGTAACGGGTACTAAAATAGGTTAAGTTTCAAGTTTAAGAATGATAATGTATAAAGAGTATTCTATTGTGAGCATGTATTACCGATGTGTATAGTAATGATTTAGAGTTTTTTGTTACTTCCAATGGTCTATATGGAACATATGCGTATTTTTGTGTACTAAACAATCTAGGAAGACTGATAAATTGATGTGCATAAGACCTAAGGTTGACATCTAAAAAAAATTCAAACCCTAGATATTCCTCCAACTATGGAAGGTTGGTTGAATTATATTTTAATCCAGAAAACAAAAAATGAATATATGTGTATAGGTAGTATATATGGCTAGTATCCATAACAATATATATATATATATATATATATATATATATAAGGTTTTTCAAAGAAAATTGTAGAATAGTAAAATATAAGTAGAATGGGCATAAAGGATGGAGCCAAGGTTAGCCTGTGAACGGGTTGTTGGAAAGAAAGGAAAATCCTCACCAACCCACACGCGCATGAATTCCTTTCTATTGTTACAAATGAAAGAAAAAATGACCCCATTTATGGCACTTTATGGATATCATCCACCATCCATCACATCATCCTTAAGGGAAAATTCGAAGGTTCAAGCAGTGGAAGATCACATCGAGCATCAGCAAGAAGTTCTCCAACTCTTAAAGGATAACCTGAATTTGGCACAAAATCGAATGAAACAACAGGCAGATCAACATCGTAGCGAGCGAAGTTTTGATGTAGGAGATTGGGTATTTTTACGGCTACAACCATACAAACAAATGTCCCTCAAGCAAGCAAAGAAGGATAATAAATTATCGCCAAAGTACTATGGTCCTTACAAGGTGTTGCAAAAGATTGGTACTATGGCATACAAATTGGAGCTTCCTGCTTCTTCGCGAGTACATCCAGTTTTCCATGTTTCATGCTTAAAGAGGGTTATAGGTGAAAATCTTCCGGTTCAAACAATATTGCCAGAACTTGATGAGGAAGGAAAAATCATGTGGAACTTTGAAGCGATCACGGAAACAAGAGCGAGCGGCTACGGAATCGATCGATTTGAGAGTCTCATCAAGTCATGACACCCCTTGAAGATTCTACATGGGAGGATAGAAGTTTATGTTGACACCTAATCCTATGGGATGGGTGTGCACATTTAATATTGTATATTATTTAATATTAGGAAATAAGGAAGGCCAAGAGTCATTGGGAGATGAATCCCAATAGCCTCACCTCCATCTATAAATGCATGTACATTCTTCAGCTAATACACATTCTGATTTGAGGAGTTACCTCCTGGTTTGACATGGTATCGGAGCCAGTCCCACTATTGGCATTTCCTTTTTATTGGTGTAACTCTACCCTTTAACGATTAATATTTTTAATGTTTTTCTTTACTCATTCTTTACTAGTATTATTATGCATTTTTTTCCCTAAATATGTGACATTTGCGACTCCCGGCTCTGCGGCTTGCGAGGCTGCGTAATCTGCCAAATTGCGAGGCTGCGCGATCCAGCGATCCTGGCTAATGTACCGCAGATTCAAGTTCAAATTTTTTTTATGTAACGCCCTTTTGGGCCTCCTCATTCATCCCTACGCTCCATTCACTCACCTCCCCCCTCCTTTTCTTCCTGCGCCCTCACCTCCCTCTCCTCCCTACACTGCGCCCCCTCACCTATCACTCCATTCCCCTTGCTCCCTATCTGCGTTATCCACGCTCTCAGCGCACTTATTCGCTCAACATCCCGTGCGGCTACTCCTCTACACCGCCTCCCCATGCATTCAGCTCCCCAGCTTACAGCAAAACACTGACTCAGCTCTGCACAGTGATGCATAACCTCTGCACGGCTTGGGCTGCTACCACGCAGGCCACGCTGACTCCCTTCCCCACGCCCTACTCCATACGGCGGCTGCTCAAACAACGGTCGAACATTTCAAACGCTCGGCTTCCCTGCCATGGCTTCGCCTTATTATAGAAGGCTTATTTGTCATATGCGTGGTATCTCCTTGCGTGGTATTATAACACTTGTCATATAGCGCGTGTACATTCCATGATATGTAAACGCTGTGTTATTTATGCTGTGGCATGATATGTAAACGATGTGGCATCCGCCCCTCTCATAACGCTGTTTGACATGGTGACATATGTGCTGTTTAATGTTTGACATCGTTTTGTATATTAAAACGCTGTATTTGTGGTCCGCCCCTCAAATATATAGAAAGGGGGTTTTTTAAATTGTATCATCCAAGAATTGTTCATTCATGTAATGTATTGGAGGTTTCCCCCTCGAAGTGGCTTATTTCTAAGGTGTTGATATCTCTTTTATTCTATTTCTGGAGCTGGTTACACAACATATGTATAAGACCAAATCTATTGAATCAATAGAAAGTATTACCAATCCCTAAAATGTATTTTTTCATTCAAATATATTAGTTGTTTCTGACCTTGCTTTACCCTAATTGTGATTTTACCGAAAAAAAAAAAATTCAAAATTTCTTTTTTCGGTAAAAGTGATGTATTGGTCCGAGTGGAGGTAGGGGTAACAGTACTTTTCTTTCTCTTTTCCACATGTCCATAGAGTTTTTAGAGATAGAAACATTTCTAAAAAAGAAATATGGATATCTATTCACTCTATTTTATTAGAGAGGTAATAATTTGTAAAATGAATTGCACTTCTTCATAAGGGGTCCATTGATTAAAAGAGACTGGAAAAAGTTCGGATCCAATTCCTACAGTTATGGATATAAGCGCAATCCAAATTCCTGGAGAGTGATACATTTGTGTATCTATAAGATCATTTACTATTTCTTGAAGCTCAGCTCAATCTTTCCCCTGGAGAGACCATATAGCCAAGAAAGACCATAAACCAGAATGGAATAAAAACAAATGAAACTATTTCAAACGATCTCAGGGTATAATTGAAAATGAAGTTTTCACTTTGTACATGTTAGATCATAAATTAATAATTTATTTCAATCTCCGAAAGAGTAGAAACAGTTTCTAAATTCCAATTTTAGAAGATTTACATAATCCTCATGATAGGATCGAATATTCCTCCATAATCTATCTCCTTTTTCCTTAAGGAAGCCTCCCCAAGAGGACTTAGATCTATCTATTATTTAAGTTCTTTCCTTCTTCTTTTTTCTCTTTTGTTCCAATAAAAATATTGCCCGATCTGAATGGGAATCAATTTTGAATTTCTCAGGATATGTAAATCCACTATATAGATAGGTAGATCTCAATCCTGTTTATGAGTTAACGAAAATGTGCAAAAGCTCTATTGGCTTCTACCAATTTACGAGTCTCTTCCTTTTTGCGTATAGCATTGACATTCCCTCTAGCAGCATCCATTAACTCGTAACTCAATTTGAATTTAATATTTCGACCCAAACGTTTTTGAGATGCCCCTAATAACCAACGAATGGCAAGTACTTTTCCTTGGGTTGATCTTATCTCAGTGGGAACTCGATAAGTCGATCCACCCACACGTCTTGATTTTATTGTTACATTGGGAGTTACTCTATGTATTTCTTGGCGTAGAACAGATAGTGGATTTTTCTCCGTCTTTTTTTGAATATTTTTGATGGCTCGATAAAGAATTCGATAAGCCAATGATTTTTTTCCATTTTTCAGAATATGGTTAACCACCATGTTAACTAATCGATTATGATAAATAGGATCAGATTTTGCAATTTTTTTTTTCTGCTGTACTTCGCTGTGACATGAGTGTGAAAAAGGTTTAAGAATATATTTCATAAAGGCTGAAAATCATTTATTTTGGCTTTTTGACTCCATATTTTAGGGTGAATCTCTAAAGGTATGAAATATCTCCCTCCAAACCGTACATACGAATTTCGTCGAATACGGCTTTCCACATGATTCTATCTACATAGATGAGATATATTATTTATGCATATAATTTTGTTTACTCACTCTTGATTGAGTATCTGTTCCCTTTCTTTCCTTTGCTATGATTGGAAATCTTGTATTTTACATATCTATACGATCAAGTCCTTAAATTTACAAAATAGTGTATAAAAAAGTGTTTCAAATCATTGCTATTTGACTTGAACCCGTTCTAAAAAGGTCAAGGTATTTTTAATTTTCTATTGAAACAATTAGGGAAAACTTCGAAAATGATTTTGATATTAAACCTTGGACATATAATAGCTCCAAATCTCTTGAAAAATAAGATCGTTTTTTTCCATGGTAGCCTGCTCTAGTCCCCTTACAAAATGTTTGTTATTAGGTTAGCTATATACTTAACATGTTCCTAGCAATTCACATGGCATCATCATGAAATGATACAAGTATTAGATAAGTAATAATATACAATGCACTAGAACGCCCTTGTTGACGATCTTTTACTTCGGCAACATCTAGGGTTCCTCGAACAATGTGATATCTCACACCGGGTAAATATTTAACCCTTCCTCCTCTTACTAATACTACATAATGTTCTTGTAAATTATGGTCAATACCAGGTATATAAGCAGTGATTTCAAATCCAGAGGTTAATCATAGTCTGGAAACTTTACGTAAGGCAGAGTTTGGTTTTTTTGGGGTGATAGTGGAAAAGTTGGCAGATAAGTTTTCTTCACTGTCACTCTACAAAACCGTACATGATATTTGCACCTCATACGGCTTCTCATTCAAAATTTTTTTTTTTCAAAGTAAGTTGGATTATTTTCGTTGTTCGAGAATCTTCATATTACCTTCCTTTATGCATTGTGTCTCAAAGAGTAACTGGAACCAATTTAGTCAAACACATTTTTGTATTCTAATAAAAAACTAATGAATCCTATTTTTTATTTTAGGTAAAAAATATTATGCAAAATCTTTGGGATTGCCTCTTCCTTCTCTATTCCCATCCTATAAGTACAGTGCATGAAGAAATAATCTGTCATATGAATCGACATTATTACATGCTAATTCCGTCTTGATATCTCGATATATCATTCCTACAAATCACAAATTGGATTTGAAATTGACGGGTTAATGTGAGCTTATCCATGTGGTTATACATTGTTCGAATTTGAATAGGAATCAATTTAATGAAAGATTCTGGCTTTCGTGCTTTTTTTGGGGTTGTCCAAGGTCATTTCGATGACCTATGTTGAGGGGGATATATATCCATATCTATCTGAGATATGATCTGATCGATTGCGTAAGTCCCACGAATAGCAATCGATATGGCCAGGGAGAGTATATGGAAAAGGAAGCTATTTTTGATCTGATTAGTCAATGATCTATCTCGGTGAGTCTTTTTTCCTATGATGAACTGTTGTCATCAGTCCTATATCTTGTTTCTATGGACCGATGGAAAATTGAGAGCTCAGTGGGAAGAGGATTGTACCACGAGAGAGTGAAGGGGTCAACCTGTTCCGAAGAGACAACATGGATTTCGAAAATGTAGTTGTACTCTTACATCGATCCAGATCAAGAAGTATTTCAATCCATGGGGGTAAATATTTGCTCGCTAGACGAGAGGATAGTAGTGCTAGTTACAAATTATGTTCCGGTAGGATGTAAATTTATTTATATAAATTAGTTAACGGTTGGTTGCATAGGGTCTTCTCCTTTGTGCAAGAAGAACAATTTGATCTGTATCATCTCTGTATAATATTTACTTGATCTTTTTCTCCTTGTTCTCCCTATTCTTCCAAACAATATTGAGTCCTTTCCGCACACACTAGTGCTAGATCGGATCAAACATGCTGAACAAAATATTTTTCATGTTCATGTCAAACTTGCTTGATCAAGATAGGTAAAATATTACTGATTTTACGGGACCATATGTTATGATTCGAATCAGTAGGAAATACTACTTTCGATAGGATTTACATAGGCTCCAATCTTTTTTCTCCTTTTTTTTCTTTTCGTAGTTGTATGAAAAGAAGGAAGGTCTGTCTTCAAGTTGTTCGAGAGAAAATAGTGAGTTGTTTTGAGTCTCTCGACCCCTTGATAACTTATTATTAATAAGTCAGTTCTCCTTTCAGATGAGAGTAGGGAAGGGATATAACTCAGTGGTAGAGTGTCACCTTGACATGGTGGAAGTCATCAGTTCGAGCCTGATTATCCTTAAACCTAATGTAAGCCCTTCCATCAAATTTTTTTTTGTTTTTCATCTTATAGCTCTCTTCACTCCAGAGAGCTTGTGTCATTTACATGAGCTCTTTTTCATGGTAGTAAAGAAGAAATGACCAAAATGGATCTATATCTTCAATTGGAAGATATCCAAATTGTCATAAGGAACAAAAGGGTTTCCGCCCATTTCATTAAATATTGATGATCATATCTTAGTAGTGAGTCGAGTGGTTGGCATGAGCTTTCCAATTATATTTAATCAATATTATATTATATATTCTATTCATTGGGATGAAAAAAAAAGGGAGAGAGAGGGGGTAACAAAGAAATGAAAAAAAGAAGATCCCGGATAATCAAATTGGAAGAGATACAAAGTTATCAATTTCTATGCAATCCATGGACCAAATCCAATTTGATGAGATTTTTAATTCAAATCCTTTCACACTGGAAGCACCTTATAAAGCTCTTTGACCCTAGAATTCTCAGTACGTTGCTTTTACACGATCTACGTTAAAGCAATCCATATTTTTTGGTCAAAGGTATAGTAGTACTTACATTATCGATCCTCATATATCACTTCAATGATAAAAGTAGTATGATTGAGAAAAAAAAATTCTATTCAATGAAACTCGTTCCTATACACAACTTTATGGAACTTGGAAATGAAACACCAGAAGAATATTTAAAGCCTTTCACTAGAAATTGGTTGATATTTCCACATCTTTTCCTTTCTTTCCAATTGAAAAGATCTTACAATCGATTCATAGAGCATTTTGATCCCATTAGTTTCAATTCAAGATATGGTAGGAACACAAACAAGAAGGATGAGATGATCTCGGAGAATCAAGGACCGAGCAAAAATCATTTGGAAAATAATGAGAAATATCTCAATATGAAGATCGATCATTATATGAATATATCATATAAAATATATGATAATATATCATGGAAACTTCAATTTCAATTGGTAGATTCCATTATTATTTTTAATGTTTTTGTCGAGAGAATGGATTGATTCAATTTGCAACATGTTTTGATAAAGAATATGCAGAGTTATCTACTACGAGAGAAATGAATAAATAAAATACATAAGATGTCTTTCACATCAGAATATATGAATTAGCCCCATTGTTTCTTATGGCAGTTCCAAAAAAGCGTACTTCTAGATCAAAAAAAAAAGTTTCGTAAAAATGTTCGGAAGGGAAAAACATATCGGGCTGCAATAAAAGCTTTTTCTTTAGCTAAATCTATCTCCACTGGTCATTCAAAAAAATTTATTGCATAGTCAATGATGATTCCTCTGGATCATCCGAATCAAAATTGACAGCAATTGATTTGGATGACCCGTAGAATATACGACACCACCCTCCAGGACCCTGGAGAACAGTGATGCAAAACCATTTTCTTTGAGTACTCCCAATGGTGGTCATATGAAAGGGACACGGTCATTAATTAGTTTCACTACAGTACTTCCCTTCAGCCAATCTATATAAATGGGGAATTTATCAACCATTCCTCTATCCATTCCGCTCCACCTTCCTACTGGAAAGGGATTAGAGTTCCTCATTTTTTGTAAGGATCCTGAATGAACTTCAGAATTACCATTATGCTACCAAAAATGTAGCGTAATCTTATCAACATACCAATCCATCCATTCTGATCTGAAACTAGGATCGAAACAATTTATTATTTTCTATAAATAATGGCACAGAACCCATGGAATCACGCATGGGGATGATATTATTTCATAATGGAATTTCTCGTGCATTTCGTAATAGATGCACATTATTGCTCTATGACGAATAATGACTAATTCGTAGTTTCAGCTATATTGATTCATTCTTCTTCTGTTTCTGCTCCTCCCAATGGCTCATCTCCCTATTGGGTCCCATTCTTTCCCTCCTTTATGGTTGGATATAAAGGAGTGCTCAATCCTTTAGGAGAACTCAAAGTAATCATATTTCTTCATATCTCTATCATTTATAATGTGTAATGCCCAAAATATTGTGACAGAGATACTAAAAAAGAGATGACTAATCTAGTGAAATTTGATCCTATTTATGAAACCCCCTTCTACATATCCTCAAAATAGGATCAATTCATTCATTAACAGCCTATATATGGTAATATTAGGCTGATGGTAATATTAGCCTGTATGTAATATTATTGGGAGCTATCAATATATTTGGATGTCTCCCCTAAAATTTGAAAGTCCAACAAGATAATAATCATATGAGAGATCATGGATCATAAACATAGTTTCATTCTAGATATGTATATAATCAAACCATCCAATCAAAAAGATTAGAAAGTGATGGTATAACCATTTATTGTTTGGAATATAGCTGCTCTGATTCTTCCCATCGTAAGTGAAAATTGATAGATATTATTTGTTCGATAACACATGTGACTATTTCCCATTCTCTTTCGGAGCAACGATATTTGAACCCATGACCTCCATCACCCCAAGATGGCACGCTACCAAGATGCGCCATGCTCTGTTATAACTATCAACCAAAAATAAAATTGATTCAAATTTTAATGTTAATGCCCTAACTTATATTTTATTTTGACTTATATTATATTCACAGATCACTCCCTCTACTAGACACATTCCATAACATTGACGATCTAGTGTAAATACGCTAGTATGGTCCCTACGAAGCCGCCATGGTGAAATTGGTAGACATGTTGCTCTTAGGATGTAGTGCGAGAGAATCTCAGTTCAAATCCGAGTGGCGGTATTTTTCTAGGAAGATCTTATCCATCACTTCTTCCTATGTAAGAATATCTATTCAATCTATTTCCATTGTAATGGATCAATCCTATCTTTCCATCATAGATCTCATTCGGGAATAAAATGAATAAATGAGTTTATTATGATATTCATAACTTTAGAACATATATTGGATCACATCTCTTTTTCTCTCATTTTGGTTGTCACTCTCATTTATTGGGGAACCTTAGTTTATTGAATTGACAGACTAAGTAGTTTGGGAGGAAAGGGCATGATAGTTACTTTTATTTGTACAACGGGATTATTAATTACTCGTTGGCTTTATTCAGGAAATTTACCATTGAGTAATTTGTATGAATCATTCATGTTCCTTTCCTAGAGTTCATCTGTGTTCCATATAGTTCTAGAAGTACAGAGTCAAGATGATCGGTGGTTAGGTGCAATCACCACGCCAAGTGCTATGTTAACTCATGGTTATGCTACTTTAGGTCTTCCAGAGGAAATGAAACAATCCGGAATGTTAGTACCCGCGCTACAATCTCATTGGTCAATGATGCATGTAAGTATGATATTGTTCAGCTATGCAACCCTTTTATGTGGATCCCTAGCATCAATAGCTCTTCTAGTGATTATGTCCGGAGTAAATAGATAGGTTCTTTTTGGTGTGATGGACAATTTATTTTCCCGATCCATTCTACCCAATGAAATTTTTTATTCACATGAAAAGCAAAAATGTGATTTGCAATACAATGTTTATTTTTCATCAACGAATTATCGTAAATGTAAATTGATTAAACAATTATATCATTGGAGTTATCGTGCAATTGGTCTCGGTTTTTCTCTTTCAACCATAGGTACTCTTTCTGGAGCAATATGGGCCAATGAAGCATGGGGATCTTATTGGAGCTAGGATCCAAAAGAAAATTGGGCATTAATTACTTGGACCATATTCACAATCTATTTGCATACTAGAATGAATAAGGGTTGGCAGGGTGAGGAACCGGCAATTATGGCTTCTTTAGGATTTTTTATAGTTTGGATCCATTATTTGGGGGTCAATCTATTAGGAATAGGGTTACAAAACTATGGATGGTTGGAACCATAAATGGACCGAATTACCGAAGAGAAAAGGAAGGATAGATTCGATCCAGTTCCTTAATAAAAAGAAAATTGATTCCAATTCCCGCATAGGAAAGAAAGGTATAATATCTCGAGGAGAAAATGACCCTAATTGGCCACTGGATATTGCAAAATGTGACTATTTAGGAGCAAATGATCCTAATTGGCCACTGCATATTGCTAAAATAAAGAAATGTGACAATAATATTTATTGTTTCAATTGGATCAATTAGTTATCAAGTTGGAAATGGTAATAGACAGAATGTATAGGTAATGAAAAGGAACCCGCAGATACAGGCAAACCCACAAATATTGTTGATAGAGTCAAGGCGCTCATTATAGAAGATATTTTCCATATCTCTATAAAAACCCATACTTGATCCAAGATCTCAAGTATGGGTTTTTATCAGTGGATAAAAAGTAAAATAAAAAATATGATATCAGTAAGCTAGACCCATACTGCGCGTTGTCTCATGCCATAAATAAACACGGACACTCAAGAAATCTGTTGGACAAGCGTATTCACATCGCTTACAACCTACGCAATCTTCTGTTCTTGGAGCAGAAGTAATTTGCTTAGCTTTACATCCTTCCCAAGGTATCATTTCCAATACTTCTGTAGGACAAGCTCGTACGCATTGGGTACAACCAATACATGTATCATAAATTTTGACCGAATGTGCCATTGGATCTCCATTAGTTACTAAATTTTTTTAATTTGATAAGATCATATATAGCCATATATTCTAATATATGCCAAATAAAGAAGGCTAATAACGGTATATTATGAATATAAAATGAATCAAGAATTGTAATCTCAATTCTATTTGGAACCGATCTGTATTTTGTCAATGGGACAAAGATATTTGGATCATTTTGATCCACCCAGATCACCCTGAATATGGTCCAATCATGACAGGTCATTTTCATAATAAGTTTTATTATGTTTTCTAAATGAGAAAACGAAATAAAAGAATGACTGGATCCAGGATCTCTAAAAATTGGATTGGAATTGAAAACTTAGAAATTAGCGGGTTTTTAGTCTACGAATACTCGATTGACCAATTAAATCATCATAACGAAGTTTATCCCTCTTGGATAGATAAACCAAAAGTTGCTTACGTTTGCTCAAAATAAGCCAAAAAACCCTTTGGGATGAATAGGCTCTTCCATGCAATTGCAGATGTTGGGTAAGTCTTAGGACCCGATTAGTTAAAAAAAATACCTGAGATTCAACAGATCCTCTCTATTTATCAGGAATCAGAGATGAACTAATGGACAAATTCCTTACCATAAAAAAAAAATTCTCAGAGCTTCATTTTTTTTTCTCGAGTCAGAAAAAATAATTAGATTCTTTCTTTCATTTTCATGGTTCATATAATAATTCTGATTCATTCTGACCATTTCAATTTAAGAAAATTTGGTCGGATTCTTCTCACATTGATGAAACAGAACGAATAGATTGGTTCAATTTTGGACATATCCTGAAACTCCATTGAATCAATCCATTCTTTTTTTTTTACGGAAATGGAATTGAAGCCAAAAATTTATCAATTGATAGTTAGGGGATACATACGTATTCTCAACATCACAGATCGACTCCCATCATTTTTATTGAACCAACATTTATTCATGCACAAAAGATCCTCTAATCGATAAATAGGCCAAAGAAAACGTTTAATTCTTTGTATTGTATCTACACTAAGATGTTGGTCTCTTCCCATGAGTTCTTCGTCATTTTGTATGGATTTTCCGTTGAAAAATCCTACATGATCGTTCTCCAGATCAAATAGATTCAATATTCGAAATTATCTATGATGTTTTGGAAGTAGAATATCTTCTAAATTGAAGGAACTCAAAATCTTTTTGTCATCCCCCAGACCGGCTCTTTTTCTTTTTTTTGACTTCAACCACATACCAACAATTTTATATATAAGGAGATTATCATTAACTATGCTTGATAAACGATATGGTTCGGAGGACGCTATTTTTTTAGGGATTTCATCTTCTTTCTTTTTTGGAACATCTGCATGGATATCATTTGCATTGTTATCCTTTGCATTGATATCATTTGCATTGCTATCCTTTGCATTGATATCATTTGCATTGTTATCCCTTGCATTGATATATTTTTCATAGCCTTTTAGATCATCATAAATAATAAGGAACATTAGATTTAGGTTAATATTTTCCTCATAGGTCCGCATAGATTTTGTTGGATCCTCGATTTCAAGAATAATTTTGCACATCCTCGCCAGATCGGATATCTTTTCTTCCCCTATAGCTTTTATTATTTTGTGTTGAACAAGAACTTGATTAGTTTTTCTATTTCGATTAGTTTTTTTCTTTCCATCAGTTTTTTGATCTTCTACTTTCAAACCAAATTGTTTCTGTTTTACCTTACCAGTTTGTTTCTCTTCTATTTCACTAGTAACAGTTTGTTTCTCTTCTACTTCACCAGTACCAGTTTGTTTCTCTTCTAATTCACCAGTACCAGTTTGTTTCTCTTCTACTTCACCAGTACCAATTTGTTTCTCTTATACTTCACTAGTACCAGTTTGTTTCTCTTCTACTTTTTTGTTCTGAACATCTGATCTAATAATACCTATTCTTTCCTCTATAACTTTGATTCTTTCCTCCCATTCTTTTTCCTCTATATTTTTCCGCTCTTGCGCTTCACTTAAAATTGAATATCCTAGTATGAACTTTGAGTTATCATATATGTTCTCTTTTCCCAAAAGTTCCGGGAATAACCAAAATTTTAAATCTAATCCGGATCTTCTCTTCTCGATTTTAAGAGTATCCAAATCTTTTGTCAAACTGAGAATATCTGAATCTTTTGTCAAATTGAGAATATCTTAATCTTTTGTCAAATTGAGAATATCCAATTCTTTTGTAGAATTGAGATAACTATATGATAAGAGATCGTATCTGTAACGTTTGTTCATTTTTCGAATTAGTCCCAAAGAAGGTTCTATCACAGTCACAAATATATAATATTTTTTTTGTTCATAGGGAATGAATCGTTCTTCATAGCACGTACATTGCTTATTGACTCTATTTCTCCATTTCTGTGGGTTTATCCTAGACCATATCTATGGGGATAATTTGTACCGGTCAAAACATCTCAACCATTGTTTCCAGTCATTCTCTTTCAGATCTTGTGGTTTTTCGTGATCCAATATTCTTTGTATATCTAATAATTCTTTGATCTTCTTCTTGATCAAGGGATATGATGTTTGGGCTCGATGTTTCAAAAAATACTTTGAATAGGACCTGTCCATTGCCCCTATCTGCCATATCTTGTGAAATACAAATGCTTGGGACATTGATAACATGTTTCGATCAGGACGAATTTCAAAATCTTTTCTTTTTTCGTTGATCGAATAGTAGTTGGTAATTTTACCTCTATTTATTTTTGAAATATCATTATTGATAATGAATATTCGTCCGTAAATTTTTTCTATATTCCCCGTGGATCGAATCCAAGCGAATCAAATCCAAAATTTTATATTTGACCCAATGAAATGAATAACACTTAGTAAGAGATATCGGTCCATTCTTTTGAGAAAAAATTTCATTAATTTCATTGAATAGAACCTTTTTCGGATTAATTGGACACTTTTATTTCGAAATCGACCAGGTATTCACTGAATCTGAACCAATCTTTTTTTTAATGTTAATCCCAATATGTTAAAACTTCCCTTCGATCCGGTATGAATCTCTGAATCCATCAGAGACATTCCAGTTATAGGAGAGCTATTTATGATCGCAATAGATTCGATCCGCTCTTTCATTGTGGTCGTCCAGTCATCTGGATCTTTCACATTAATTGTTTGGGTTTCATATCCAAGTTGATCATTAAATTCTGATGAATCATTTGCACTACCCATAGGGGTAGTCTCAGTCTCACTTAGTAATTTATTTTGTATCCAGTCATTAAGTTCACTTTTGTCTATATATCTAACTCGTGGAATGTGTCTTATTCCTGTAGATCCCATCAATCGTATCTTCAATTTTTTGAAGAGAATCAATTCTCTCTTGAATCCTTTCTTCACTTTTTTGAAGATAGGTTGAAAAAATTTGGAAAAAATTCCTAGCTTTGGGTTTGGATCACCGAAAGGTATGTCAGTTTCGAATCCAAGGGTCATTAAATAACTCCAACGAAAATGCAGTCTTTTTTTAGATTGGCTATGCCAAGGCTTCAAATGAAAAGGAAATATAAGCTTTATCTCCATACCATATTTGTACCATTTTTCTGGGAATCTTGTTTTAGAAAATTCGGTACCATCAGAACCGCATTTGATATGCATTTCATCCCTCATTTCTTCCCAATCTTGGGTAAATTCAGGGGCTTTAAATAATAATATAGGACCAATATTTTTGGCTATTATAAGTGATGGTAATATTATCTTTTGTCTAATATTTGATTGAGCCACTAATATGAGACCTCTAAAATAGTGCACTTCTGGCCACGCTAAACATACTTGCTCAACAAGTGTCGTATTGTGGAGGAATAGATCCAAGTATTTGCCTCTATGGATTTTATCCCTAACTTCTTTCTGGATTTGTTCCTGATTCACTCTACCAGAATCGAACATGTCATAATAATCTTTAGGATAAGTGGGTATTTCCATTCTTCTCAAAAAGAAAAGGGAATGTACATTCGGTTGTACCCTCTTCCATATCATAATTTTCCATCTTTTAGCACGTATGGATCCTCTAATTAAGCTCCGACGATAATTTGACTCGGCATGATAACGTTTTAAAACTATTCTTTCTTTCCCAAAATCAAGGGTCAGTTTACTTTTGACCTTTCTTGTATGAATCCTACCCGTTGATATTTGAATTGGGCCTCTATCATCACCATCACCATCACATTCAGCCATCATCAAATCAGATGGCCATCGAGGCAAATGTTTTTTAATTTCTCTAAATTGGAGAGGTTCATTTAATATTATTTTCCCGTAAAGGTCAATAAAATCTTTCGTCTGCATTGAATCATCCGTAGATACATTCCTGCGACAATTTCGTAGTATTTTCCACTCATGTTGCGCCAAAGACTCGAAAAGGAAAATCTGTTCCATAGTAAAAAGAGAAAGAATCAATTCCCATTTTATGGTACCTGTGGGCGCAACGTTTCTACCATCAATTCGGTTGTAAATATTCACTAAAGAGTTTGTGTAGATCCATTCATTACATGAAGCTATTTCCAGTGCGAGATCCATATAGGCCACTCGAAAGGCTATTTCCAACCACAGGAAATGTATCAATGAATCATCATCTTTTGTATAGATTTCTTGGATCTGCATTTCCAACAAATCTTTTGGACATATCAATTTACCAAAAGAAGAATCTATATTTGACAAATACTCTTCAAATATCTTCTTTTCTTGATTTGGAATTATTCATTATGCTAATGGATAAAGCCATTTTGAAATAGGTTCAACTTTCCTCTTTTCGATGATTTAGTGCTCGGAACAAGAAAACGAAAAGTATCTGTAGGTAAGGGTTCCAGGTTAGTCAAAATATTTTGTGTTCCAATTCCTGCCAATGCTCTATTTTACTTCAGGGATATATGCGGCAACGAGGGGGCAGTGGTTGGTATCGTGCAGCCCAGCAACACGACAGTCATTGCACCATAACGTCAGCCCACTTGGTCCTGCAACTTCCCTAGGGCACAGCGGGCCAGGTCCCCCGGCCTAGATGTAGTCTGCCAGCAGCGGATAGTTATCTTTGGTGTGGCCATTCACCCTGCATCGTATGCACCATATTTCGGGGCTAGCCTCTGTCCCTCACTCCTTGCATAGATTCTAAATCTCCATGTGCATTGCTTCTAGCTGGCCTTGTATCTGCTATACTCTTAACTAGGTATCATCCTTTGGTGCAGCTTCCAGTTTCATGGAAACTTCCAGGGCTTTATCCTGTGTTTCAATGGCTTGGTGACCCATAGGTACGCGCAGGTGGGGCAGAAAAATAGCAATGAACCTCTCCGTGTGTTGCCTTTCATGACTGATCAGCTTCCTATACAGACTCAGACGGTCCTTGCTTGAAATCCTTCAAGTCATTTACTATCTGAGAGTAGGACTTAGATTTCTTGAACTTCTATTTCAATGCATTATTAATTTCCTCAATAGTTGCATTCGCATGTTGATCAATGTATCCCATGTACTAGTCCAGGGCTCTCCCTTCAAAAGCAAGGGATAACTATGCCCATTTCACCACATCGTTTACTATGTTTTGTGCAGTCCATATTGATCCTGCGACAAACCAGAACTAATCCATGTCCTCATCGCCCACACCTTTGAAGGTAGGTAGCTTCATGTGTGCAGCCATATCGTCTTCTAGTGAGGGTGGAGGTGCGTTTTTACCCCTATGAGGGTTTGAAAGTGGTGTCGATGGAGGGCTATGTGTAGCAAAATTTCTTACTAGACTGTAGACAGCTTGATGCCCCTCTTGGTTAGTTTTGTAGTACTTACCACTATGTGTTGTGCCCTCATTCTATTCAAAGCTCATTCACTCTGTATGGCTACACAAAATAAGTTTTTTGCACAATAAGATCTTAACCAGTCCAGGGCTCTCCCTTCAAAAGCAAGGGATAACTATGCCCGTTTCACCACATCGTTTACTATGTTTTGTGCAGTCCATATTGATACTGCGACAAACCAGAACTGATCCATGTCCTCATCGCCCACGCCTTTGAAGGTAGGTAGCTTCATGTGCGCAGCCATATCGTCTTCTAGTGAGGGTGGAGGTGCGTTTTTACCCCTATGAGGGTTTGACAGTGGTGTCGATGGAGGGCTATGTGTAGCAAAATTTCTTACTAGACTGTAGACAGCTTGATGCCCCTCTTGTTTAGTTTTGTAGTACTTACCACTATGTGTTGTGCCCTCATTCTAGTCAAAGCTCATTCACTCTGTATGGCTACAAAAAATACTTTTTTTTCACAATAAGATCTTAATCAGTAATGGCAAAGTCTTCAAAAACTTACTTCAGAACCCCTTGAAGAACCTCCATTCCGCTTCTGAGTAGGATACAAATTAATCGACTGCAAATTTAGTCACAAATCCTCCTATCACACTGTCCACCCAGTGATCTACCGCGTGAGTAATGGCATTGTCAGTCTCTTCCAGCTGTTGGATTTGTTCTGGGGTCCACTGGGTGACTCGCTCGTCTTTCCAACACTTCTGAAATTTGACTAGCCTTGCGAGCCACTCCTGGAGCTCGATCACAATTGCTACAAAGAATATCTCGTAGATCTCCGTAAAATAATACTTATTCTTCCACTCTTTGGTGGTCAACCTCTTACTGCAGTTTTATTTTACTGTGAATTCCTGAACTTGTTTTTCAAACCATTCATCAATTTCTTTTCTTTCAGGTTTGCAATACGGCCTTGGCATTACCTGATCTCTCTCAAAATTTTCCCAGTCCCGGCAACGGAACAATTTGTTGCCTTGAGGGGTCCTGACCTTGGTTTGAAGGTTAAGGTTTGCCAATAAACCCCTATACTACTAGCCCTTTCGGTAGTGACCTACTTGTGCAGGCCAAAGTATCACCTGAAGAAGTATGGAAGGGTGCTGGAACCAAGTTTCCGCACCCTTGGAGAGAGAAGGTAAGTCAAACCGGTCCGCAATTATCAGATCTATACAGCCAAAGGTCGTTCGCAGGAGTTCCAATAAATAACCAGAATACAATTAATAGATCTAATTATCAGGCTCGCATCCACATGCGTACTATCAGCTATAATCACAGAATATTATATTCACAGTAGATTAACAGTTCACAGATGCAATTACCATAAACATAGACAATTCACAGCTTACAAATAGATCATATAACTCAAGTCCGCATCAACCATAATAGATCAGGCCAGATGTTGGGTGTGGAGCCTGATTATCTTGTTTACTTTGTATCACAACATTGGACCCTTGTACCTTAAAAGGGGCGGCAACGCCGCCCGTAATTAATCGTTGCCATGGGGGGTCAAGGGGGGGGCGGCAGCACTTTTCGGAGCCCCCCCCTGGCGGGGGTTTTTGGGGGCAGCGCCCCCGAAGCTAAAAACAGATGTAAAATTGCCTTGTAAAAGTATAGTAATTTCTAGTCAATCTGGGCTGTTCATTAGGCAAATGATCTGACAGTAGAAGTTATGTTTAGATTAGGGTTTTTTTCCCTAGAAGGTAAACCCTCGCTTTTATGAGGGAATTTTATTGTGGCTGTGCATTGAATGTGTATTCTCGGAGCGAGAAACATAGAGGGAGACTATGAGAGAGAACAAAGGATATTACAGTGGATTTGCTGTAGGTTTTGTCTCTTCATTTTTGTTGGATAATAGAAAGGAAGGACTGGCTGTTCGGGGTGGACGTAGCCCAAACGGGGTGAACCACGTATATCTGTGTCTCTCTAGTTTTATGTGTTTTGTGTGCTTGTATTTTTCCGCATATTTTATGTGTTGCATTGCTCCATAATATATAATTTTCTAACAATTGGTATCAGAGTCGAAGGTATATTTGGCTAATAAACTCGTAGGTAAGAAGGGTTCCTAGTTTGAGTGGGAGCAATGGCAGATGATGGTAAGTTTAGGGTTGAGAAATTTAACGACCAAAACTTCCTGCTGTGGAAGATTATCTGTATCAGAAAGATCTGTACCTACCATTGAGCGGAAAAACAAAGAAGCTGGTGGCCATGACAGACACGGAATGGAACATTCTCGATAGAAAGGCACTCGGAACAGTACGTTTGTGTCTTGCGGCATCAGTCGCCTTCAATATTTCAAAGGAAACAACAACAGAGGGTTTGATGCAGATGTTGGCGAAACTATATGAAAAACCCTCCGCCTCAAACAAGGTATTTCTTATGAAACGACTATTTAATATGAATATGTCGGAAGGTGGATCTGTTACAGACCATTTAAATGAATTTAATACAGTTACCTGTCAGTTAAGTTCTGTAGGGGTAAAATTTGATGATGAAGTTAGAGCTCTGTTATTCTTGTGCTCATTGCCAGAGAGTTGGAATGGTTTAGTAATGGCCATTAGTAACTCTGTCTCTAGATCTAGTACTTTAAAGTTTGATGATGTTGTTGGTGCTATCCTTAGTGAGGAAATGCGACGGACAAGCTCCGGTGAGACATCAGGTAATGCTTTGAGTGTAGAGTCTAGGGGAAGAAGAATGGAAAGAGGAAAGAGCTCAAGATATCACAGTAAATCAAGGAAAGGCAGATCCAAGTCCAGATTGGGGATAGTGTGGTGGAATTATGGAAAGAAAGGACACCTAAAGAAAGACTGTAGATCTCGAAAGGGAAAAGAAGGAGACACACAACAAGAAAACAATCATGAAGCAAATGTGACAGGTGAAGTGTTACAAGATGCTTTGATTCTTTCTTTCGAAAATGTTACTGATTCTTGGGTTGTAGATTCAGGGGCTTCATTCCATGCCACACCTGATAAGAAATGTTTTCATGACTATGTTCAAGGAGATTTTGGACAAGTTCGTTTGGGTGATGATAAACCCTGTAAAATTGTTGGAATGGATAAAGTTCTTGTAAAACAACAGAATGGAAACCAATGGCTACTAAAGGAGGTAAGGCATGTTCCAGATCTGAAGAAAAATCTGATTTCAACAAGGTAGTTAGGTAGTAAAGGTTGTGTGACAACTTTCACAGATAAAACTTGGAAGGTCACCAAAGGAGCGCTGGTAATAGAAAAAGGTTAAAAGGTTGGTACATTGTATTTATGCAATGGTATTTCTAACTCTGTTAATGCTTTAACTTCCAAAGTAGCAGATGCAGCATTATGGCATCATAAGCTCAGACACATGAGTGAGAAGGGAATGAAGATTCTTCACTCGAGAAATTTGTTGCCAGGTCTGAAGAAAGTTGATTTGGATTTCTGTGAGAATTGCATTTATGGAAAACAAAAGAGAGTCAGATTTCTCAGAGTTGGGAAAGAAAAGAAGAGCGAAAAATTGGAGCTTGTGCATACAGATGTATGGGGACCTTCTCAGGTATCATCTCTTGGTGTCTATCGTTATTATGTTACTTTTATTGATGATGCAACTAGAAAAACATGGATTTATTGTATTCAGAATAAATCTGATGTATTTGACACTTTCAAGAAATGGAAAGCTTTGGTTGAGATTGAGACAGGAAAGAAGTTGAAGTGTCTCAAATCAGAAAATGGAGGTGAATATTGCAGCAAAGAGTTTGATAGGTACTGTTCAGAGCAAGGAATTCTTAGAGAGAAGACAATTCCAAGAACACCACAAGAAAATGGCATGTCAGAAAGGATTAACAAAACAATCATGGAGCGTGCAAGGTGCATGAGATTGCATGCAGGATTGCCATTACAATTTTGGGCAGATGTTGTAGATACTGCTGTTTATCTAATAAACAAAGGGCCTTCAAGTTCCTTGGATGGTGGTATTCCAGAGTAAGCATGGACAGGTAAAAAGGTAAACTACTCCTTTTTAAAGCCTTTTGGTTGTTAGGCCTTTGTCCATATTAATAAAGAAAACAGAACAAAGCTTGAGGAAAAATCAAAGAAATGTACCTTTATTGGATATAGTGCTAATGATTTTGGTTATCGCTTATATTATTATGAAAATCACAAAATCATTAGGAGCATAGATGTAATATTCAATGAAAAGGTCTTGTATAAGAATCAATTGCAGGAAAAGAAACAGGAAAAAGAAAGCAACGAATACATGGTTCTTGATGAGATAACTGAAAAAGTAAAGGTGCCTAAAAATAATAATAATCAACAACCACAGTAGCAACAACCACCATAACAGCAACAGGCACCTCAAACACCTGAAAGTGGTGTTAGAAGATCTACCAGGATAAGTAGACCCCCTGAACGATACTCTCCTTCATTATATTATTTATTGTTGACTTATTCTGGTGAACCTGAATGTTATGAAGAAGCAATGCAGGTTGAAAGCAGGAAGAAGTGGGAGCTAGCCATGGAAGAAGAGATGGACTCCTTAATGCATAACCAGACTTGGGACTTAGTCAAGTTGCCTGCAGGTAAAACTGCATTGCAGAATAAATGGGTTTACAGGCTGAAGGAAGAAGATGGAGGGAAACAGAGGTACAAAGCTAGACTTGTGGTGAAGGGGTTTGCACAAAAGAAAGGTATTGATTTTGATGAAATATTTTCTCCTGTTGTTAAGATGAATTCAATCAGAACTATCTTAAGTCTTGTAGCAGCGGAAGATTTACATCTTGAACAATTAGATGTAAAGACAATATTTCTCCATGGAGATTTGGAGGAAGAGATATACATGCAGCAACCAGAAGGATATGAGGTAAAAGGGAAAGAAAAATTGGTGTGCAGGTTAAAGAAGAGCTTGTATGGTTTAAAACAGGCTCCAAGGCAGTGGTATCTAAAATTTGAAAAGTTTATGTCTGAACAAGGTTATACTAGATGTCACTCTGATCATTGTGTTTATCTGAAAAAGAAAAATGATGGCAGTTATATTATATTGTTATTGTATGTAGATGACATGCTTGTTGCAGGGTCTAACATGCAGGAAATAAATGTGCTCAAAAGAAAATTGGAAAATTCATTTGCAATGAAGGATTTGGGAGTTGCAAAACAAATCCTTGGTATGAGGATAACTAGAGACAGGAAAAATCGTAAATTAACACTGTCTCAGAATGAGTACATAGAAAAGGTGTTGAAAATATTTAATATGCAGAATGCAAAACCATTTAGTACATCTTTTGCTAGCCATTTCAAACTTAGTAAGGATATGTGCCCCAAGACCCACGAAGAAATGGAATATATGTCTAAAGTTCCATATACATCTGCAGTTGGAAGCTTAATGTATGCAATGGTCTGCACAAGGCCTGATATTTCACATGCAGTGGGAGTTGTAAGCAGGTACATGAATAATCCAGGAAAAGAACATTGGATGGCAGTAAAATGGATTCTCAGATATTTGAGAGGTACCACAAATCAAGCATTATGCTTTGGTGGTTCAAACATTGCTCTACAGGGATATGTTGATGCATATATGGCAGGTGACAGAGATAAAAGGAGGAGCACTACAGGATATGTATTTACTGTAGGTGGAACAGCTATCAGTTGGGTTTCAAAAATCCAAAGTGTTGTTGCACTTTCAACAACAGAAGCAGAGTATGTTGCTGCTACAAAGGCTAGTAAAGAATGATTTGGTTACAAAGGCTTATGGGTGAATTGGGTAAGAAGCATGATATGGGCACATTATACAGTGATAGCCAAAGTGTCATTCATCTTGAAAAGAACTCAGCATTTCATTCTAGGACTAAACACATACATCTAAAGTACCATTTCATACGGTCAGTATTGGAAGATGGAGAGTTGACGCTGGAAAAGATACACACTAGCTAGAATCTTGTAGATATGCTAACAAAAGTTGTAACCAGGGAGAAACTGAGAATGTGCTCAGTTTCAATTGGTCTTCAAGGATGACGATGAAGATGAGGAATAGCCAGGTCCAAAGAGGATTCATTGTCCAGCAAATGAAGCAGCGGTGGAGTTGCTACAATCAGTCTCCAAGTGGGAGATTGTTGGGTGTGGAGCCTGATTATCTTGTTTACTTTGTATCACAACATTGGACCCCTGTACCTTAAAAGGGGCGACAAGGCCGCCCGTAATTAATCGTTGCCATGGGGGCTCTCAAGGAGGGCTGCTTTTTTTTCGGATCCCCCAGGGTTTAGGAGAGAAAGCCAAAAATGTATGTAAACTTGCCTCGTAAAGTATAGTAATTTCTAGTCAATCTAGGCCATTCATTAGGCGGATGATCTGACGGTAGAAGTTATGTTTAGTTTAGGGTTTTTTGCCCTAGAAGGCAACCCCTCGCTTTTATGAGGGTATTGTATTGTGGCTGCGTATTGTATGTGTATTCTCTGAGCGAGAAACAGATAGGGAGACTGTGAGAGAGAACAGAGGATATTACAGCGGATCTGCTGTAGGTTTTGTCTCTTCATTTTTACTGGATAATAGAAAGGAAGGACTGGCTGTTCGGGGTGGACGTAGCCCAAACTGGGTGAACCACGTATATCTGTGTCTCTCTGGTTTTATGTGTTTTGTGTGCTTGTATTTTTCCACATATTTTATGTGTTGCATTGCTCCATAATATATAATTTTCTAACACCAGATAACATCAAATATCCACAATACTTTTGCACATCTATATTATTACCCAAAAATCCTCTTACATTCTCAAATTACCACCTGCACACATAGCCAACAGGGTCTGCACACAGCAAGACAGAGGATCTCCGCTCACACAGCCAGCAGGAGTCCTAACCCAAACAATCCTACCACAGACTTAACAGTTCGTACTCGCATCAATCTCTATTCATTCCTACCTATGACTCAAAAAAGGTTCATCTATTGATAGCGATTTAGCATACGCATCCAAAGGTATGCAAACCGTGGTTTGCAGACTCTTGGTCTACCCTTGACCTATTTACAATGCGTTAGGGGATTTGACCCACCCCAAAACCCCTGCATTAGACTAAACAATACAAAATTATACAAAAATGGACAAAATTCATAGCCTTTGGGAGACCTTGCTCCAACAGTTATTATGTCTATATTTCTAACATAGGTCCAAGGTTCTTACCAAGTTAACGTTAACCCTGTCCTTTTTTTTCATTTCGCTCCCCACCTTCCTTAATGTATGGTTCCTTTCCTACAAGAATTTGGTTAGGGTTAATTTTCTAATGTCTAGATGTTTTTCTTTAAATATTAAAGAGAAATGTGGAATTTACTTTTAGAGTCTTTAAAATGACTACTAGGTTCTTTATATATGTCATTCTAGCTTCACCCTCCCCTCTCATGGCTTCTTGAGATAATTAAGCTTTGGCTAGCAATGATATTTTTAAATCCCCTAGATCGAGTTTTTAAAGATGGATTTCTATTTTCCTTTAATTATTTCACTGAGCAAAAAACCTTATTTTTCCCTGGCAGCATTGAACTATTTGTCCTAATATTCAAGACAAATACCAATGTCTTCTACAAAATTTATTTGGATTTTTATTTACCATCTCTTCAAATTTCTAGGGTTTAATTAAAGGTTCTTCTTGTTTTTTAATCCCTAATCCTATCTCAAAAGTCCAATGGGAGAGGAATGCTCGGGGTTTTATCTATTGTTGAGGGTTTTGGCCGTAGTTAGGGCTTATTTTAATTCCATATATATTCTCCCAATGTGGCCTCAAACCACTATGCTAATCTACTTCCTATGAGACCTTATTCTTGTGCTATTCAACAAGGAATCTTTCCCTCCATTTATAAGTCTTCTCCATGATAATATGACCTTAGTTTTGCACACAATTAGGGCTTGAACCTCCTATAACAGCTACTAAAACTAGAGCTCATCTATATTGAAATATCTCAGAAAATATGTATCCATATGATAGAGATATTAGTACCCAAATTATTGCACAAAATCATCCCAGACTTTTCCTCTTCCATTCGGTCATCAAGTTGTCTGACTCGGCCTTCCCTAACACAAAAATAAGCCAAGAAAAGCATCCTTTCTTCTCTTTAAATGTATCCTCAAGGTTTTTTGCTACATCAAGTTATCTCTCTCCAAATATATGATGTACTTATGAGGTTTTTTAGTGAGCTCCAATGGATTATTATTTATTCCAATCATTGGAGGAGTCAACAACTGCCTATGTTCCATCATGACCCTTCATGTAGAAGAGCCAACTTAAGAAATGCCCTTATAATTTTCTATTTAATAATATTTATATTTATTTACCGCATGCCTTGATGATTGCTTTCCCAAATAAGTGTGTCACATCAAATAATAATGAGAAGAGTGCCAAATAATAATATTTACTTCAACCAATTTGAATTATTTCTTGGGGAAATATGTTTTATTATTTGGGTAGCTGGGATACTTTTGGGGTAATTAGATTTTTCATGGGGAAATTCATCCCAAATATGCCCCAAATTTCAACACTTCCTCTCAACTAGGCAGGAATTCCCATTTGTACCATGTGTCTCATCTCGAATGTACGTGTCTCAACATAATAGAAGCTCATATCATCTCATACAAGAAGAATAATCCACAACCGATGGTATGGGAGATCAATTTACCACAACCAAGTCCATACCAATCACAAATTATCTTGCTAAAAATAAAACACATCCTAAAATATCTAGGTCAAGCTCCATAACCTCATCTTAGCTGAATAATGATGACTTGATCCATAGAAGAAGAAGAATGATCCACAAAGACAATAAGGGAGATTGATCTAACACAACCAAGTCTATGGTAGTCATAAATGACTTTGGTAGAGATCATCCAAACTCTATGTCCACTAACTAACCTTCTCCCTAATTGATCCTCATTGATCAAGTATTATAACATATGCATCTAATACTTAGGAGAGATAAATTTACCTCAACCAAGTCAATGTTTGTTATCACCTAAAAAATGATCACCTAGCCATTTCTAACTAGGTGGATCGAAATACACCATGTACGATAAATTTTACCATAGTATAATCACTTTCACCATAGCAAATAATTTAGTAAACCATTTTTATTTAATTATTTTATGATTAAAATTAAAAGTCCCATGAGAATAATTGAATAATCCATTATTTATTTAATTTTCTCTAGGAATAATTATTAAATCATTATTTGATACTTATTCCTTGTCACATTTGACTAAATCACCCAGGAAAAAATAAACAATTCATTATTTATTTATTATTCCTTAATTCTATTTTTGGAATAATTGTTAAACCATTATTTAATAATTATTTCAATTTCACTCCTTTCTTAATCCTCATGAAGTGATTAAAAAATAATTTTATTTGTTAACTACTTCTAAAAAATATATATTTGACAATTTTGAATATCTTTTCGTTCTCCAAAAATTATAATAAAGTAATCCTAAGGGTTAGATCTTGATTTATTTAATAATATTTAATTATTTCCAATTTATGAGATCAACCCAATACTCTTTTATAAATAAGAGGGTTTCCATTCATTTTTCACCATGATCATTATCATCATCACCATTATCGTCTTCTCACAGTTGAGCTCCCACTTGAGTTCCATTTTCTGTTTTGGGTTTTTCACATGTTGAGAGAGAGAAAAGATTGTAGAATCACAAGGACATCAAAGGAACCATCCCACAGAAGGGGATTTGTAGAACCTTGTTGTAGATCTCTTTTGTTGGTTGTTTTTAATAAAATGTTATTCATTTAAAAGTATTCCTCTATTTGGTTATTGCATCAATTCTTTCTTGTTGTTTTATGTTTTGGATCACATACAATATTTTTGCTGCAGGTTTTTCTTATCTTTTCATTACAAATATGAAGCATGAACAATCATATATTGTTGTTAGGGTCACTTGTCACCAATGACTTAAGTGAGGCATTTTTGGTACATCTTCGCAAAATATTTACACTAACAAATGGTGACTCCACTTAGTCTTTAGCTACATAGTCGTCAAAAAATGGTGACTCCTCTAGTGTAGTAATTCAGATCCTTAGTGACTATCACTTTATATTTTTCCATTATTTTTTCCACTATTGTTAGCCTCTCAATTTCTATTGTTAGATATCCTTTCTTTTTTCTGGAAAAAAAATTGGATTATGTTGGGTTTCTAAATCTTTCCACAGGTAATAGGTACCAGCTGAGCAAAAGATGGCACAATCTAAGCAAGATCTACCGACCGAGAGTCTTGGGAGAAAATTTCACTTTTTGGCCCATTATCTACATTCCAGAACACACTTTTTGGACATTTTTCTGCATTCCAACGCACTTTTCAGGTCATAATCTGCATTATGCACTTCTTAAGAATTTGTTTAAAGAATTTTTCATATTTGTGGACTATGTTGTGTGTGTACTAGGAAGGGTTTTTTTTCTTTCCCGACTGACCCCTAGGCCGATATTCTCTTTGTGTTTTCTCTTTGAGGAATGAAAAATCCCCCTAGGGTTTAGATTACAACTCCAACTTTTTAGGAAGATATTTGTTGACTTGAGGAGTCTCGGGTACAACATTTTCAACCACTGATTTTTAAGGTTTGATCCACTATTTTAAATCCCTGTAGGATAGGTTTCTCCACCATTTTACTCCCCTTAGAGTTTACATTTGCATTCCCCCCAAGATCCCCTTGTATTTACTAAGTTTTAGAGCTTCTTTCCTATCCTTTACAACATTTTTCACCTCTTATTTTTGTTGTTTGTTTGCACCATTTACAAAATATTAGTGCCTCTAGATCACAACCCCTTTGAAATTATATCTTTTAGGCCATTTTTGTCTCTTTGAGTAGCTTGCTTTCCTTCCCTTTTTTAGTTGTTTAATAACCTTTTTCAGTGGGGTTTTTGTGCTTAGATCAACTATTTATTTTACTATCTATTTACAACATTATTTATAGTTTTTCAACACTTTATTTTAGCAACACATGGCATCATAAAACATGCTCAATTAAATCATACACTGAACACACTTTTCACACACATTTGCACACCCTAAGAAAACATGAGCTTTGTTAACACCGCCAATCCAAGACTTGAAACAAGCCACATAATAATAATCTAACATACATAGATTAATCCCACTTGGAACCAGGGCCAAAAAATCTATGTAGTTAGGTGTATGATCGATGGGATAGACTTCCAATAACACACATTGATCACTTACATTGAGACATAGAATTTGACTTAGTAGGGAGCTTAAAATCCTTCACCATCCCACTGTCCAAAGTTGGAGTGCTTCAAAAACCCGATTTATAGGGGGTTAAGATAGGTCATCATGTGAGCAGTTCTCCTCAAGGCTACCCAACCTATGGTAAGGAATTTTTTGTGGTGGTTGATCACCAAGAAGCTCAAGACTTGACCAGCCCCATGGGATGAAGGTAACCGTAGTGACCAATAACAAGAAAAAACCCTATAAGACTGGCTATGGGTAGAAGTTGGTTCTCTACCCCACCTTTCTCTGAACAACTCTGCTTGCGAGGATCAGATTTCATCAAGTAAGAAGTCTTTTAGAAGGACATCTAAAATAGTATATTTAAGACTTTTTTGAGGATTTAGGCCACCTATAGGCTAGAGGAAATTTTCTTTGATAGGAAACATTTGCTTGAATTAAAGTAATATCTTAATATAGTTAGTTTACATTTGGCACCACTGCACTAGGTGTTTTCTTGTTTTTTGTTGCTATTTTTCCCCTATCATCCTTTAGTCCTTTGAATCATAATTTTCTTGACATTATTGTTCCTCCTAATAATTTTTCATGGAGACTTTGTGGCCTTCGCCCCTAGTTTCCTATTCACAACATATTACTCCTCCTGATCGAGCTAGAGTTCATCCTCCTAGCCCTCCACCGAGTCCTCATTATGACTTTGGTTCTACTGATTCTTCCAGTTCTTCCTATGATTTTGCATCTTCCCAACCCCATCCCGCCACCATGTTAGGCACCAACGTGGCTACGGGAAGCCAAGGTACTAACCAAGGTAACCCCACCAAGGAAATTTTTAAAAAACACCCCAAATTTATATTTATAATAAATGGGCGAATCCCCATGGTATATAGAAAAATTATAGGCTATTTTTTCAATAATATTTATATATATATATATATATATATATATATATATATATATATATATATATATATATATATATATATATATATATATATATATATATAAGATATAAATATTTCACTAAATTATAAACTTTTCTTAAATATTGGCGAATTTTTCACTAGGTTATAAAGTATGTGAAATTATTGGTTAATATTCTAAAAAATTAGAAAACATTGTAAAATATTAGTGATTAGTCACCATTGTATAGAAACATATTAATAATAAGAAAAATATTTATTTAAAAACTATGATATACAATTTTCCATGTTTTGGAAAGGAAAAATCACGGGTAATGTTGCTCTGGGTTCTTATTATACACTATTGAAAACATTTTTGCATGTTTTTATTATGTTTTACCACAAATGTCTTATCACATCCCAAGTGGAAATTAATTGGGAAGGCACCCCCAAGGGCATGTGATGTTGAACCAAATACATTATTTTGCTCAAACTTGGTCTTTACGCATCTAGATAACCCTGCCATATTCTATGTAATTCATATTGTGAGTTTATTCAAACCCTACAGAGATGTAGAATAAAAGAGTGTTTTTTATTGATTTCAAAACACTCACTGCAGCAAGATATAGAAAGAACAAAAAATTTCCATGCAGGAGTCCTCTCAATATGAGAAGGAAATCACAGAGCTCTCTTTGGGGCCACCCTGCACCCCTTCAACTCCTAGTAAAATCTACATTTTTTGTTTATGTTTTTCAATAATTTTAACTATTTTCCTAAAAAAAATTATTTTGTGGCGTTGTCTGTGTTTAGACCCAACCTGCAACATTATTTGCGAGACTTCCATGCCTATAGATACATTTTTATCTCAAGTAAGTAGATTATCGATTATCAATTTCTATGATTTGGATATTAATAGGGAAATATTTTGTAAATTTCATAAGAAAGTGATCCAAGTTGTTTTCAAAGGGATTTGAGCATAACTCATTTCAGGTTTCAAAAAGTTCTCGAAATTTTAATGGATATGCACAAAGTTAAACAGTTAACAATTAACTTTGTTCATATCTATCAGATTACCAAAATATTAAGAAAACTACAATTAAAATGAAAAGCCAAGTCAAATAATTGGCTAGGCAGTTCTTCTTTATTAGATTTCCAACCTATTAAATAATTGCAATGAGCCTTTAGTGTTAAAAGTTAAATAAATTTTTTTCTTTTGTTACATAATTTTCCTCTTCAGCTATCATATATTACATTTACATCCAAATTACTTCGCTTTTATTATTGATTTCAAACATATGTGCACATGAATTTTCCCCATTCAGCGACCAATTTTCAAAATTTTCAAATACATTGTTCATATTCTAGTTTTCAAAGTTCTCAAATGCGTTGTTCAAATTCTAATTTAAGTTACATTTTATTTAATGAGCAGGGAATAGCAATTTTAACAGAATATGAAAAGAGGGGAGAATTGCTCGAATTGTTCCTCTACACCTAGATGGGAACCTAAGGCCACCATCGCTAAAAAGAAAGGGAGATGATGGATAGCTCACTCTTCGTACTACAGATATTTAGATATAAGGAAGGTGGTGAAGACTCAGATAATTAAAGCTATCTCATTTTTTCCTTATTCAGTGAATCTTTAGTATGCAGCTATTCAAAGATTATGTATTATCATAGATCTCTTGTGTAACTGGACAAATACGTTAATGAATTTATGCCTACATTTGATTCTGTAATAACTTATATCTCTTGTGTAACTCAACAACTTCTTTATTGAGTTTATGCCTACGTTTGACCCTGCAATAATTGGGAAGTTTTGTATGCACCCTTGAAACGTTTGTCGAGCAATTCTTTTAAATTTAATATTGTGTCCATATGAATGATAAGACTGTCGTTGGATTTGGAAGATTATTCCTTAAAAATTCATGCTTCTTAATTTAATAACCTCTAAAATTATTAGTAACAGACTTTAGGATGGTATTGGATGTTTTTTTATTGGAAGAACAATGTGGGATTCCCTCCCATGTTGGTTATCAAATTAGGTAGAAGTGGCGAAAACCTCAAATAGGGTTAGTTTTCTGAAACTCAGTGTTCTTTTGTGATTGTATTTTTTTTTTTTTTTATAAGATTAAGGTTATGCGTTAAAAGTATTATATATTTCCTTTACAAATTTTATTGGAATTGGTTAAAATATTTTAATTTTTTTTTGAAAATTTTTAGATAACTTTGTGTGGGATTGAGGTTATATTTTATTTGAATTAAAAGTAACCCATGTATTAATTAGAACCCATAAATTTTTTTGTTTGTTTTTTTATTATTTATGATAAAATCACCTTTTAGTTTTTGAGTAATTCTTTTGGAATTGTAGAATCTAGCCTTGTATGTATTTAAAGATACATTTCAAGAAATGAAAAATAGCTAGAATTGCATTTCATAATTTTCATTAAAAAATACGTATGTAGATTCATTATTTCCTTACTTTCTAAGGAAATGTTTTCATACTTTTCATAAATAAAAATAAAAATAAAAATAAAAATAATTACAGATTATTTAATTACTTCTCAAAGAAAATGTTTTCATACTTAATTAAAATAAACTAAGAATAAAGTAAAAAAAAAGTTAATAACACCACCTAGACTTATTCCAAAATTGTGAAGGTTTAAAATCCACAGCTTCAAGGGTTAAATTTGACGGGTCCTCCTACCCATCATAAAACTTTTTTATGATGATCTCATTTTTAAACAACCCTTCATATCACTTTTAGCATTTCCTTTTACAAATTGCATCTAAGTTAAAAGTAAAAAAAAACTCAATGTATACCTGCAAATATAGAAGCCAATGTAGTTAAAATTTGAAGATATTAGGGTGAAAAACAATGTGCCATTGCTAAAAATAAATTTCCAAATTTTCATTTTTAATTAGATTTATTTTTCAGAAAATATAATATTTTAATTTAAATATCAATAAGATTTTGCTAAAATGATGTTTAACTTGTTGATATTAGATATTGTCAATAAAGGTATTCAAATGAAAGTAAAGGTCAGTTGAACTTAAAGTTAAGATGAATCCTTTACCAGAGAAGAGTCTACTACTCATGAGGCTCAGTTAAAGGAGGAGTATCGTCTTGCAGGAATTCCGTGGAGGAGGGAAAATATTCCATGAAATCGAACATTTTGAGAAAATTACAAGAATATTTTGTTAGAAAAATGTCTACCCTCCAATATCAGAATTAGGAATTCCATGGAGGAGGGAAAATATTCCATGAAATCGAACATTCTGAGCAAATTACAAGAATATTTTGTTAAAAAAATGTCTACCCTCCGAGATATCAGAATTAGGAGTTCCATGGAGAAGGGAAAATATTCCATGAAATCGAACATTCTAAGCAAATTACAAGAAGATTTTGTTACATCATCTTCAAATTCACACAAGCCATAATGTCAATTGCCCTATTATCTTTAAATTTCTATCATAATGGGGAAATAAATCTCTATCTTAATGGGGAAATAAATTTTTTACCACTCCAAACAATATTTTAAAATAAAATGTATAACATAAAAAACATACCCACTTCTAAAGCCTCATCTAGGAATGCATAACATAAAAAAACATACCCACTTCTGAAGCATCATCTAGGCTTACAAAGGGTTGAAATTATTTATTTTCACTCAGTGAAAATAGGTTTGCGTCACAAGCTATTTGATATCTGATATTTATCTCTGCTTGGTAGATCCTAAGATAAGATGGATCTAGGTTGGTTTAATTTTACCCTTTAAATATGTTATGTTCCACATGAATACCATGGGTAAATACCATGGGTTCTCATACCATGTGTCAATACCATGAAATTAATTTTATTTTAATGTTATTCTTTTATTATTTTAATAAATTAAAATTATTTTCACATAGTGTGATTTTTATTTTTACCTAGATCCATCTTAGATCCAAATATTTACATTTTTTACCCTCTCCCTTAAAATAAGGTGGGCTAGCCTCTAGCCGTAATTTTTTTATAAAATAAATTTGGGACGGTTTGAAATAATATACTATGATACAAAAAATTCACCCAATAAAAATTTAAAACCCTTTAATTTTTCCCATGGGCGAAAATTCGCCCTAAAATTTTCTATGAACCCCACAAGTAGAACCTCTACCAATATGGTCACTCCTACTCCATTTCTACCATTTATGGTTGGTTCGATTCTCCCTGATTTCATCCAGCTTATCAATGACCCTCTTCTCCATGACCCAAATTGACATGTTATGCCCACCAAACTTCCTTCCAACATCCCCAAATTTGAACTAAATCCTATAGAAGATCCAAAAAATCATGTTTTGTCCTTTGATATGTGGTGTTCATCAAATTATATCACTGAAGACTCCATCTTTCTTCGCCTCTTCCAACTCACCCTTACTGGAGCTACTGCAAAGTGGTGTATAGATCAAATCATGGCCTCTCATTCCACTTTCATGATTCTAACCAAATCCTTTATATCTTACTTCTAGTTACCTCTCTGTTATGACACTAGTACTGAACTATTGACTTATTTCCGTCAAACTTCTACCACTCGCATATCTGACCATGTTCAAGAATGGCGCATAAGGAGGAGCATGTGTAGGGGCACTGAAATTCAAAGATCTTATTTACATGGATTGGTTCCTTAGATAAAAATTCTCCCCCATAGGTAAATATGTTGCCTCACACTTCCCCTAGTTTGAGGAAGATGCGCTCCAAGTAGCTTTGAAATATGACCTGATCTATGCACATTCAGGATATGTTTATATTGTCCTTCCCGATATGCCTCTGCTCAGTGCTGCTAATGCACCAGGGGAATTTCATGCCATTGACAGTATCATTGGATAACTTTCACACCCTAAACCTCCACCATCTACTCCATGTCTGATGAGTTATGGTCAACCCCAAGGGGGACCAATTCCTCTTACAGCTACCCCCCTCCAATCCCTTCACATGGTAACATTTATCTGGGTCCAAGCACATCATACACATATCCCCATCTGCGTCAACATATGTTAGGGTCAGTTGTTGCTCCACCTATTTATCTTAATGTTTCCCCTTCTCCTTACTATCAGTATGAACTTCCTAGTGCTCCAGCCTCGTCGTAACCAGTTCCACAACCCCCCATGGCTCCTCCACCTCTGCCATAACAACAACCTCCTCTGTAATATTCCTAAATTATCTTCAGCTAATGGGAATATTAATTTTTCTCTTAAAATTTATATGGATGAATAATTGAGCAAGGAGGCTCATAATTTGCTCAAGTATGAATAAAAATCCTTCCTAATGTGAAATGGGAACATGAAATAACCAGTTCAAGCATCCACATGTGTGATCAAGGTCTAAAATATGTGGACAAGGTCAATTTTGTCCAAGTCAACATGATTTATTCTCAAAGGAGGGGATTCTAAATAAATCCAGCTCAATGTGAATAGAGATCAATCCAGCTAGACAAAATGAAAGCACCTTGAGTGTGAAAAGGGACAGGGCATGAAGATTCAGTCAAGGTTGACTAAGTCAACAAAGCTGTCTAGATACATTGAACCACCTTGATGGACAACACATTTTCTGTCGAGGAGCCTTTGCATGGAAATAACCTCATAGTGGGTGGGACCCTTGCTGAGAGAGCTCATCAATTATATAATGAAGGAGATGGAAAGCATATGGAGATATTGGAGATTATATTTTTATGTGGTATACTTATAATTTTTGCATACTTGGCTGTTTATCTAAGTTTCTACACTGCTTAGTGCAAGGGTTTTCCCGGGCAGGGATTCCCTAATATTTCTTGGAGATCTTGTCTAAGAAATCTAAGAGGAGGTTTCTGATTTGAATTTTCCACTACCTGGTGTTGGGCCAAGCACTTACCTTCAGCAAAAATGTATTCCCTTCAGAAAACAGCGTTATTTCTTAAGGTGTGCAGTGGAAAAGGTGAAAGTCCCATTTTGAGGAGCTAGTTTCCCAAGAGAAGGATCATCCTTTCTTAGGGAGAACTAGAAAAGGAATCTACAGCCATTTCTTTGTATTTTCAGCCAATATTATGTAGAGCTACAACCATACAGCGTGATTTAGCCACAGATCTGCAGTAGCTTTCTCTTATATATATTTTCTGTCAAGAAACCTTTGCTGGGTCTTCTTAGATCTATATAAAAGAGATTAGATCTATGTTTTTATGCCTCATTGAGTAATATAATAAGAATATAAGATATATTTCTCTATTTTTTGAGTTCAACCTCTATTATACTGCGCAGTCTCTTATGCAACAACTCCGACATTTTGCAGTCTTGGGGTTTTGTCAATTTTTAGTTGTTTTGAGCATGGGAGGCCTCTTTAACTAGGCTAAAGGAATTTGTTTCTGAAAATATTTTTCATGCATGTCCTATATTGTCTATTCTAAGGGAAACAACCATTATTTTCCACTTTTATAACTCCATATTTAGAAAATAACATTTTTGAGTCCAAATTAGCTTCTTTTCCCCACTTGGTGACTTGTATAAAAGCATAGTTTGTTGTTGTAATTGTTCTATGATGGTTATGTGTTTAAAGACACTACATGAGTTGATTACTTGCTGCTCTCAAACTTTTAAATACCTTAAGGTATTCTTATTGTTGTAGAAAATCCTAGTTTTGGGATATTACAATGGTATCAAAGAAACAATCTTGGCTCAGCCTGTGAGCTTCAAGAATCATGGAGTCTTCTCATGGGGAGGAGGATATTTGCAAAAGAAATAAGAGAAAACCATTTTTTTCTATAGAAAGGAGGTTCTCAAAACTTATTTTTTCAAATCTGCAGGGTGGAAGCAAGGGCATCAAAGAAATGAGGAGGGAGAAATCTGAAAATCCCTCAGCAAGATCTATACAAGAGGAAGATTATAAATCCTCATCTTATGAATATGAGCACTCAGCCATATCATAAGATCTACCACGTTCTATCAGCAATTTCTTCATGAAGAGGAAGAAAGGAGATGTGCCAAAGAGAGATACTCTTGGTGATTATTTGCAGGAATATGAAGATCAATCCAAGGAGTTCAAGGATCACTTGAATTTCCAAGGGTTTTTCCAAATGAAGGAGGAAAAGAGCACAAGTAGCAAGAATCAGGGTGAGGGTAGATTCTTTCTATCCACTTTTGATGGATTACCTCTATGTCCACCTAGGGCTTGGGTGAAGGAGCTAGACACCTTTGTGCAACAACATCAAGTTTCAGAATTTGAAGCCATCAAAATAGTAGCGCTGCATTTTGAGTGTAAGGCCTGTGCTTGGTGGTTGTTTGAATAATTTTCCTTAAAGAATGAAAATACATATACTTATGCAAAGTTCATTAAAATATTAGTAGAGAGGTTTTATGAGATTTCATGTGAAACATCCTCTATTGAAACTACCATACCATATCAAACAGAGCTTTTGCATGAGTTGGGAGGGTCTATAAATCCAACTCCATTTATGAAAACCAATGAAGAGGAGGTGAGATTGTTTGATACTTTGTGAAGGGAAATATCTCCTTTGGATTAAGGACTTCCTTCTCAAAAGGAAGACATGAAGATTACTTCTTCAAAAGAGGACCAAGATCTAAGGTCTCTTGTTGGAGGTAAGGCAACTTCAACTAGTGAAGAAGAGAAAGGAGAGGTGGGAGAAGATAATGCAGTCATAACAAGGGCACCTCAAACACCTCATGAAGAAGAGGATGGAGCACTTGCTCCAAGGAAAGAAACCCTTGCACTCTTGCAACGAGTTCCAAAAGGTCTCACACATAGAGCTCTTGACATAACACATGAGCAGCATGTACCTTCATTGCTAAATGTTAAGATCTTGAAGATAGGAGAAGGAAAGAAGGAGGAATGGAATCACAAGATGAAGAGCATGTACCCTTCTCTATTTCAAAGTTTGAAAGAACAAAGAAGGCAAGAGGACCTATGCAATAAAGGTAGGGACAAATCTGTCCACCTACATTCACACCCTACTCTATGCCTTGATGCCTCTTTGCAAGGAGGCATTTCAGTAGGAAGACCTCCTGATTGGAGGGAAACTAAAGTGTTCTCTCAACTATATGTAGCAACAACCTATTTTTTTAAAGAGGGAACCTTGGAAGGAGCCATTACAGCGCTAAGAATCATTGATGGAAGGCTAGGAAAATTTCTGAAATTGACCTTGCTTTCTTCCATTCATCTATTTGCATTGGAGGGAATAGATTCAGAAATTTGTGTTGATATGAGCATAGTATCAAAAGGCTACTCCATAGCTTTGGAGCAGCAAATGATACTCCAATATATAATGAATATTTCTGAACATAACAAAAATATAATTTCATTTTTGTATCCAAGAGAAAAATTGTGGAAGTTTTTGAGAAAGAGAACCTTTCAAAGGGAGGGTGACTCCCCTAAACTTCAATCTTGTCTTGAGCAAGATCAGCTGCAAGAGAGGCATCAAAAGAAATTTTCCAACATGTGACTTTGACATCAAGCATGTCAAGGAGGAGAGCCATCATATGACATATGCCTCATTTCAGACCTCTACAGCGATGTCAATGTTGGGAGGCCTAGACCCTTATTGGAAGTCCCAACTCTTGATGGAATATTCTAAGGACCTATTCACATGTAAGGTTATTGATGGGAAAGAAATGGATGGAAAGTATAAATTAGTTAATGGAATCATTTATGTTCATGATCAGATCTACTTAACTAAAGATTCCAAGCTCAAGAAAAAACTACTTAACACAACCTATGAGGTCTTGCTTTCAAACCCCACTAGTTTCATTATAACATATCATACTATCTTAGATGGATTCATGTGGGAAAATTTCAAAGAGGAGATGCACTCTCATATGAGTAAGTGCATGGATGATTTGTTGGTTGAGGAGGAACATAGCTCTTGGGAAGAGTTATCATTATCACCTCCTTATTCATTTAGTGTGAGAGGGGGCTCATCCATGAGCTACCTTGCTGATTTTAAACAAGTATATGATAAGCATTGTATTGCTGAACCTCATTATGTATTTATTATATACTTGCCTTTTCTTAACACTCATGTGCAGGTCTTGGCTCCAACAGGAGGCACTTTTTCTGATGGGCTTCATGAGCCACTTTGGGCCATGAACAATGGTGATGCTATCCATTCCTTGGGAGATCTTGGAGAGGTGATGTACTCTTCATGGTGTGGTTCCTTAACACCAACCATCATACACCTTCTCCAAGCATGCAAGAAGGATGGGGCAGTAAGCAAGTTTTGGGGAAAACACTTGTCATATCATATCCTATGGAAGTTAGGAATAAAACTTCACTGGTTGCACTTGAGGGACCATTGTCCTTCTCTCTTATTGTATATGGCAGCTAGCATGATCTTAATTATGATCCCACATGCTAAATATGTTCTTATTTTTGTTGGGAACATGGTTGGAGGAGAGACACATTTTTTGGGTGTGTCTTTGGGGGAAGAGAGTCCCTACTTTTTCTTCACTACATGTTCCAAGGGGAGCATGAGAAACTATATGGCCACCATTGCATACCACTTGTTTCTTTATGATGTGGACCATATGTTTGTTTGGAACACTTGGGGCATGCCTCTCATGAGCAATTGGGAGGATCTTTTCTATGAATCACCAATCTGGAAGGTGATTCATTTTATTTGGATGATAGCATGGAGGAGGGAGACCTTCATTGATGATTGAATTCCCCATGATTGTCATCACTTCTATCTTGAGAAGGCCATGGATCAGCAAGGAGGTTTCCACATAGACCTTCCATTCTTTTATAAGGGAGGCCCTTGGAGTTATTCACCACAGGCCAACTTGCACACTTTGGAGGAGCCATTGGGAGATGGAATTTTCGCAGGAATTTTGAAACAATGGATGAAAGGGCCACAAGAGGAGGATGGGAGATTTTGCAGCACCCTTGAAATTTCTTGAGGACAAGAAACATTTGGGAGGGGGAGACTGTAATATTTCTAAATTAGCTTCAGCTAATGGGAATATAAATTTTTCTCTTAAAATTTAGATGGATGAATAATTGAGCAAGGAGGCTCATAATTTGCTCAAGTATGAATAAAAATCCTTCCTAATGTAAAAGTGGATCATGAAATAACCAGTTCAAGCATCCACATGTATGAAAAAGGTCTAAACTATGTGGACAAGGTCAATTTTGACCAAGTCAACATTATTTATTCTCAAAGGAGGGGATTCTAAATAAAGCCAGCTCAATGTGAATAGAGGTCAATCCAGCTAGACAAAATGAAAGCACCTTGAGTGTGAAAAGGGACAGGGCATGAAGATTTAGTCAAGGTTGACTAAGTCAACAAATCTGTCTAGATACATTGAACCACCTTGATGGACAATGCAGTTTTTGTGGAGGAGCCTTTGCATGGAAGCAACCTCATAGTGGGTGGGACCCTTGGTGAGAGAGCTCATCAATTATATAATGAAGGAGATGGAAAGCATATGGAGATATTGGAGATTATATTTTTATGTGGTCTACTTAGACTTTCTGCATACTTGGTTGTTTAGCTAAGTTGTTGCACTGCTTAGTGCAAGGGTTTGCCCGGGCAGGGATTCCCTACTCTTTCTTGGAGATCTTGTCTAAGAAATCTAAGAGGAAGTTTATGATATGAATTTTCCACTACCCGGTGTTGGGCCAAGCATGTACCTTCAGTAAAAAATTAGTCCCTTCAAAAAATTATGTTATTTCTTAAGGTGTGCAGTGGAAGGGGTGAAAGTCCCATTTTGAGGAGCTAGTTTCCCAAGAGAAGGATCAACCTTTCTTTGGGAGAACTAGAAAAGGAATATACAACCATTTATTTGTATTTTCAGCCATTATTATGTAGAGCTACAGCCATACAATGTGATTCAGCCACATATCTGCAGCAAGTTTCTCTTGTATATCTTTTTCTGGCAAGAAACCTTTGCCGAGTCTTCTTGGATCTGTATAAAAGAGATTAGATCTCTAGTTTTATGCCTCATTGAGTAATATAATAATAATATCAGATATGTTTCTCTATTTTCTGAGTTTAACCTCTATTATACTACACAGCCTCTTATGGAGCAGCTCCGACATTTTGCAGTCTTGGGGTTTTGTCAAATTTTAGCTATTTTGAGCATGGGAGGCCTCTTTAACTAGGCTAAAGACATTTGTTTCTAAAAATATTTTGCATGCATGTCCTATATTGTCTATTATAATTTAAACAACCGTTATTTTCCACTTTTATAACTCCATCTTTAGAAAATAATGTTTTTGAGGCCAAATTAACTGCTTTTCCCCACTTGGTGACTTGTATAAAATCATAGTTTGTTGTTGTAAATGTTCTGTGATGGTTATGTGTTTAAAGACACTACATGAGTTGATTAATTTTTTCTCTCCAACTTTGGAATACCTTAAGGTATTCTTATTGTTGTAGAAAATCCCGGTTTTGGGATATTACATCCTCCTCAAGGTAAAGTGTATACTCAGTAAAGACAACCAATTCCCCCAACCCCAAGAGATGGAATAATGGGAAAGGTAACCAAAACCATCCATATAAAGGTAATTAGGGTAACCAGGGTCCACCACCTAATTCCCCTTAGGGAAACTAACATAATCTTGTAACCCATCAGTAGGGCGGACAACCCAAGCAAAATGATGCTCTTCTGTCTGTTGTGGTGTATTTTGCCATTATACTAATGAGTGTCCCCTTTTACCTTGGATGCGCCAAGCATGGGAATATAAATCAGTTACTTCTAGAGAAATAAACCCATTGCTCCACCTCCTCCTCCTCCTACTTCATCACAACTGGTTGTGCTTACCAATCCCTTTCCTCATCAAGGATATATAGCTTCCCAACTAGCACAGGGTAATGCATCTCCTCAACCTTTAAAATATGGCCACAATGATTACCATATCCTCATGATGATGAAATAAATACTGAGCATGTCAACCTCCAGAATCAGTCACACCAATATGAAAAATATCTTACCAATTCAATGACTGATTCCCAACCCAAAGTTTCCACTAAGCCTCTGTCATCACCAATTGGTACCTTACATATCCCTATGCCTAAGGTAGAGGTTATCCCCAAGATCCCCAAAGGTTCATTGCATCGAAATGCTTCTTCTGCTAAAGCTACCCTTACCTATAGTATATTAGATGACTTGGCACAATCTTCGACTTCCATGTCAATGTTGGAAGTCCTCAAGATATTCCCATCCCAATGGAAATATTTACTCTTTGCTTTGGGAACTATAGATCCTTCTAACACTCGCATGATTTTATTTTATGTTGAAAAATAAAAATATCCCCCCTCCCTTCATATGTTTCTTTCCAAATCCTAGTCTCCATAAGAAATTCCAATGTTCAGCGGAGTATCATAGATGAATGCGCCTCCACCTATGTGATGGCCGCTAATATTTGGAAGAAAATTAGTTCACCTGACCTGTCCCCATCCACCATCACTCTTCATGCTTGGGACAATAATCCCTCGCATCCCCTTAGATTATATCACAACTGTCCAATTATGGTTGCGAATAAAATAGTATTAATTGATATCAAAGTCATTGATGCCTCATTATATTTTAACATCCTCTTCGGTCGTAGTTACACCCGGTGCCATGTTTTTTGTCGCATCTACGGTCTTTCATAAGATGTGATTTCCTCATAATGGAGAGATCATCACTATTGATCAGTTGACTTACTATGATCCTTATTCTCAGACTTCTCCTCAATCCACTATCTCATCGATGAGTAGAAATAATATTGTCTCATCCCTCAACAATGTTTCTCCTGGAATCTATAAAGATTCCATATTTCTCGGTGCTTAGTATGGCCCACCTCCTATCCCCCCTGAGCCTAGCTCATCCAGCTTTCTAATTCTTTAAGCATCACATGCTTCCAACAAATGGTATGGTACGCCTTCACAACATCCAACCCCTTCGCAACATGTTTCTCCCAACTTAACCTATCCTTTAGGTATATTTCCCCAAGTTCCATTTCCTTCTGCTGGTATCTCTCCTAGTCCCTTCCAACCTAGAATTGTTCCACCAGGTATTAACCATCCAAGAGAATTTCCTCTAGGTCATTACCCTTCTGGTCATATACCTTTCTTATTCCCGCCACCTAGAATATTTTATTCACCTATAATGGCTACGTTGAGTCTACCTAATATCACCTTTTGGATCCCAGTATGGTACATTGATCCTCCCCCAAACACTCTTCATGATCAACTCTAACCATATACTGCTTCAAATTCGGTTCAACATGTTGTTCCTACACGTTCATTTGCTTCAGTTCCACAACAACCTCAAAAGGAATCCACTCTTGTTACAAAAGTGTCTGGTGAGGGGGGAAAGCCCAGAAAAATGGAACCAATGACAAGGCACCCCAACCAACTCCAAATATTTCTAAGCCTCCAAATCCTACTCGTCCATGCGCTTTGTGTGATGTTGTTGAGCATGACACCAATAATTGTCCTGATCTCCATCATACTAAGAATGTCATCTCTAATACATTTCGCGACTCTAAAATTCCTAAGGTCCATGTCACCTTACTTGAGTAAGCTAATAAGAACAACTCCTTATGCACAAATCACCCTTTTTCTTTGTGTGAAAATGATGGAAATTATTCCCATCACTGTCCCCATCTTGACAGTTTTCATGATACACTTCAAGTAATTTGAAAGTTAGATTCCACTCATAGTGATTCCATATCCCCTCTACCTGTGAGTTATGGTCCCATTGTTATGCCAGAATGGAGGTCTCTCAACCACCCATCTTAATCCCTCCTCCTGATGTCTAGATGACACATAGTTTCAGCCTTGTTGTCTACCTATCGTCATCCATGGGATTGATGTATTGGGATGCTCTTGGAGTTTCCTATTGTGATTCTATCGAACCTTCTTCCATTAGGGGAATTTTGAGGTCTAAAATGGGCCTCCTAAGGAAAATGTACAATCAAAATTCACTTTATGAGAACCAATCACATTTTAGGGGATGGCATCATCCCTAATGGTTGAGGTGGCATTGTTTGAGTTACAGGTACTTGTCACATTCTCAATGGTGGATAAAAACTCATGGTTAACCATGGTAGTGCTCTAAGTACTTTTAAAGTCATAAATTAAAGTACTCATAATAAATGTCATTTCACACTTTTTGAATAAAACATTATTATTGTCATTTCATATTTTTGAAAGAAACAATGCATATCCTACACAATCTCATGTGTTTACACACTTTTCAATAAATATTATATTTGTATATTTTCATATATATTTTTTTAAATTATATATTCATCTCATTAAGAATTTATATTTACATTTTATTTTAAGTTATTTAAGTACAAAGGACAAATGCATTAGTTGTACAATGATAATGAATTTTTCTTGAGAGGCCCATTCTTATTTATAGTCATTTCAATACAATTTTTTTATTAATTTTATTTTCGTACAACTTTTGAATTGAATTTAACCATGGTTACATGGATTTTGGTGCAAAAAGTGAATTTCAAATTCATAAATATTATTTTATTGGTTTATCTATTATTTTATTATTTCCTTAGGAGGCCCATTTTAGACCTCAAAATTCCCCTAATGATCAAAAACTTTGGTCTCAACATTGGTAGATGTCCTATCTACTAGTCATATGTCTCCCCTTTTTTATGATGTACATGTGAAACTTGTATCTCATGAATATGCTTCAGGTAGTTCCTCTTCATTTGGTACTTATTCCTCCAATCCCTTCATATTTCATTCTAATGAAGACATCAAGGAAGTTATGACCATGCCAGACTATCATTGGGATGATATGCACCATCATGTGTACTTCCTTTCGCAACAAAACCATGATCAACATAATGTGGATCCAAAGACTTCATCCATGGTGAGCTCGATTGGTTCAATACCCTCTTACATCGAACGCATGAATTTGAACCACATCCACCTTGTGGCCATTACATTTCCACATAATTTTTGGGTAAGGGGGCATCCATGTTTGATATTCTAGTAGGAGAAGAAATTTCCCCCAACCCTCATAGTGCATCTAGTAGTGTCGATTCTAGTACCACTATTATTCCCCATTTAGAATAAATTATAGAGTCTCATATTACTTCAGATCACTCTAGGTATGATTCGCTTAATCATCCCTACATATTACATCAACAAACCAGTCCCTAAGACATTATTGTTGGTCACCCTCAGTGTTTTTTAGGTGAGCATCATTTCATTATATATGAAGCTACTCTTAGGTATGATTTCACCATGTATGCAAACCTAGAAATTTAGTCCATTTGATTCATAAATGCAGTTCCAAATGAGATTCATAATACCCCATTTAATTTATGTTACTGCATCCTTTATTCATTATTCCCACAAGAATACTTCCATAAAATAAACAAATGGAAAACCACATCATAGAAATGTGTTTAGAGTCCACTATTCTAAATACATTTGGCATGTCCATAACATGCTACATCCATCCATACAAAACTAGGGGGCACCCATGCCCCTACATCTACTCATCATCCTCTTGAGGATCTAGTGCTAGTAGGACCAGATGCTTGAATCCCATATTTTGAGCACTTGGAACAAAATAGCGCTCCACAAACGCATCTAGCAAGGGGCATCATTCCCACCCTTTAATACTTGATCAGTCCCCTCCATCACATATTCTAGAGGGAAGTATCCCATGCTTGGGGGTATAATAATCCTGTTGGAAATCATCTCACCTGATTCACATAAGTGTCAGCTTAGATCCCAACGATATAGGTATGGTTTATTATCCTTTGATTTCTTAGATAGTTTTTCCTATCAACCTTTCTGGCGAGCCATATATACATCACATATCATAGATGTTTTATACCATATCTTCAAATCTTGTACTTTATGTGATATCACACTTAACATTTGGTCCCCATGTTTGACTTGGTAGGTAGGTATGATCCTATACCTTCTATAGTAGTTCATTATTCCTATCTTTCCTTGATTCTTCACTAGGAACTATCCTTCAATGAAGCATTAAGGCCATTTTTTAGACAAGTAAAGCCATGAAAAAGAAAGTCATAGATCAAAATTCCAATGATAAGTTTTTCCACTACGATCTCCTTAATATTTAGGGAATTATCCTCCTCTAAAAATTCTCCTCCAATAACTCACTATAGAAATGAATTGGAATTGTGGGCAAGAATCCCTTTTATATGAAAAACCCTATTTTTTCGATCGCTTATTGTGACAAAATGGTAACTCAGTTTGACGAACCGTCAACACCATTGGAAATATATCACCGAGTTCTGTAATGGGTATCCCTTTATTTTTGGTTATTTTACACTTTAGTAAGATTCCATTTTTCCATGAAGTTTCGCTTCGCTACCGATTAAAATCGAATTTCTTCATACGAGCCTCCTATACTCTCGTACCAATTTACCTTTCCACTTCTTCACTCATGTATTGATTTTTGTCATGAGTAACCATTATTTACTCATGTTTTTATCGTCCCCTATGGACTTCCCCTGCGTGGTAGCATCATTAAGTCACCCTTGTTTAGAGCATCTGAGATGAGTCATCCTTACATTCATGGAGTTTGTTTTGAATCCCATTGAGTCTAGTTACAATGTTCTATCCATATTTTCATCACATTCATCCAATTTTTCTCATATTTGGACTCCATATATACTCTTCTATCTTTGAAAATCGTTTTTCTGAGTAATCGACCATCCCCTTTGGAATCGAGTCAAACACTACTAGTTCAACCATGCATATTATTCTCTTACAAGGAAAGTCTTCAGCCCACCACTCATCTTGTTTCCTTCCATCATTTTCCCTAGTGTCAGTCCATCAGTTACTTTACTATGATCACTCATCCCTTTGTTGAGGATTCCTCATTGCCTCAACTTTGGGGAGCCCTCTTCTTTCGACTTCAAAAAATGTATTCCAAAAGTGTGGCCTAGAGTGAGGTGTACCTTCATTCCATCTTTCATCAATGTTCACCGCCTTGAATCAAGCAAATGGAATCATTATTTCCCTTTGACTTGGTTGTTTCTCACATGCTCGACTCTAGCTCATTATCGCATGATTGAGAATCATACAATTGATGGTCTGATGATCCAACATATTGTACCAGTGTTTCCCGAGTGTCTATGATATTTTACATGCCTCATGAGGGGGTGGTCGTTTAGGTAGCCCCCATCATGCCCAGATGATAGCATAATATGATCCAGCCTTAGATGAAGTTTAGTAGCTTTGATGGGTTGGTTCTAGCTACTTGTAGCGCCCACAACATGCATGTCTCCTTCAGATGATCCATTCATATACTCAGAGCCCTTTCTTGTTCAGCGGGGCTTCTTTAGTTGTGATTCCCCCTCACCATGCCAGCTTGAGGGGAATTGTGTCTCATGCACTCATATGCTATTTCTTTCAAGTCTTGTCTTCTATTTTCTAGGTGTAGTATGTATATGGGACTCATTGTATTATTATATCACATTTTGTCCCATTGCTTCCAACATATCATGTATCATGTATCATGTATTTTGTTACTCAAACCCAAATTGTTGGGCATGCCATTATTATTTGTACTCAGTTATCTCGACTGGTATGGGTATGCCTCCCCTGCCTCATTTGAGATCATGTACTCTAAAATAAAAGGAGACTTCTATCAGTTTAGTAGGTATCAACCTCTCCACTCCTTTTTCCTTCCTTGCATTGCTTCAGTTCTCTCTCTTTCTCTCTCTCTCTCTCTCTCTCTCTCTCTCTCTCCCCTTTGGTGTCTTGTGGAAGTGTAACCTAGAATGTATGTAGGTCATACGATTTTCTCCTAACACTCCTATGTTGGGGGAAATTTGTTATCACCTAAAAAATGATCACCTGTCCATTTCTAACTAGGTGAATCAAAATATACCATGTAGGATTAATTTTACCATGGTAAACCAACTTTCACCATAGGAAATAATTTAGTAACCCATTTTTATTTATTGAAATAAAAAACCCCGTGATAATACTTGAATAAACCACTATTTATTTAATTTTCTCTAGGAATGATTATTAAATCATTATTTGATAATTATTCCTTATCACATTTTACTAAATCACCTAGGAATAAATAATTAAATCACTATTTATTTATTATTCCTTAATTCTATTTTTTGGAATAATTGTTAAACCATTATTTAATAATTATTTCAATTTCACACATTTCTTAATCCTTACAAAGTGATTAATAAATCATTTTATTTGTTAATTACTTATAAAAAATATATTTGACCATTTTGAATATATTTTCCCTCTCCAAAAAATATAATAAAGTATTCCTAACAGTTAGATCTTGATTTGGTCAATAATGTTCTATTATTTACCATTTTCGAGATCAACACAATACTTTGTTATAAATAAGAGGGTTTTCCATTCATTTTTTAGCATGATCACTATCATTGTCACCATTATCATCTCCTCACATTTGAGCTCCCACTTAAGTTCCATTTTTTTTTTTGGGTTTTTCACACGTTGAGAGAGAATAAATGTTGATAAAGCACAAGGACATCAAAGGACCCATCCCATGGAGGGGGATTTGTAGACCCTTATTGTAGATATCTTTCACTATGTGTTTTTAATAAAATGTTATTAATTTAAAATTATTTCTCTATTAGGTTATTGAATCAGTACTTTCTTGTTGTTTTATGTTTGGGATCACATACAATGTTTTTTTTGTAGGTTTTTATTATTTTGTCATTGTAGATATGAAGTGTGAAAAACCATATATTGTTGTTAGGGTCACTTGTCATAAATGATTCAAGTGAAGTGTTTTTGGTACATCTTTGTGAATTATTTACAGTAACAATGGCAGACGTTTCTTCCCTTGGTAAATATCACACAAACATAAGTCTCCTCTCAAATGTAGCCAAGATGGGAGGCAATCCGTAACAAGATTAACTGAGTCCACAACCCCTTTATAAGTGTGACTTGTGTGTAGGATTCAATTAAATCATGTACTCAATCAATTCCATGGCTTTAAAGAGTACCCTCACACCCAGGAGCTCTCTTGCTCTTCCCCCCTCACCAAGTCCATGGCTAGTCAAAATATTAGGGGCCTGAGCATAGCTCGGTGTTCTCGATCAATGGTATTCCCTCTTAGGGGAATATACATTCTCCTAATCTCCAAGTATTTCTCTGAATCATATGAAATTAATCAATTTGGTGAGGATGTATACAACCTATTCATTTGTTGAAGCCTCATTGCCTCAATCTGCAACAAGTCACTGTCGGAGCTTCACTACTCCTTATGTGTTAGATCCTCAATTCTCCATCAATGGTACCATGTCTGAAAATATTATGGATATATTTATAATTCATACTGCACACAATATGTTTGAGCATTGTTTGACTGAGTGTAATAGAATTTGGCTACCTACTCATCTAGGAAATCAAATAAATACCCATGTTGAAGGAACTCCTTAATGTGTTCTTCTAGTTCACAAAACTCTCGGTTCACTTGGCATCGACACATCTCTACAGTAAAAAAAATCTCTCAATCCATTAATAATTGTTTCATGTAGGTTTCTCAATACCAAATTTGTAGCATCCAAATACACATGTCCAGGCTCTATCTAGCTCAAGGTACATGCTGCAAAGCAAGGATCGATTTGTCTTCCTACTCATCATGGGATGCACCACATCTGAATTTTAAGATGAGTCTCTCTATTGATTCAATGCAATTCATCATGCCAAGTATCTAAAAACATACTTCCCATACAAGGAAGTTCTCAACATCTCCCTGTTACACTTCTAATCTCAATAATAGGATCACCATGGGAAAAAAGGTGAACTCCCTCTAGTATTAAACAATGATATGACTTTATCCCGTCATAAATAAATTATTAGCATATAAAAACTAAATATCAAAACCTTACCTTCAATTTTAAAGAGAGTTTGGATTTTCTATCATGTTTCCATCAATTCAAGCATACCAAGCCCATGGGAGTTTCCTGAGTCCATATGGGGATTCTTCAATTTACAATCGTGAATTTATTTCTCATGTACCTCAAAGCTCTTAGTTATCTTCAAGTATGCTTCCTCCTTGAGTACACCATGGAGGAATATAGCTTCACATACATATGATAGTAGTGCATCTAGAAATAGGTCTTAGTATCTTATCATAGTAATCTTCCTCATAGAGCATATCCTTTATCACGATTGAGATTTCTATCATGGAATCATATGACATAGTTGTATCTTTGTCATCTAAAATGGCCCTTTTCTGAAGGAAATATTGCGTTCATCATCTTATCTGATTGTTACATTCAAGTTGACAGTCTACTCTCTCTAAATAAAAATCCTCTTCAGTCATAGTCATCAACTTGGGATACTTCAATCCTCCCTTCGAAGTCTGAGATATTTTCCATTTTCAAGTGTCACTCTAATAATGGAGTTTCTCTATATCTTCCTCAATATCAATATTGAGGATTTGGTACTTGTTGAACCAATAAAAAGAGCAAGATAAATAATAGAAAATTAAATAAATACAATGGAATTGTACCTTATGATGAAGCAAGACTCAACACCGTCCAATATTTCTATCAGCAAAATGTCTACATTTTGAGCTCATTTATTGCAAGTTTCATCTAGAAGACACTACTATTTTTCTTCTCTAAGAGAGGCTCCTTTATTTTCCTTCACCAAGTCCCACTAGGAGGTAACTCTTATGACATTTCTCTTCATATTAATGAACCTCAAGCTGGATCTTCTTTCCTTAATCTCAACCTTATCCAAGAATTCAGGAAGAGAAACATTTGGTTATATAATTACTCATGTAGGAAGAAAATAAACAATAATTTTAGAAGATAAAACTAGAACAATGTCATAAATAAATAATACAAGTCCTAAAATTACGTATATTTAATGATTATTATAGGAATCTATCATCTCCATCTTAATCCTGCATCCCTCATAGCCACGAGGCACCACTGTCCATTAATAATATGTCAATGTCATAAAGAAATAATTTAATTCTTAAAAGTACTTAACTTTAATGAGTATTATAGGAAGTTATCAGCTCCCTCTTGATCATGAATCCCTCTTAGCCATGAGGCACCACTATCCAACTATCAATGTACAAGATGACCATTGGATTTCTATCATACCATCTCCTAGGGTTACTTTGAATCTATCATAAGTGTTGAATTTTCCACTTAAATAACTCAATATTTTAAAACGCACTAGAGTTACAATGTTAAAAAACATAGGCCTCTATTGTATCCAAGGCCACTCTTAGGGTTTCTCCCAAACCCTAACCTTTATATGTAAGAACAAGGCTCCCTAGGGTTTCCTCCAAACCCTATCATTCTTTTAGGTCTCCAACATCCTCATCTCTTTCACTCTACTTGATCAAGAAATCCATAATTGGTTTCTACATGGGGGTAATATTCAATGAATTTTCTTTAGCTCAACTCTAATTTCATGTTAATTTTTGGGATATAATTTTCTATGATATATATAATTTCATTTGTTTAATTTTTCAACAATTTTCGCATTACATTTACCATGTATCATCATAAACAATTATATAGAGATAACATTAATATCAACATTGCAACAAACATAAAGGAACATTAGAAAAAAAGCACACGCAATGGAGACAACAATATTTAGGTCATATATTAGGGAAAAAAACCCTAAGGGGGAAATCCAAAAAAAAATCTTCTTCTTCATTAGATATAAAGAAAATGTTCAGCTAAAATACAAAGTACAATTATAATGAGACACATGTCAACGATCACATCAGGCCTCCTATGGCCAACCATAGATCATGCAATATCCTCATGAGATGACAACAAAAAAATATATCAAAGAGGCATTCACAAGCCCTCCACAAGATCTCTGATAGGTATGCCTCCATATCATTGTCACAAGAGCACATATCTCAAGTAGCATACATGTTATCATATCACGATCATCTCATTGTCATCATAAGTGTCACGGTCATTATGTCATAAGGATGTTGTCATAATGTCATAAAGGAATTTTCATAAAAATGATATAACCATACATCTCAATCATAAGAACATTTCCATATATCATTAACATAAAGGTTACTTCCATACAATTATTTCATAAGAAAAAATTATACTCTCATAATAAGCACAAGTATTACTAAAGATAGTTTCCCATTATCTCCTTCAAAGGTCAACCATAAGTTTTCCCATACATAGTGTCATATTTTCCTATCTATTTGTTGTACTAGGTCTCTCTCTAATATCCCAATACCATTGAACACAAGATATCCATCATTTACATAAACTTCCTTACAAATCATCAACATACAAATGCAATTGCATAACATTTAGGCTCTCAACTTCTTCTCATAAAACTCATCCATGTGCATACCTTATTTGAGAGGTTTCTACCCTAGTTATGGATACTTGTAATGCCATATATCTACTCCCAATGCATCCTCAAAAAATTGTGCTAATCCGCTTCCTATGAGACCTTATTCCTTCGTTATTCAACAAGGAATATTTCCCTACATTTATAACTATTCTCCATGATAATATGACCTTAGGTTTAAACACAATTAGGGATCAACCCTCCAGTAGCATATACTAAAATTTTGGCCATGTTTCCAAGAGAAAAACACTCCAAAATATGCACAAATATTGTCCTTTTAATTTTTCTATGAAACAACTTATCTCTTCCCTCCAAGACAGGTTTTCTCGAGCATCATATGACCCTAGACTAGATCCAAAGTAGGGCTCGAACCTCGTACAATATATTAGAAAAGATATGTCATTGTTACTGTTAGTGTCAGTATTTTCATACTTCCACTAGGGATAAAAACACATTTTTCATGTGCATCTTAGGTGTCCCACTCTAAAGAATTTTCAATCATTCCATTAGGTCATGATATAAAAGTGTTCCACTGGTGGTTTTCCTTGTCAAGTGTCCCATTTTCCTTCACAAGTATATGCCTGCTAACCCTCTTTCATGTCTTCATCATGCTAAAAACAAGTCTGCTATCATTTTAATTTTAGTCAAAATCACTCATTGAGTCAGTTTCTTTCATTTCTCATTAAGTCACTAGGGTTTCATTAGGTTAAATCATTGCATTGTCTCATTTTCAATAAAGGGAAGCAGAAGGTGTGAAGGTGACCCAAAATAAACTCGTGATTTGCTTGAGTCAGTTCAAATGTAATAATTATTCAGTCTCCCAAAGGTTTCCAACTTAGAAATCTACATGCCAACACATCAAATGTCAAAGGGGGTTGTCTTTTCCCAAGGGTGCCCAATTCATCATTGTTCACAAGCACTAAAACCTAATTTCCTCTCCCGCTGAGCTAGGGTTTGCTATGGAAACATGAAATTTGAGAAGAGGAGCCATAATGTTGGTCATATTAGTAAATATGATGTCATTTCAGCTCATAAACATCATGTCTCCATCATTTTTTGAGAAATCATTCCAAAGGTCAAGTCATTTGCCACTCATATGGATAATTTTTCTTCAAACTAATTTTTTGAACAAAAAAGATGAATTTGACAAATGTCAGAGAGGTTTTTGTCCATCATAGGTTCAAGAAGAAAAAAATCCTTCAGGTTTTACACAGGTGTCATGTTTTTATATAAATTTCAAAAATACAGGTGCCACAGGAAAGTTGTTGTATTTCTAGAGTGACCTTGGGAAAATCATGTTTTCTCATAGCCAGATTGTCCAAATGACTTTCTTGATGAGGCAAATGCTAACTAGAGAGAGAGTTATTTCCAATGAGCTATCATGAGCTCAATTTGGAGTTGAGGAAGGCCTCCAAAACTTGCCTGAATAAGCACTCTGCATTTCTACACCCTCATTAAACACTTTTTGACCAGTCTTGGGAAAATCAACTTTTGACAAGGTAAATCAACTCCAATAAAAGCCCTAGGCATCTCAATTTCCTAGGAAACCCTATCAACCTTGTAAATAAATTCTAACTCCCAATTCCCTAAAAATTTTGATCCCCTCTCACCTCCCTGAGTTCAATAACCCCTACCCTCATCCACCTAAATTTTTATAACCCTATCCCTATTCCCTAGACCTATTTTCACTCCCCATTCCCATCTACCTCATCCCTAGGGTTTCAAAGCCTTCAAGCTCAAGATGTCTGAAGAGGAGGAAAAAGATATCAATGAGGAAAAATCACAAAAGAAAAGTGATCATAAAGGAGGGAAAATTAACAAATATGAATCAATAAACACAAAGGAACTCATGCCCTCTCCTCTCACTTTGTCTTGTTTCAAACATGTTGGTTGCTTTGAGTTTTGTGAGAGGGTGCAACAGATTCAATATCACCCTGTGTTGACAAGGTTGTTCATCACAAATATTCATGATGGGCATATCACTCTTGCTAGGGTCACTTTTACCATGTCCACTAGTGCTATTTCAGCTGCTACGGGGATCCCTAATGTGGGAGAGAAATGGTTCAAAAAGGTAAACCTTGATCTGAGCTATTATGAACCATATCTCAAACCTAGACATAAGGATGATAAGAAATTTTTTTTCCCATTCTCTCATCTCCTTGATCGGTATGTTCCCATGATGAAAATAATAATGAACTATTTCACTTGTGAGGGGAGGTTTTATTGACTTTATTCCTACCATATCCGACTCCTCATGCACTTCACTAGAGTCAGAATGCTTCATATACCTTACTATATCTCCCAAAACATTGACAAGATGGCATACATTGTACAAAGGAGGCATTATAATCATCAAATGCAAAACATTTTTCACCATTCACTCATTAAGATGGTAGTCATGAATCAGCTTGAGCATAAGAACATTTCATGGAACAAATTCATTGCAAATGAATTTTTCACTACCCCACCTAGTCATCATGAGAAAAATATCCCTTCATCATCTCACCCTCCCATATCCACTTCGCCATCTCAGCATATGGCTCATACATCATCACCTAGTCATATGCATTCACCTCATGTTGATCCTACTTATTCACCTTTCCTTAATCCTTCACCATCATCACATCATGATACTAAAGCATCAAGTAGTGAAAGGGGCCATGCCTTCTTCATCATAAAAATAGGTAGAAAAGGGCACGAAAAAGGCTGAAGAGCCAATCACTGAGGAGAAGGAGGACAAGCATGAAACAGAGCAGGATTTTCAGCTAATTGACCTTGATGAGGAGGATGAGAATAGAATCACCAGTGCATTAATCAGAAGCAAAGAGGCAAAGATTAGTGAACTTCAAGCTAATCTCGACATAGCACGGTATGTGATTGGTTTTCTTGAGAAATAAAATCAACAACTGAAGATCAAGCAGATTATCAGTGAGGTAAAGACCATCAAAGAAAAGAAAGAGGCAGAGAGGGATAAAGCCTTGTTGGAGGATACCTTGGACATATTTGGGGAGATTTATGATGAAAAAAATAAAAAATATATTTGACCATTTTGAATATATTTTCCCTCTCCAAAAAATATAATAAAGTATTCCTAACAGTTAGATCTTGATTTGGTCAATAATGTTCTATTATTTACCATTTTCGAGATCAACACAATACTTTGTTATAAATAAGAGGGTTTTCCATTCATTTTTTAGCATGATCACTATCATTGTCACCATTATCATCTCCTCACATTTGAGCTCCCACTTGAGTTCCATTTTTTTTTTTGGGTTTTTCACACGTTGAGAGAGAATAAATGTTGATAAAGCACAAGGACATCAAAGGACCCATCCCATGGAGGGGGATTTGTAGACCCTTATTGTAGATATCTTTCACTATGTGTTTTTAATAAAATGTTATTAATTTAAAATTATTTCTCTATTAGGTTATTGAATCAGTACTTTCTTGTTGTTTTATGTTTGGGATCACATACAATGTTTTTTTTGTAGGTTTTTATTATTTTGTCATTGTAGATATGAAGTGTGAAAAACCATATATTGTTGTTAGGGTCACTTGTCATAAATGATTCAAGTGAAGTGTTTTTGGTACATCTTTGTGAATTATTTACAGTAACAATGGCAGACGTTTCTTCCCTTGGTAAATATCACACAAACATAAGTCTCCTCTCAAATGTAGCCAAGATGGGAGGCAATCCGTAACAAGATTAACTGAGTCCACAACCCCTTTATAAGTGTGACTTGTGTGTAGGATTCAATTAAATCATGTACTCAATCAATTCCATGGCTTTAAAGAGTACCCTCACACCCAGGAGCTCTCTTGCTCTTCCCCCCTCACCAAGTCCATGGCTAGTCAAAATATTAGGGGCCTGAGCATAGCTCGGTGTTCTCGATCAATGGTATTCCCTCTTAGGGGAATATACATTCTCCTAATCTCCAAGTATTTCTCTGAATCATATGAAATTAATCAATTTGGTGAGGATGTATACAACCTATTCATCTGTTGAAGCCTCACTGCCTCAATCTGCAACAAGTCACTGTCGGAGCTTCACTACTCCTTATGTGTTAGATCCTCAATTCTCCATCAATGGTACCATGTCTGAAAATATTATGGATATATTTATAATTCATACTGCACACAATATGTTTGAGCATTGTTTGACTGAGTGTAATGGAATTTGGCTACCTACTCATCTAGGAAATCAAATAAATACCCATGTTGAAGGAACTCCTTAATGTGTTCTTCTAGTTCACAAAACTCTCGGTTCACTTGGCATCGACACATCTCTACAGTAAAAAAATTCTCTCAATCCATTAATAATTGTTTCATGTAGGTTTCTCAATACCAAATTTGTAGCATCCAAATACACATGTCCAGGCTCTATCTAGCTCAAGGTACATGCTGCAAAGCAAGGATCGATTTGTCTTCCTACTCATCATGGGATGCACCACATCTGAATTTTAAGATGAGTCTCTCTATTGATTCAATGCAATTCATCATGCCAAGTATCTAAAAACATACTTCCCATACAAGGAAGTTCTCAACATCTCCCTGTTACACTTCTAATCTCAATAATAGGATCACCATGGGAAAAAAGGTGAACTCCCTCTAGTATTAAACAATGATATGACTTTATCCCGTCATAAATAAATTATTAGCATATAAAAACCAAATATCAAAACCTTACCTTCAATTTTAAAGAGAGTTTGGAGTTTCTATCATGTTTCCATCAATTCAAGCATACCAAGCCCATGGGAGTTTCCTGAGTCCATATGGGGATTCTTCAATTTACAATCGTGAATTTATTTCTCATGTACCTCAAAGCTCTTAGTTATCTTCAAGTATGCTTCCTCCTTGAGTACACCATGGAGGAATATAGCTTCACATACATATGATAGTAGTGCATCTAGAAATAGGTCTTAGTATCTTATCATAGTAATCTTCCTCATAGAGCATATCCTTTATCACGATTGAGATTTCTATCATGGAATCATATGACATAGTTGTATCTTTGTCATCTAAAATGGCCCTTTTCTGAAGGAAATATTGCGTTCATCATCTTATCTGATTGTTACATTCAAGTTGACAGTCTAATCTCTCTAAATAAAAATCCTCTTCAGTCATAGTCATCAACTTGGGATACTTCAATCCTCCCTTCGAAGTCTGAGATATTTTCCATTTTCAAGTGTCACTCTAATAATGGAGTTTCTCTATATCTTCCTCAATATCAATATTGAGGATTTGGTACTTGTTGAACCAATAAAAAGAGCAAGATAAATAATAGAAAATTAAATAAATACAATGGAATTGTACCTTATGATGAAGCAAGACTCAACACCGTCCAATATTTCTATCAGCAAAATGTCTACATTTTGAGCTCATTTATTGCAAGTTTCATCTAGAAGACACTACTATTTTTCTTCTCTAAGAGAGGCTCCTTTATTTTCCTTCACCAAGTCCCACTAGGAGGTAACTCTTATGACATTTCTCTTCATCTTAATGAACCTCAAGCTGGATCTTCTTTCCTTAATCTCAACCTTATCCAAGAATTCAGGAAGAGAAACATTTGGTTATATAATTACTCATGTAGGAAGAAAATAAACAATAATTTTAGAAGATAAAACTAGAACAATGTCATAAATAAATAATACAAGTCCTAAAATTACGTATATTTAATGATTATTATAGGAATCTATCATCTCCATCTTAATCCTGCATCCCTCATAGCCACGAGGCACCACTGTCCATTAATAATATGTCAATGTCATAAAGAAATAATTTAATTCTTAAAAGTACTTAACTTTAATGAGTATTATAGGAAGTTATCAGCTCCCTCTTGATCATGAATCCCTCTTAGCCATGAGGCACCACTATCCAACTATCAATGTACAAGATGACCATTGGATTTCTATCATACCATCTCCTAGGGTTACTTTGAATCTATCATAAGTGTTAAATTTTCCACTTAAATAACTCAATATTTTAAAACGCACTAGAGTTACAATGTTAAAAAACATAGGCCTCTATTGTATCCAAGGCCACTCTTAGGGTTTCTCCCAAACCCTAACCTTTATATGTAAGAACAAGGCTCCCTAGGGTTTCCTCCAAACCCTATCATTCTTTTAGGTCTCCAACATCCTTATCTCTTTCACTCTACTTGATCAAGAAATCCATAATTGGTTTCTACATGGGGGTAATATTCAATGAATTTTCTTTAGCTCAACTCTAATTTCATGTTAATTTTTGGGATAGAATTTTCTATGATATATATAATTTCATTTGTTTAATTTTTCAACAATTTTCGCATTACATTTACCATGTATCATCATAAACAATTATATAGAGATAACATTAATATCAACATTGCAACAAACATAAAGGAACATTAGAAAAAAATCACACGCAATGGAGACAACAATATTTAGGTCATATATTAGGGAAAAACACCCTAAGGGGGAAATCCAAAAAAAAATCTTCTTCTTCATTAGATATAAAGAAAATGTTCAGCTAAAATACAAAGTACAATTATAATGAGACACATGTCAACGATCACATTAGGCCTCCTATGGCCAACCATAGATCATGCAATATCCTCATGAGATGACAACAAAAAAATATATCAAAGAGGCATTCACAAGCCCTCCACAAGATCTCTGATAGGTATGCCTCCATATCATTGTCACAAGAGCACATATCTCAAGTAGCATACATGTTATCATATCACGATCATCTCATTGTCATCATAAGTGTCACGGTCATTATGTCATAAGGATGTTGTCATAATGTCATAAAGGAATTTTCATAAAAATGATATAACCATACATCTCAATCATAAGAACATTTCCATATATCATTAACATAAAGGTTACTTCCATACAATTATTTCATAAGAAAAAATTATACTCTCATAATAAGCACAAGTATTACTAAAGATAGTTTCCCATTATCTCCTTCAAAGGTCAACCATAAGTTTTCCCATACATAGTGTCATATTTTCCTATCTATTTGTTGTACTAGGTCTCTCTCTAATATCCCAATACCATTGAACACAAGATATCCATCATTTACATAAACTTCCTTACAAATCATCAACATACAAATGCAATTGCATAACATTTAGGCTCTCAACTTCTTCTCATAAAACTCATCCATGTGCATACCTTATTTGAGAGGTTTCTACCCTAGTTATGGATACTTGTAATGCCATATATCTACTCCCAATGCATCCTCAAAAAATTGTGCTAATCCGCTTCCTATGAGACCTTATTCCTTCGCTATTCAACAAGGAATATTTCCCTACATTTATAACTATTCTCCATGATAATATGACCTTAGGTTTAAACACAATTAGGGATCGACCCTCCAGTAGAATATACTAAAATTTTGGCCATGTTTCCAAGAGAAAAACACTCCAAAATATGCACAAATATTGTCCTTTTAATTTTTCTATGAAACAACTTATCTCTTCCCTCCAAGACAGGTTTTCTCGAGCATCATATGACCCTAGACTAGATCCAAAGTAGAGCTCGAACCTCGTACAATATATTAGAAAAGATATGTCATTGTTACTGTTAGTGTCAGTATTTTCATACTTCCACTAGGGATAAAAACACATTTTTCATGTGCATCTTAGGTGTCCCACTCTAAATAATTTTCAATCATTCCATTAGGTCATGATATAAAAGTGTTCCACTGGTGGTTTTCCTTGTCAAGTGTCCCATTTTCCTTCACAAGTATATGCCTCTGCTAAACCTCTTCATGTCTTCATCATGCTAAAAACAAACCGTATCATTTTAATTTTAGTCAAAATCACTCACTGAGCTTTCTGGCTTTCTTTCATTTCCTCCATTAAGTCATCAGGTTTCATTAGGTTAAATCATCGCATTGTCTCATTTTTAACAAAAGGGAAGTGGACAAGGTGAAGGCACCCAAAATACCAGATTTATTTCACTTTGGCTCAAATGTAATAATTATTCAGTCTCCCAAAGGTTTCCAACTTAGAAATCTACATGCCAACACATCAAATGTCAAAGGGGGTTGTCTTTTCCCAAGGGTGCCCAATTCATCATTGTTCACAAGCACTAAAACCTAATTTCCTCTCCCGCTGAGCTAGGGTTTGCTATGGAAACATGAAATTTGAGAAGAGGAGCCATAATTTTGGTCATATTAGTAAATATGATGTCATTTCAGCTCATAAACATCATGTCTCCATCATTTTTTGAGAAATCATTCCAAAGGTCAAGTCATTTGCCACTCATATGGATAATTTTTCTTCAAACTAATTTTTTGAACAAAAAAGATGAATTTGACAAATGTCAGAGAGGTTTTTGTCCATCATAGGTTCAAGAAGAAAAAAATCCTTCAGGTTTTACACAGGTGTCATGTTTTTATATAAATTTCAAAAATACAGGTGCCACAGGAAAGTTGTTGTATTTCTAGAGTGACCTTGGGAAAATCATGTTTTCTCATAGCCAGATTGTCCAAATGACTTTCTTGATGAGGCAAATGCTAACTAGAGAGAGAGTTATTTCCAATGAGCTATCATGAGCTCAATTTGGAGTTGAGGAAGGCCTCCAAAACTTGCCTGAATAAGCACTCTGCATTTCTACACCCTCATTAAACACTTTTTGACCAGTCTTGGGAAAATCAACTTTTGGACAGGTAAATCAACTCGATAAAAGCCCTAGGCATCTCAGTTTCCTAGGAAACCCTATCAACCTTGTAAATAAATTCTAACTCCCAATTCCCTAAAAATTTTGATCCCCTCTCACCTCCCAGGTTTACAATAACCCTACCCTCATCCACCTAAATTTTTATAACCCCTATCCCCTATTCCCTAGACCTATTTTCACTCCCCATTCCCATCACCTCATCCCCAGGGTTTTAAAGCCTTCAAGCTCGAAAGATATACGAAGAGGAGGAAAAGATATCAATGAGGAAAAATCACAAAAGAAAAGTGATGTAAAAGGAAGAAATTAACAAATATGAATCAGCTAACACAAAGGAACTCATGCCCTCTCCTCACTTTGTCTTGTTTCAAACATGTTGGTTGCTTTGGGATTTGTGAGAGGAGTGCAAGCAATTCAATATCACTTTGTGTTGACAAGGTTGTTCATCTGAAATATTCATGATGGGCATATCACTCTTGCTAGGGTCACTTTTACCATGTCCACTAAGTGCTATTTTAGGCTGCTACGGGGATCCTAATGTGGGAGAGAAATGGTTCAAAAAGGTAAACCTTGATCGAGCTATTATGAACTATATCTCAAACCTAGACATAAGGATGATATGAAATTTTTTTCCCATTCTCTCATCTCCTTGATCGGTATGTTCCCATGATGAAAATAATAATGAACTATTTCACTTGTGAGGGAGGTTTTATTGACTTTATTCCTACCATATCCGACTCCTCATACACTTCACTAAAATTCGAGAATGCTTCATATACCTTACTATCTCTCCCCCAAAACATTGACAAGATGTCATACATTGTACAAAGGTATTATAATCATCAAATACAAAACATTTTCTATTACTCATTAAGATGGTAGTCATGAATCAGCTTGAGCATAAGAACATTTCATGGAACAAATTCATGCAAATGAATTTTTCACTACCCACCTAGTCATCATGAGAAAAACATCCCTTCATCATCTCACCCTCCATATCACACTTGTATCTCGGCATAGCTCATACATCATCACCTAGTCATATGCATTACCTCATGTTGATCCTACTTATTCACCTTTCCTTAATCCTTCACCATCATCACATCATGATACTAAAGCATCAAGTAGTGAAAGGGGCCATGCCTTCTTCATCGTAAAAATAGGTAGAAAGAGGAGACGAAGAAAAGGTGAAGGCCAATCAACGAGAGAAGGAGGACAAGCATGAAACGGGCGGGAGTTTCAGGCGATTGACCTTGATGAGGAGGATGAGAATAAGTCACCGGTGCATTAATCGAAGCAAAGAGGCAAAGATTAGTGAACTTCAAGCTAATCTCGACATAGCACGGTATGTGATTGGTTTTCTTGAGTAATAAAAATCAACAGCGAAGATCAAGCTTGATTATCGGTGAGGTAAAGACCATCAAAAGAAAGAAAGAGGCTGAGAGAGGGATAAAGCCTTGATGGAGGATACCTTGGACATATTTGGGGAGATTTATGATGAGAGGATGTGGCCTCCTAGACAAGACCAAGGCTAGAAGGGGCGAAAGAGCTCTAGCCGTGAGAGACGGAAAGAATTTAAGTTGGCGGAGCGACTCCTCCCAAGTGAGTTTGCCTTATGAATAGCGGAGATAGAGATTCATGGTTTTTGATAAAGGCCAATTTTCATTTGGAGGGCTTGCTAGAGAAGGCCAAAAAGGAAAATGATATTAAAGGAAAATGGAAAAGCAACACATGCCATGAGAAACAAAATTACAGAGACCAAGCTCAAATGAGCCCATGCAAAGATTCAAGCTTTAACCAAGAAAAAGGAGATGGAGAGGTTAGAAATACTTGATGAGGTGTCTCTTCATGCCTCTAACCCTTGATCAACAATTAACCTCACCATTTTGGACAAATTTTTGCACATTTGGCACTTTAGTGCAATTTTTGGTTTTTGGGCAATTTTGGCACACAGTCACGCGACCAAAAACGTCGTGCAAGGTGATGCGATTTTTCTCAGAGCATCCAATGGAAAAATAGTCACCACCATCATGTTAAAAATGATGAGGACATCAACCCTAGAAAGTTCAGAAAATTTGGAGAGAAGCTGGTCCTTGAGGTCTGCAAAAAACCATCGATTTTTTTCATGTTTACGCACTCCTTTTTTAGCAAGCATTTTGCGCTAATACCAGTCTTGGGAAAAGTGATTGTTGACAGGAAAAATGAGCACTATTTTGGAAAATAGAGGCATACTTGGAAACTATACTCAGAGATATTTCCAATGAGCTATCATGTAGCTGATTTGGACACAGGGAAGGCCTCCAAAATTTGCTTGCAAGAGAGGCTATTTTTCTGTTATGGCGTTGTGCTTTTGTCAAGAAAATGTCATTTTCACCATCTTCAGCATATTTTGATTTTTTGACATTTTATCTTGGGAAATGAAAAATTAAAAGGTCAAGATAAATTTAAATATCATGTTTTTATAGTTATCTAGGGTAGATACATCAGATAAGTCCTCTAGAGGTCAAATGAATCAGTTTCCTCTCTTTTAGAGGAAAATTGTTGAGTTTTCCTAGTCTTCAGATTCTTGTTTGGGAGTAGGTGAAACTGATCCCTATCTAATGGTTTAGACTCCATAAGGCTAGGAAGAGTGGTTTTGAGGTCTATATGATGTATTTTCTCGGTCATTGTAATGGTTGGATTCACTTGGAGCTTTCACATCTCAAGAGACATATTTGTATCAGTTTGGCCTGGATATTAATGATAAATTTGCAGCTATTTCTTAGGGATCCATGTGGTATGAAATTTTTGACATAGTTTCTTCTTTGTGATCATTTGTATGAATGTATTTTAAACTCATAAATCATTTCCATGTCTATGATCTGCTTAATTTCAAGTTGAAAGGCAGAATTCATGTTTTCATGCTCTGTTTTGGGAAATTTCACATAATTTGTTTATTTTCTTTAGTTTAGGAATAATTCCTCTTGTATTCTCTTACTAACTCCTCACGAGTCTCTTCATTTCACCATAATCATCCTTTAAATGTCAAAACCTTCTACCTACCTTTCCCCTTAAAACACCCTGCAAATTTTGACCTAATTTCCTTTCCCTAGCTGTTTGACTCCTCTTGATCCAACAAAACCCTGCACAAATCAAAATCAAAACCCTAAGCTACTATACCTAGCCTAAGATCTTATTTCCTAAGTCATTTTGGCTATGATTAATACGGAGAGAGCCCTCTCCTGGCCTAGTAGGGCTAGCTACTTGGCTAAGCATGGTTTGAGGTTACCTCGGAATTGCGTTTTTAAGCCTGAGGTTCAATCCGAGTGATAACATTTTGGTGAACATACTGAGGAAGAAAAATTCAGAGCAAAAAGACAAATATTCCTTGGAAAAGAACGACAAAGATCAAATCTAAATGTTGATGGTGAACAACAGTTGGAAACATAAGAAGGATGAACCATTCACCTGGCAACTCCATTAATTGAAAGATCTAGAAAATCAATGCCTCATGGTGACTCCACTGCATGAATATCAGTAGCTTCAATATTTCTCGAGATGGAAACTTTTGCAAGAAGGTATTCTCCCATGAGCCAAGATCACATTCTAGGTTTCCAAAATAAAATGCCTAAGGTAGTTTGGCAAAGGAATTTTCCTATGTTGAAATGTGAAAGGTAATTATGTTTCTCTTCATACGTGAATTTCACATGCATGTGCGTAGATTAAAGATTGATTTTCTACGAAAGACTGCTTGATGAAAATATTCATGGCCACTCTGGAAGATGAAGCTCGATATTGGTATGAAAGTTTACCGCCTGCTTGTATTTATTGTTAAAAGGATTTTCATACCATATTATTTGAAAGGTATAAAGAATCTTGTCTATCCTTAATATTAGTTCTAGTCTGTTGTGAACATGTTGATAATTTTATTGAAAATATTGAGAATTTTTATGGAGATGATGAATTCATGGATGATGAGATCATGGAAGCCTTGTATGAAAATCCATTTCAGCAGCATAAAGAAATCTTAGAGGACACTTATCAAGATGCTCAAGAAATTTTGCAGTAGGCTGAAGATCTTTGTAAAGTTGAAAATGATGGAAGACGAGTTCTTATTTTAGATCTAACTACAACAAAATATTATATGAAAGAAAATCAAGTTCCAATTTTCGTATTATGGTAAAGGTATAGATTCAGATTATAATGATGAAGAGTATGTTGTCTCAGATCCCATGAGGGAGAGATCTATTGTCAATATCACCTCGAAATAAGAAAACAACTTTATTGACCTAAGTGTTCTCATCCCATTAGAACAAAATATTTAGAAAGAGGTAATCCAATCCCTTTGTGAAAAAAAATATGAGATCTTTTTTCAATTAAGTGAAAAATATTCTTTGGATAACTCTGCAGTAAATGATAGAAATGTCAGTTTCGAGGTTTACGAAAAATCTGAAGTTTTCCCTCTTATGACTGATGAGTGTGATGAGAAACATGACAATCTGGTTGCCATTTTCATATGAAGATGATCAACAATGTATTCAAATCGCGAGGACGGGGCATTGAGGATTGTCATTTAGATTTTTCTTCTCATGTTTCATGTTTAGAATTTTTATTTGAGAAGAAATTTTCTCACCTACTTGTTAAAGTTTTTGATGACCAAGAACACACTCTTTAAAGATTATTCAGAGGGATATCAGAATCAAGAGAAAAAGGTACCTTGTTTCTTCTAGATTAACAAGAGGTAAATTTTCATGTTTTTCAGGAGCTAGTGGAAAATCTATTGCAGTCAGCAGTGAAGGTAATTATTGCAGTATTCAGTGATGATGGAGATCATTGTCAGCTATGTTTTTGGTAGCCCAATTGTAAATATTTATTGTTGTCCAGAGAATATGATTGGGAGAATCAATCAAGGAGGTATTTTCTTGATTGGTTATACTATCATTTTGATATCGCCTGATTGTACATATGATTTCAAAAAGATAGGTGATTGTCATCAGGATTTGAAGCCCTCAAGTCTCAGTGATGTACTGCCATCAATAAGTAGGGTAATTTTAATTTTTAAGTCTTGTTGAGTCAATATTAGGTGATTCGGTTTATTAAGTCAAGTTTCTTTTGTTCGGTTAGTCTTTAGCTTTTGACTCCATGCACAATGGATAGGCACTTGGTCTACGGTGTTCTTGGCACCTCCAAGGAGCTACCATCCCAGTGGAGCCAATGTTAGTGTCGATCTTGCTTACTTCCACGGGGATCAAAACACATTTTTCCTATGCATCTTAGATTGTCCCACTCTAAATAATTTTCAATCATTTCATTAGGTCATGATATAAAATTATTCCAGCAGTCAATTTGTCTTTTATCAGTGTCCCATTTTTCCTTCACAGTGCTGTACTGTGACCCTCTTTCATGTCTTCATCATGCTGAAAACAAGTCTACTCTATTTTTAATTTTAGTCAAAATCACTCATTGAGTCATTTTATTTAATTTATCATTAGGTCACTAGGGTTTCATTAGGTAAAATCATTGCATTGTTTCATTTTCAATAAAGGGAAATAGAAGGTGTGAAGGTGACCCAGAATAAACTCATGATTTGCTTCATTTAGTTCAAATGTAATAAGTATTCAGTATCCCAAAGGTTTCTAAATCAGAAATCCACATGCCAACACATCAAATTTCAAAGGGAGTTGTCTTTTCCCAAGGGTGCCCAAGTCATCATTGTTCACAAGCACTAAACCCTAATTTCCTCTCCCCATAGCTAAGTTTTCTATGGAAACATGAAATTTGAAGCGAGGAAGGAGCCATAAGGTAAGTCATATACGTAAGTATGAGGTCATTTAGCTCATAAACATCATGTATCCATGTTTTTGAGAAATCATTCCAAAAAGAGGTCAAGTCATTTTCCACTCATAAGGTCAGATTTATTCAAACTATGTTTGACCAAAAAATGATAGATTTGACAAAAAAGTGAAGGTTTGTCATCTGGTTCAATAAGAAAAAAATATTTCATTTTTTACACAGGTGTCATGGTTTTATAGAAATTTCAAAAATATAGGTGCCAGAGGAGAGTTGTTGTACTTCTAGAGTGACCTTGGGAAAACTAAGTTTTATCATAGCTGGAGTGTCCAAATGACTTTCTTGATGAGTCAAATGATAACTAGAGAGAGAGATATTTCCAATGAGCTATCATCAGCTCAATTTGGAGTTGAGGAAGGCCTCCAAAACTTGCCTACACCAACACTCTACATTTCTACACCCTCATTCAACAATTTTTTACCAATCTTGTGAAAATCAACTTTTGAAAAGGTAAATAAACTCTAATAAGAAAAATAAAGGCATATTTGGAAAATATACTTCAATCGATTTCCAACAAGCTATCTTGGGCCCAATTTTGACACCGGGAAGGCCTTCAAACGTGGTCTTCAAAATAGTCTTTGTGACGAGTGTTGTGCTAATGTTCGAAGCTGTTGCACTAATGCACAGCTTGTGGTACGATTTACACTCGTGCGCTAATACCCGGAGACCTTTGCACTAATGTTTTGGCGCTTGCTAATCGGTTTGGTCTGACCTCAAAACGTAGTTAAAGTTTCTCAAATCTTCAGAAAAGTTTCTCCAACACCTTTGACAAGTAAGTAACATGAAAATTTCACCTCTTTGCAGTCTTTAAGAGGAATTTCATGGTTTTTGGGTTTCTATGTGAAATTCGGAAGTCGGATAGGCTATAAACCCTAGATTCAGTCTTTGTTCCCATTGTTCCCAAATTTGGCACTCATAAACATTACATTCTCTTCCTACATCACTATAAACCCTACTCCTTCCCAACAACACCATATCACTCTCCCTAAATCCCTTTTCCCCTAAACCCTAAGTCCTAGGCATCTCAATTTCCTAGAAAACCCTATAAACCCTATAAATAAATTCTAACTCCCAATTCCCCAAAAATTTTGATCCCCTATCACCTTCCCGTGTTCAATAACCCCTACCCTCATCCACCTAAATTTTTATAAGCACTATCCCCTGTTCCCTGAACTATTTTCACTCCCCATTCCCATCTACCTCATCCCTAGGGTTTCAAAGCCTTCAAGCTCAAGATGTATGAAGAGGAGGACAGAGATATCAGTGAGGAGAAAACACCAAAGAAAATTTATCACAAAGGAGGGAAAATTAACATATATGAAACAATAACCACAAAGGAACTCATGGCCTCTCCTCAAACTGTGTCTTGTTTCAAGCATGTTGGTTGCTTTGAGTTTTGTGAGAGGGTGTAGCAGATTTAGTATTACCCTATGTTGACAAGGTTGTTCATCACAAATATTCATAATGGGCATGCCACTCTTGCTAGGATCACTTTTACCATGTCAAGTAGTGTCATTTCAGCTGCTACAAGGATCCCTAATGTGGGAGATAAATGGTTCAAAAAGGTAAACCTTTATCTGAGCTATTATGAACCATATCTCAAACCTAGATATAAGGATGATAAGAATTTTTTTTTCCCATTATCTCATCTCCTTGACCAATATTTTCCCATGATGAAAATAATCATGAAGTATTTCACTTATGAGGGGAGGTTTTGTCGACTTTATTCCTACCATATCTGACTCCTCATGCACTTCACCTAAGTCAAAACCTTCCTGCCTACCTTACTATCTCTCCCAAAGTATTGAAAAGATGGCATACATTGTACAAAGGAGGCATTATAATCATCAAATGCAAAGTATTTTTCACCATTCACTCATTAAGATGGTATTCATGCATCAACTTGAGTAGAAGAACATTTCATGGAACACATTCATTGCAAATGAAGTTTTCACTACCCCACCTAGTCATCATGAGCAAAGCATACCTTCATCATCTCATTATCCCATATCCACTTCTCTATCTCAACTTTCTGCTCATACATCATCACCTAGTCATATTCATTCACCTCATGTTGATCCTACTTCTTCACCTTTCCGTAATCCTTCACCATCATCACATAATGATACTGAAGCATCAAGTAGTGAAAGGGGCCATTCCTTCTTCATCAACAAAACAAGTAGACACGGGAAAGGAAAAGGCTAAAGAGCCAATCATTGAGGAGTAGGAAGACAAGCATGAAATAGGGTAGGAGTTTCAACTGATTGACCTTGATGAGGAGGATGAGAATAGAATCACCAATGCATTTGTTGTGTAACCAGCTCCAAAAATAGAAGAAAAGAGATATCAACGCCTTAGAAATAAGCCACTTCGAGGGGGCAACCTCCAATACATTACATAAATGAACAATTCTTGGATGATACAATTTACAAAACCTCCTTTCTATATATAGGAGTCAATGGGGCCATAATGTAATCCTAGTGGGCCACAATGTAATCTAGCCGACCTAACAATAATAATTTAGGGGCACAATAATAACAAAATGGGGGTTACAAGGGTACAATAATAATAAGGGGGTTACACTAACAACAATAAGGACCTATACTAGTAATATAGGGACCTAACATACCCCTCTCCTTCAAAAAAGTGTTGTCTCAATGCTTGAATAGCTGCGGGTGCTTCTATATAAAATTCTCATCCTCATGTAGAATCTTTAGTGGGTAAGTTCTTCCACTTGATGAGATACTGCGAAATTGATCGATTCATTGTTGTTGAGTTCTTGTTTCAAGTATTGTAGGTTGTGCCTTGATTTCCTTCCTTATCAAGTTCTAGAAATATTTTTTGGTGGAATATTTTCACCTATAACCTTCTTTAAGCATGAAACATGGAAAAGCTGGATGCACTCGCGAAAAGTAGGAAGCTCAATTTGTATGCCACTTAACGTACCAATTGTTGCAACACCTTGCGGGACCATAGTACTTTAGCGATAATTTATTATCCTTCTTAGCTTTCTTGAGGGACATTTGTTTGTATGGTTGTAGCGTAAAAATACCCAATCTCCTACATCAAAAACTTCTCTTGCTGCGATGTTGATCTTCCTGTTGTTTCATTCGATTTGTGCAAATTCAAGCTATCCTTTAAGGTTGGAGAACTTCTTGCTAATGCTCGATGTGATCTTCCTTTGCTTAAACCTTCGAATTTTCACTTAAAGATGATGTGATGGATGGTATTGGATGATATCCTTAAAGGGTATATAAATGGGGTAATTTTCGTTGCGATATGGAAGGAAGTGTTATACCATTCAGCGAGAGAGTAACCACTTGACCCATCGTGTTTGTTTATCGAGATACAAAACAACGAAGATATCCTTCCAAACATTTATTTACTATCTCGGTTTCACCATCAGATTGAGGATGATATGATGAGCTATGAGCTAATTGAGTACCCAAACAAGAAAATAACTACTGTCCAAAAATTTCCGGTAAAAATGGGATCTCTGTCGCTCACAATAACCCTTTGGCTTCCATGTAGCTTTTGATTTGTCCATAAATGTAATATCAATTGTACTTGCTTTAAATGGATGAGATAATGCACAAAAGTGTGCATACTTGGTAAGTCTATCAAATACCTACATGATGACCTCTTTCCTTGAGACTTAGGTAAACACGTGATAAAATCCATTGAAATCTCCCTCGCAACGTTGACTTGGAATGGATAAAGGTTGTAGAAGTCTTGGGGTCTTAATTGTCTCAACTTTATTCTACGGCAAACAAACATTCTTGCCAAAAATTTTGAATATCAGATTTAAGGCCATCCCAAAAAAAAATTCTTTCTTCACCACAGTGAGGATTTTTTAAAATCTTGAGTGTCCTCCTAAAGGAGAAGTGTGAAATTCAGGAAGAATCTTTTGTTTTAGTTGGGAATTATTACAAAAGATATAAGCGATCTTTGTGCCATGAGAATCATTTTTCCAACTAAATGTATCGGACATACTAGGATCTTCTTTGCAACTTTTGAATGAGTGTCCATACATCTTTTCTCCTTCTTCATTCATCTCTTTCTTCGGTTATCAATACGGTCGGATAATAGAAATGGCACAGAGCAATGCTTCCACCTCTTCATTTCTTTCTTGAGAGTGCATATGCAACAACATTAAGCTTTCCTTTTGTAGATTATTTCAAGTGTTAATGTTGTGACATTTTTTGTTGCTCTTCTTGAATATGATTTTTTTTTCCAAAAAAGTGTTTAAGACTATCTTGATCGGTTTACCTTGAAGTGTCTTCCCATTAGGTAAGTTCACCATTTCTTTGGTGCATGCGATGTGCTAACATTTCCTTCTCATAAATAGGTTTCTGTAAATACTTTCCTTTGATTGGACAACTTTCCAAAAGCAATGGGTCTTCCTTCCTGGATTAAAACAACACCAATTCCATTTCTGAGGCATCTAATTCCACAATAAAGGTTTTTGAGTACGGGGTAGCTAGTACGGTGCTAGGCACATTGCCTCTTTAAGATGTTCAAAGACCTTAGTTGTGAGAGTCCATGATACATCTTTCTTCAATAATTTTGTTAGAGGTGTACTATTCTCACATAATTCTTAACAAACTTCACGATAACTCTACCCTATTAACCGAGAAATCCTCGTAACTACTTTATGGTTGTGGGGACTATCTATTCATATTAGCTTTAATTTTGTTAGGGTCTACTTTAACACCCCTCGTGAGATATAATATGACCCGGATATTCACCTCTTGTACTCCAAATAAACATTTGGATGTTTTTGCATATAATTATTTCCTCTGCAAATAGTTTGAGCACCCTATCAACATGTTCAACATGATCCTTAAGTCCTACGCAGTTAGTATATCATCAAAAAATACTAGCACAAATTTATAAGGAAGGGTTTGAAAATGGAATTCATCAACCCTTGAAATGTAGGGTACATTGGTAATGCCAAAGAGCATGTTAAGAGTTATAATAGCCCTCATGAGTTCGAAATGTTGTTTTTGGAATATCTTCGGTCTTCATTCTAATTTGATGATATCTAAACGAAGATCCAACAGTAAAAATAAATTGCTCCATGTAATTCATCCAATAATTCATCAATCATAGGAAAGGGAAATTTGTTTTTAATGGTGAGCTTATTGAGCTCCCTATAATCCGGACACATGCACCATGATCCATCCTTCTTGTGTACCAATACTACGAGGAATGAAGAAAAGAACTTTGACTAAGGTTGAATTATGCCCGCCTCTAACATTTACGCAATCATATATTAATTTAGCTCTTTTGGACATAAGGATATCTATAAGGCACGATGTTTGGAGGAACACTTCCACGAAATCAAATGAATAACACTTGATCATGATCACGAATAGGTGGGTGTTTTTTGGGAATTTCAAACACCTTGGAATGATTGTCCAAGACTTGTTGAAGATCTATGAAAATAGATGATTTTGATGTTGGAACTTCTAGTGAGCATAATTGTGCAATCGCCTTGTTGTTATTTCTTTAGAAGCTTTGTCATGACATTAGAGCTTATTATGCTCACAGCTTCCACTGCAATGCCACGTAATTCGATTTCCTTTCCTTACGAAAAAAATTTCAAGAAAATTTCTTGAAAATTAAAAGCTACCGTCCCCAAAAGATTGTAACCATTGTACTCCTAGTACAGCATTCAGCACCTCCCATAGGAATGGAAAGCATTGGACAATTAATACATATTCCCCCATGGTTAGCTTGATATTATGGCATTTCCCGGAGAAGCGATTTATGGTTCCTCCATTTGCAACCATCACTTGACATTAAATTAACACCGGGTACAGGAAAAAATTTAATTCTTGTACCTTACAATGAATAAAATTATAGGTGCTACTGAATCAATCAACACTATTACCTTTTATTCTTGATATGTCCTTCTATCTTGAGAGTGTGAGGAGTGGTAATTCCTACCGGTGCATTACACGATAATTCGGATCATTTCTTCCTCTTACGGGAAATTTTGGTTCTAGTGTATATCCTCTTCTTGTTCAATTTCTTCTTCCTCTTCACAATCTATGTAAAATAATTTCTTCTCGGCTTTGCCCATGGCGTTTAGTATATTTTGCTATCACAAGTAGCAGCAAATCCATTTTTCTCTTTTTTTCTTCCAATTTTTGTGGTGTCAACCTTGTAGGTTGTGGAAATCTAGGCATAGCAACACTTCCTTCTTTATAAAATTGAGTGGTAGGCTTCCTTGTCGCCATTATTTTACATTCCTTTTCTTTAACTGAATACCTTCTCTGTCGTCTGGTTCCAAAATGTGAACTTCATGTTGGATGTTATCCTTTAAAGTGCCTAACGAAGAGAGATGCGATCCTGTGTTCCTGCGGAATATCGGTTACCCATATATTCAATTTTTGAAGTCCTCAATGTGCTACCCCACTAAACCCTTTTGTTTGAGATTTATCAATTGGCTAAATAAGATGGTACTCTTTGTATCCTCATAATGTGCTATCATTTCCTCCATAAAAAATTGACGAAGTGACAATTTTTTACGGGAGCAAAGCCATCGATACTACATACAAGTATTTTTTGTTCTAAATGTAAAGTTGCAATACGTACCTTTTGTGTGTTTTGCACATTATGGAGGTCAAAATATTGCTCCATGCAATGTATCCATGTCACAGGATCGTTTCCATCAAAATTCCTCATATCCATTTTTGGAATATGGTGGTTCTTCCCGCCAACATTAGAGTTTATGAAATCACGATTAACATTTATTTTGTTGTTATCATGAGGTTATTCTACTATCTTTTCACCATTAGGAAACATTTCTTGTATCAACTTTGTCAAACCTTTGATGTCTTCTTTTAGATCATTCTTCATGTTTTCCATGTTGTCTTTCATGTCATCCATCTTAGCTTCCATGCTAGCTTCCATGCCATCCATCTTAGCTTCCACGCATTTCTTCAAACCATCCATCTTCACTTCCATGCCTTTCTTCAAAACTTCCATTTCATTTTTTGTTGCTCTTTGCGAGAGTGAAATTTGTTGCACTTGCTCTTGTAATTTTGATAAATCATGTTGCAATTCTTCATCTTCATGAGTCATAGTAGAGCCTGCAGAAGGCTTGTGGGTGTTGAATTATTTTACGGGCATATTTTAGAACCCAATACTGATATGTATTCTACAATATCCTTGGAATCAATTCAAATTGATTCTTCAAACAAGACTTGTCACAATTAGAAAAAAAAAATACACACCTTTTTCTTGCTTTTGAGGAGCTCGATGTTAAGAATTGGATTATCTCTCTACTGTGATTTAGGCACTTCAATATTTGAATTTTGGTACCAACGTATCCCTTTGAATTGTCTTTCGAATGCCACGGGCACGACCACGGATTTGGATTCTCCGAGACAAAGTTGTGTCCAATCTCCCACGATGACCTATTAAATTGTAAATTTTGGTTCGATTAGAGAGAACTTGTACGACTTGCCACGTGTCACTATTTTGTTCTTCGGCTTTGAAATTTATAGCGAGAAACTCGGTCTGCGTACTTGCGACCAATTTTTACGGCACTCCAATCCGATGCTCAGAGAGAGAGTTATGAATATTTTCCCACGATCACCTCTTTGAGATGAAATTCAGGAGCCTGACAAAGCACTACCTTCCACAGATCATATCTCCGAAAATATTGCGAACCAAGCTCTGAATTTTTTTGAAGATTTTCCTTAGGATTTCGGCTTCGCACCCTAAAAATTTCAGCTTTTGAAACTTCTTAGAAACAAATATATAGCGAAAATTCCACGATGACCTGTTTAGAGCAGCGAAACTCTAGAGTTAGCTACGATACCAAATGTTATGTAACTTGACTCCGGAAATAAGAAGAAAAGAGATATCAACGCCTTAGAAATAAGCCATGTTCGAGGGCGACCTCCAGTCTACATTACATGAATGAACAATTCTTGGATGATACGATTTAAAAAACCTCCTTTCTATATATAGGATTCCATGTGGCCATAATGTAATCCTAGTGGGCCACAATGTAATCCTAGCCGGCCTAACAATAATAATTTAAGGGCACAATAATAACAAAATGGGGGTTACAAGGGTACAATAACAACAATAAAGGGGTTACACTAACAACAATAAGGGGCTATACTAGTAATATAGGAACCTAACAACATACGCGAGGAAGGTAATAAAAAAAGGAATCAATTTCTTATTTTCTTTCTTCTTTATCACTTAGGAACCACGCGAGGTTCGAGTCCCATGCACGGTTCTGAATGAGAGAAAGGAGTGAGGGGTCTTATTTTCGACAACTCTATCATTCCAGTCGTTTCTTTTCTTTCATTCCAAAATAGTTGCTCCAGTCGCTAATCGCATAGCAATGGATATATATGCACATATAGAACAAATAGGATCCTTGACATATTGTTATTTTGTACCATATTCAATTTTTTAGGTTTCTATTGAATTGAAAAAGAAAGGATTTTCAGTCATCTTCTTTATGTATATGAAATCTCCTTCAGATAATGAAAATAAAAATAAAATTGGATGATATATGATGAACCTATATGACCAATCTATATCAATACTTGAATACACTATACATAACATATATTCTATATTCATAGATGAGAATATTTTTCATATATATATGCATGGAACCAATTCCTTTTTGGGATGCCTTGATGGTGAAATGGTAGACACGCGAGACTCAAAATATCGTGCTTAGGCGTGGAGGTTTGAGTCCTCTTCAAGGCATAATATTGCTCATGCTGATGAATGAGCAATTCAATGGCAAATCTCGTACAAGAGAGAGTCTCTCAATATATTGGGATATATTCTCTTGTTTATACGAGGTATTCAGAAGCAATTACCTACAAGTTATTTGTTGGAATAGGACAATGGATCACGGAGTAGGATCAGATCTTCTCTACCTAATGAGGAGTCCATTCCGAATCCACCCTCGTATTATAAGGTATATTTCATTAAGGCCACATATTGAGAAGATCGATACATAGGTCTAGTATATACCACCTCTCTCAAGATCTTGCAAGATCCGTGAATTACGACAAACCTCAACAACTATATCCATGTCGGATCCTATGACTCTATCCTTTCCTCTCTTCCAAATAGTGTGGGAAAAAAGAATGCTAGAACCAAAATAGAGGAAATAAGGAGTAAGCATAGTCTAGTAGAGAATATATCTCTCATTAAGTTCAAGAAAATTGGCTTGTCTTTACTATGCTTACTCTTACATGGTTGAAATCTTGGAGTGAGGAACCTATCTTCAAATTAAAGATCTATCAAATATTTTTTTTTTTCCTCCAACATACTTACTATATTTTTACAATACCAAGAAAGGATTCATTATAGGATCTTAAATTGGAGCATATATAGAACAGAACCTCTCATTGATTCCCACGACCCTATTGCTCGATCAATTTTCTTTTACTTCATTCCAGATTCTCCCAGCTGATATCAAATATTAATCCTGTTGTATAAATTGAGTGTTCAATTTCACTTGGAAAAATACATTCCTTATCCAACAATGTCTTTGTAATTTGATCCAATAACACTTTGTTAGATAGGAACAGATTTGATAAATATTGATAACTCTCGAATAGAGTATTATAAAGAAAAGATTCATTAGATAATAAACTATTGGTTCTGAGCCATCTTTTGGCGATGAATTAACGATTGAACGGTCAGCACTTTCTCTCGAATTTTTGATCAACCAACATTTATATAAATATGGAGAGAAAAGGCATGTGGTACATTATACGTTCCAAGTGGATACCAATTTCTTGAATGTGTTTGAAATGCTCGATATTTCTATGTCTAAGAGACAATGGTTTCCATGAATTCATGATCAAAACCAAATTGATCCCGTATTTTGAATCATATCTATGAAAAGCACTTTGGAAACTTTGTTTAGGGAAAAAATTAGATTTTGCTAGTAATCTCCTTGAACCATAAGTAATATAAAGCCTTTTCAGCAGTTGTTCGTCTGTGAAAAATTATCGGCGTGTAAACATAGGGCGCTGCTCTTGAAATAGGAAGGGATCCCAAATAAATCGTTTTCCTTGACAGAACATGGGTTTCTCTGAGGATTTATATTTCCTCGGATATTGTCTAGAAAATTTCGATCTTTCTATCTGTGCCTTTTTCTTCGATCCAAACCGATACGAAGATCCCAATGAATTGGGTGTTTTTTTATGATCGAATCGATTACTACAAATAAAACTAAGACGCCAGGTCCTAGGAGTCCAAACTACACTCTTTATTGATTCTTCATCCATATCCAGATCCCTATACATTTTTTTTGTGGCAAGAGTAAACTTCAATTCATATTCTTTCAGAAATCGTATCATATGATTATTTCTCATTTTGGGTTGAGGAACAAATGTGATTTGCTCCTTATCAAACTTACTCGGTCTTATCGGACTTACCGACATATTCCTAACCTAGAAAATGGAAACTCCCACCGGAGATACTTTCTAAAAGATTAGAAGCTAGATCAAGATCATGCTACGACAGGTTATCGAGAGGAATCCAATTCTCTCTATTTCGTTCTGATATAGACCAAGAATCTCGAGCCGCTGATCCGACCAAGCAACCCAAAATATGGAGAAGTATGGTCAATTCCTTGATATTCATTTCAGCAATCGAAGGTTCTAAATACCATTCGAACAAATAACAAAACCTTTTCTTCCATAATTCCTTTTTGGTAGATAGAGGATTGATGGGATAATTCCTTATAAGTGTATTTTGTATAATAGCCTTTCCTACTTTGTAGATAAGTCTTTCGTCATTTTGACCGGATCCAACTTGATTATCCATAGATTGAAGATGACAAATTTGACTATAAATAGCGTATCGAATTGTATTAGTGTCTATAACTGATTTCTTTCAGGTAATACTAGTTATTAAGGTTTCATTGGCCAGTGCTGCTAGATCTCATGCATCAGAATCTATGGCTATAGATCCAAATTCATCAGGACAAGATACCTCTTTTTTCGAGTATAATCCCTTGCTACATAAAAGAATAGGAAATTCCCTTTGTCACTGTGGGATAACAAGCATTCGAATATTGATCGAGGTATCTAATCAATTTGGAGCTATAAGATTTGGATCCACTCTTTGGGGGATATGAGTCAAAGCAATAAAAAGAATATATAGAATCTTTCTCACCACCCCTAGAAATATAGTTCAATAATAAACCAAGGAAAGAGTCAGTGAAGCCTAAACCAAATAAATGGGTAATTGTGTCATTGACATTCGGTTCATGAATGTTTGGAATCCATATTATACAAGGAGACATTCTTTTAATTCGAATGTAATATGGAAATGGTCTATTGTGTCTCTCAAAAGTATTAAACTCGGTAGGAATACGTCCGAGGATCGGGGTAATATAAAAACTTACCATACAGGCTTCTTCGGAGATATTCTTATTAAAGGAACATATGATCTGTTGTGAACTTTTGATCAAAATAGGATCGGCCGGTTCCCATAGGACCTATAAGTAAAATCCCTTTGGAAAATAATGATCCTCGAGTGGAATGAGAAAGGCATTTTGGGGTTGGGTTGACACAATATTTGTGAAAAGGGAGAGTAATCTTTTGATAAAAAGCGAGGAATATCCGGTTTTCGCACAAACAAAACGGATTTAACTCGTAATTCATTATACCTTTTTGATAAGTGTGGGAAAAATATCGTAAGTGAATAAGCCCCAATTTGTCCGGTGAGATTTGATCTCCAAATTCCTTCTTGGGAAAATACGACTTACGGTCGTATTTGATTCAAATTGAGAAAGGTTTTTTTCGTCATTAGAAAGCTGAGCTTAGTATTTCCATCTCCTTTTCGGAGATATCCATGCTAGAGCACAATCCGTTCAACTCTCTTATTATAGTTATAAGCAAATTGAGCTTTCTATTCTTCCTCTTCCTCTTCATAGAAGGAAGACTTTCTATGTCTATATAGTAGAAGGTATACACGGGGAGGATTTATCGGTTTTTCAACTCTATCACGTATGATGGATCCCTCTAATCTGGATGAGTTCAAAGTCTATCTTTAAATTGATAAAGGCTGAATAAAACACTTTAAAATATAGAAGAATAGAATATGTAAGAACGAAAAAAGGGATAAGAATCCCATATTCATACCTCCGAGCATTTAGTAATCTCAGATGTGTCCATTCTCAATCACTAGTTTCCTCTATGAAACAATCCTCACAGGAAGAGAAAAAATTATTTCTTAAAATTAGATTCCCAGAATCTCAAATTTAGAAGATTGGTTAGATTCGTTCTCAATTTCCATTTGATAGGTTCCCATAATGGATGAGAAAGTTCCCATAATATATTCCATTTAAGCATAATATTATGCTTAATATCTTGCAAAATAGAAACAAATGGATTCTTGCCATGTAGTAATATCTCACGGAAGAGTATATAAAAGCATATTTTCAAAATGTTTACACCATGCGGAGGTAAAAAACCATGGCATATATGTTTTGAACCAATCCCATTTGTACAAAATACTATCTGTTGAGAGATCCTATACATCTCCTACATTTTTTAGCGAGGTTCATTAAAATGTGGTGATGGTTTAATCTTGTTCCTCTTTAGATGAATTAGAAAGGGTACTCCTCCATCTATGCCCTCATTTCTAATTATGTTTTTGAAACTTTTGGTTACAAACCAATCTTGAATACGATAAGGAAACATTTCCTGAGGTTGTATTAGAAAATATTTCGGATAGTAAATCATCTTGATAAGATCGAGTTTGAATAAGACCCACGTTTGAACTAAAACCCATTTAAGACATTTGCTCAAGTTGTTTTCTTCGAATCGGATCTATTGAAAAAAGGTTGGAAAAAAGTTTTCCAAATTGACTATTTGTTCTTTTGTTAAAGGTGTTGGCAAAATCTCTTCGATCGAGGAAATATATCTCTTGTCACGAGCAGATATAGTTCAATTCAGGTTAGTAAATTGAAGGATTTGTACAAATCATAGATTAATACAAACGGTTGATCACCACTTCATTTTCGTTGTAAATATTTAGGTAAGAATATGTTAGATACTTGTGACTTGATCAAAGAAATAGTCTCTTTTTTCGAGTGAACGGCTCTGTTCTTAATGAGCAAGAAAAAGATATATTGTTGTGGATGAGAAAAAAGATTGAATAATTTTCCATATGTAAGATTCTTCCTTTTTATATAAATCCTTTTCATATCGAGAAGGTAATCTCTTCCTATAATTTGACGGGATGATGCAAATAATAAAAAATTGGAGCGTATTTGCTCGAGTGAAAAGAAACTCTCAATGAGCTGCGATCGGATAGTTTCACGAGATTCAACCAATTTTCTCGATCATTGGATATCGTCGAAAAATGGAGTGTTATCAAAACGATTCCGTGCGATTCTTTTCATTATAAAAGAACTCAATAATCCGCCAGTTAATAGGTATATCATTTGGAACAAATGGTGCAATTTTTTCCTTCATCAATCAATAATTTCAATCTTTCTTTTGAAAATTGCTGGTCATCCAAAAGAAAAAGAAAGGGTTTTAATTTTTTTAAATGAACGATTAGAGTACCCATTAGATCCAACAAGTCATTTATATCTAAGATATTTTTCTTTAATAGTTGAGGATCAATAATTTTTAGCTTATTCAAGTGAGAATCCAAAATATAAATGACAATATTGAACTTAGAATTTAAGTTCGATATGATATCAAAGTTTGAGTTTAATATCTTTACAGTATGTTGAAAAAACTGAAAATAATCTTTCCAACCAATTTTGTTTCGATTAGTATTAGTACATGATTCAATTAGATCGAACACTATTTGAAAATATTTTTTTTTATAAAAAAAAATGTTTCAAATATTTCATAAAGTATTCGGTCTGATGGGACCATTTGTACACATTCAAATTAGGTTATATTTTATCCATTTCGAATAATAGAATAGTTCCAACCATTCTCTACGAATTTTTTCCAACTTGATGAATCTTGGTCAATTGTATCTTTCGTTACATTATTCCGTTTTCATTTTCTATCCAATTTGTTCGAATTTGATTCTTTAAATTGTATTTGAACCTATTTATAAAATAGAATCTATTGAATAAATTTTAGAATCTTTATCAATTTTATCTTAGGAGTGATTCATACCAACTCAAAGCTTTTGGTTATATAATTGTTAAGGAGTTCCTATCTTTAAAAGCGATTTAGAGATTCATACCAACTCAAAGCTTCAGTTCTATAATTGTTAAAGGGAGTTCCTATCTCTAAGAAATTTTTGGAATCGATTTGGCTCAATTTTTTGTCGATTATTTGATCTAAATAATTATCCGCTTTATCAATAATATTGAGTAGGACCCATAAAGATTGATTCTTCAATTTTTCTCTGTGGTTGAAGATCCAATTCGAACTCAATGATCCATTCTTGTTGAGTTCATATAATGGATTCATGTAATAATAAATATTACAAGAAATTTGATCATGAACCAAACTAGGCTTAGTTATTGATAGAGTGAATTGATCTTTCATTTCCAAAACAATTTTTTTTGTTTTCGATCGAAAATTTTTGTGCAATATGTTAAGAATATTCCATCTGGGATCTGATGGAATAACACAATTTGAGGAAGGATTTTCAATTTCAAAATATGTTTTGATCTTCCATAGATCAACTATCCTATTCATTAATGAATAGGATTTTGAATCCCTTAAATATTGGGAAAAAAAAATTTGTTGTCTTTTTAATAACCTTTTGGATAAGTTGAAATCCTCCAATGGGCTTTTAGTAGCACTAGGACAACCCATACACGGTTCATCCATTGGCCATATGTAAAAAAAAGAATAACGAATTGATTTTGTAAAATTTTCAATAGTTTTTTCACTTCCAAAGGAAAGGAATTCTCTTATATATATCTTTGATCTTCTGTAAATAATTCTTTCGCCCAAGAAATTGGATAATATTCTGATAAACACTTTGACGACAAATATGATTCTATTTCTATTTTTTTTTGTTCTCTTTCAATAAATGAATCTTCACAAAGATCTTTTTTAGGTTCCCAATACTCATTTAATGAATCTTCACAAAGTTCTTTTTTAGGTTCCCAATATTCATTTTCGGTTGAATTAAGAGTCGAGTCGATCTTCAAATTGAGATCTTTCTCATTATTTTCCAAATGAGTTTCACTTGGTCCTTGATTCTCCGAGATCATCTCATCCTTCTTGTTTGTGTTCCTGCCATATCCTGAATTGAAACTAATGGGATCAAAATTCTCTATGAATCGATTGTAAGATATTTTCAATTGGAAAGACAAGAAAAGATGTGGAGATATCAACCAATTTTTAGTGAAAGGCTTTAAATATTCTTCCGGTGTTTCATTTCCAAGTTCCATAAAGTTATGTATAGGAAAGTGTTTCATCGAATAGAATTTTTTTTTTCTCGATCTGTCCACTACTTTTATGATTGAAGTGATATGTCATAAGATTCGATAATGTAAGTACTACTATACCTTTGACCAAAAAATATGGATTGCTTTTACGTAGATCACGTAAAAACAACGTCATGATAATTCTAGAATTCGAAAAGAGATTTATAAGGCGCTCCGGTGTGAAAGGATTTGAATTAAATCTCATCAAATTGGATTTGGTCCATGGATTGCATAGAAATTGATAACTTTGTATCTCTTCCAATTTGATTATCTAGGATCTTCTTTTTCATTTCTTTGTTACCCCCTCTCTCTCCCTTTTTTTTCATCCCAATGAATAAGAATATATAATATAATATTGATTAAATATAATTGGAAAGCTGTTGTCAACCAACCCATGACCCTTACCATTGGATATAATTTATTTCAATGAAATATGAAAATGACAATGAATCGGATCCGAACCCGATTTTTTTTTATCTTCTTTTATGGGCGAATGATGAAATTGAACCCATTTATGGTGGATTCACAATCATACCTTGGTCCCGCAGCTACATACGCGGAAAAACAAGCCAATTTATCTATCTACAGTTATTTCTCCCAAGAAGAAAAAATGAGCTAATGTTTGTTCGTATGTGGGTAAGTGACTCTGATAGGGGATAAAATCAAGATCGATGACTAACTCCCAACTCTCGAACAATTTGTTTGGCTTATTATCAAATTCGTTCAATGAAATATTATTTGAATGTCTATTGATAATATTTGACATGAATCAAGTATGAGAGAAAGAATGTAAATGGGTCCCGATCCCGAACTAACCCATTTTAGATGCGAGTCTCTTCCTCATATTATAGAATGAGTATGTTGATGATCTTTATCCAACGTCACGAGATGAATGGTTAAAGCGCCCAACTCATAATTGCGAACTCGCGGGTTCAATTCTACGCGTTGCATGGGGGCCACACATATCCATTATTGATGGAATGGGGAAAGAAGTATGAAGAATAACAACAAAACAATTGAAGCATACCAAGCCTTTCATTTTATTGGAAAGGATTGGTATGCTTCCAATTAAGCAATACACGATAACAATCCATCGGAGTATTATCCTATTGAAATAGATTCAACGGCGGCTAGATCCGGAAGGAAAGTTGTGAGCATTACGTTCGTGCATAACTTCCATACCTAGGTTAGCACGATTAATGATATCGGCCAAGTGTTAATTACATGGCCTTGGTACATCAACTACAAATTGGTTGAAATTGAATCCATTTAGGTTGAAAGCCATAGTGCTTATGCCTGAAGCGGTAAACCGGATACTGCTTGTGGACGACGATGCAAATGTAAAGAACGAGAGTTGTTGAAACTAGCATATTGGATGATTAATCGGCCAAAATAATTGTGAGCGACCACAATATTGTGAGTTTCTTCCTCCTGACCAAATTTGTAACCTGCATTTATTGAGAGTGATTCTTAGTAGTTTCCACGATCAAACTATAAGTTACCAAAGAACCATGCATAGCCTTTGAATAGGGAAGCCACGAATACGCCGGCTACAACCAACATGTGGAATGGATGCATAAGGATATTGTGCTTAACTTTGGAATACAATCAACGAAATTGAAAGTACCATAGATTCCTAGGGCATCTTTTGTCGGACAAGCTCCCTTGACCGATAGGGTAGATCGAAAAGGCGGTCGAAGCTTCTATTTGGAGTGAGTATGCAACATAAATCCAAGGACGCATACCTAGACAGAAGCTAAGCTCCCACTCATGACCCATATAGCAAGCTACACCAAGTAGGAAGTGTAGAATGATTAGCTCGTAAGGACCCCCGTTGTATATCCATTCATCGACGAAAGCTACTTCCCAGATTGGATAGAAGTGCAATTCGATAGGCTGAGAGGTAGGAATAATAGCAGGAGATAATATTGTTTCCATAAAGAGAACCGAGAAACGGAGTTCATGAATACCATCAATATCTACGGAAGAAATTTAACGATGAAATCAATAATGAATACAGAGGTTGCAGTCAATAGGGTAGGGATCATCAAGACAAACCATCCAATGTAAAGATGGTTTTCAGTGCTAGTGATCTAGTTGTAGAAGTGACTCCAGAAATTTGCGCTTTCACGTCTTTCTATAATTTCGGTCACGCTCAGAACTTCGTTTATAAATTCATCAGAGGCTCCCAAGCATAAGGCTTGTTAATTTACAGTATAATATGATCCATGTATTAATGTCAACCAATATCTGGGATGGAATTTAATCCATATCATGGGATGAATGCGATCTATACTATATGGATAGAATATAGATTCTATCTCAAATACCTCTATATTCTATCGATATATTCTACACTCTATAGATAATTTTAAGGATTGAAAATTATCTTGAAGTTTAAAAAAATGGCGAAACTCACTAGTCCCTAATATGCAAACTATAAAATTTTTATTGATGTATTTGTAAAATTATTCAAATTTATAATGATATTCTATATATTTTCTATATAATTTTGGTGATCTTTAAGGTAAAATAATTTTATATTGTAAAATTTGGGCGAATCATTTTTATAAAAAAATGGAAATTGGCGAATCTTTTTTTTGGAAAAACCATGGAAAATTAGCCCGCTTGCGAATATTAGCCCCTAAAATTTTCCATGGATCTATCTATGATTAGATACTCCATAAAATTATTTATTCTTTGGTTCCGGGGAATTGTCGAATCAATTGGAATAAAGACATATGAAAAAAACTTGATTAGATCCGGAACCGGAATAAGTGGACGGAAGGGTACCTATCGGAGAAATTTGATCCGGGTTGCCGGGACTCGAACCCGGAGCTCATCGGATGGAGTGGATGATCTACTCTTTCGGTATCGATAGAGCAAAGAAATATCTCCCCAAAGCGTAGCACGATTCTCATTGCCACACGGATTTCTACATGTAATGTATCTATTTCCTAATCATTTTAGTTCTCGGATAGAAAAATAAAAAATGATTATGAATGAGGCAATTACTCAAAGAGCATTTCATTGGTCAAATAAGTTTTCTATTTTAAGATCATGTATCTTTTGCTAGGAATTAGCTAGGGGATTTATACGGGAATATATTAATGCCAAATTCATTCTCTCTGTGAACGGGCCATCTTTTTTTTAGCGAAAAAAGGCGAGAGAATCAAATTCTCATTCTTTTAATGATTTTTGAAAGAGTGTTTAGGACCTAATTCATTCCGAACTACACGTATATGTGTTTATGTTTACGAGCTAAATTTTTAGCACATGATAATGAAAGTATATACTTTGTATAATCTCATCTATATCGACCAAAGGATCCTTGTAGTAATGAAAAATATTTCTCCAAATTTGATCAAATCGATTGAGGATATCTGTCATTAGATTGGTCCAAGACAATTTACTAATTGGCCATTACGATACGTCACGGAATTTTTCTCTAGCTAATAATCCAAGTATTGAAGTATATTCAGAACTATTGGATCAAATTCATTGGTAATAAGATGAAACAATGAATAACTCATACAGCATTTTGGTTAGACAAAAGAGGGTTTATCCGAACCCTCGAGAAAATAACCTAGAGAAGAAGAAAAATTCTTGGATAATTGATGAGAATAGACCTATACGGTTCGGACCAAAGATGAAGCTCAACACTTTCGAAAAAGTAGAAGACAATATCATTTTTTCACTATGATATGAGTACCTTTTATAGCTATAATAGATCTTTTCATATCTAGTGAATTTTAGGATCCTTTAAACAACAGGATACTTTGAACGAATTTCTTAAATGAGAAAATATGATAATGTGTTTATCTTTTTGATGAAAAATGAGTTTGCGAAGGTCACCTTGAGACAACAATCGTGAATAAGAGGATCATTTGAAGGAAAAAATGGATTCGCATTCATAGACATAATAATTCACGAAGAACGGAAAGAATCTGTGTTACTCTTGGGACAATAATTGATCTGTGCAAATTCTTGGACTATTTCATGTAGAGAGCAGGGCGTAATAGGTGCAAGGAAGACATCTCGGATCAACGCTGAAAAGGTTCGAACCAAAATTTCTGGATGGATAGAATGGGGGTATTCGTGCATCGATATATAATTTGAATGCGGAATTTATCCTCGAGAGAAGCGAATGGATCGGCTAGAGCTCTTTGTTCATTCATCCTTCCATAGAATATTTGACCATATGAAGACGGAACTTCCGGGACCAATGTAAGTCCTTCTAGTACCGATTCGGAATAGGAACTCTTCTTCTTTTGATCGGCTAATGGATTTGGAGAAGCAACTCACGAATAAAGCAATGAATGATTTTGTTGACGTATTTGACCAATCAACGTTTTACGTTGGGGAAACTGAATTGATCATTGGAACTTAAATGTTTTCCATCTGGTTGAACTTGATCATCCAAATAATGATCATGAGAAATTGTAAAGATCTTCTTTGAAAAAAAGAGTGGATATAAGAGCATTATTTGTAAGGATTATCTTGTATGTCTATGGAATTCATCCATTTTCAAACCTTAGCTATGGCCCTCGTTCATGAGAATAACCTCTTCGTTACGAAATACATGGTGCGATCTAGTCGGAACAAGATAGGAAAAAAGAGATATATCCGAATATAAATATTCTATCTTCTATAGATTTACTACCCAAGGATCTCATTCATCATGAGGAAGAATTTTTTTTTTTTATCCTGGCAACCAATCGCTCTCCTGACTCATGGAATAAATAAACCTGGTCAGTACACTATTTATCTTACACATACGTACTCAGTACTTAGGACTCATTGTGAGTGTATAAATACCTGATCTGCCGGGGAAAACCTCCCGATATCAGGTACTAAACTGCTCTTAACTTCTAATCAGTAAAGGTAATTCCTCGCTCGTTTAATTGGAATGAGGAACAAAAGCTCGTTTCTCTGGGTCTACTTATGATTCAAGTCATATAGCTTTCTCCATTGAATCATTCGACTTAACCACGAATTTATTAAATCTTATTCACAATTATCACATTTGATCCGAAAGGATGAGCATATTATACATCCATCCAGGTATATAATAGACATTTTCCACCCATTTAATTCCTTGAATTAGATCCGGTCCTGATCGAATACAATCAAGTATCCGAGAAATAATATCAGGTATCATAAAGATCATATGTTGGAACGACATGATTTTTTTTCCTTTCATTAGGATCAGTCGCTTGATGGCCGAACTTTACCGATGGTATCGACGAGTTTTCTACTTCATTCAAATGTGTAAAGATCTTAGTTGCACTTAAAAGCTGAGTACTCTACCATTGATTTATCAACCCATATTCTGCATTCAGATATTGGTATATATACGATCGAAGTGGAATACGAGGTTACTCAATATGAACCGGTAAATAGAATCCTACCAATCTAAATTGACGAACGTGAGGATCAAAAACCTATGTGAATGACCAAATAATTCACTCGTCGGTTCATGTGGATGTATGTATGGTTTCGATCCACCATTCTCAAGACAAAGTAATCTAGGTTATGAATAAATGATCCATCGACAAAATTATTATGATTGGATAGAATCAACGAAGTAAATGATGAACCTAAGATATCTATTTCTATTGTGAATGGACAAATTATCGACCTATGATACACTATTGTCAATCTAGAATAAGAGATAAATGAATTGTTGAATTGTCAATGTATTGGGACGGAATGTTAGACACATCGATAGAAAATCCTAGGCTTTAACAATATGTGATTCAATGTTTGTCATCTTTACTTATGGAATCACGTGGAAACGAGATTTACTTGGAGAGTATATAAGAAAATAAGAAAATAAGAATAATTTTTAGCCAAGGGCACTTGATCCGAATATGAAATGATGTCATAATCCATATTCACGAAACCAATTATGTAAATTACCACATCGTTTCAGACGATGTTTTGAAGATCCCTCCATGATCTCGAATCATGATCGAGATGTGATTATGAATAGTCATTAACTCAATTGATATGATAGGAATAGGTATCAAATTAGATCCACTCTTTTTGTATAGAATACACTCAATGTAATCAATTATTCTTCGTTAGGTACTTAACTTAATGCTTCTTTAGTTGCGTGCATTACCTCGAAAGTAACGTTCAAAAGGCCCTTTCATCGTGCAAATTTTTCTGTATTTATATTTACTTCGTATCTTACAAAACGAGGGATTTTACCCAATTCTTGCCGACTTTCAGGATCCCAAATTGGACTAATATCTGTGGATAATGATTTAATCATTATTTCCTTTGTATCATGACCACAAAAAATCTCTAGAAGATGATCCTCCATACCCAGAGCGAATGAGTTATAAACTAGATCAATTATTTTATTAGTACCTTCGTAACCCGGGGAAGGGTCGATATCCCAAGAAAATTTTTGGATATGGTGGTGCAGAAATAACTCCACGGGGAATCTCAAGACATTTACCAATATGAAATTCCATTTGAGTACCAAATATTGTAAAGAGGGTTCCATACGGCGATAATATCTCCTACTTTAGCATGATCATACGTGATGATCATCTCATCACAAAAATCTTCATTTTCTCTTTGAACCATTATGCATCATGTTTACAATAAGTACCTATACAACTCACACGAATTCCCATCTCTCTAGCAAGTATCTTAGTGATTGAATCGGCATGAGTTGCATCACCAAAAATAGGCTTGTTTCTTTCACAATGGGTTAAGGCAATCGATGAGTCTTGAGAACCAAGCGACAGGAAAACGGGTAAGTTTGTCCATAAGTATAGGATTTGTAATCAACCCTTTTTCTCGATAAAATAGGAGCCACCAAGATATCAGAATTTATTTATACGCCGGATGCACTCGGCCATATCTACGACTCCCATAGGAGTTGTAGATACACTAAATGGCTTCAAATTCCTTATTCAAATACATCGCTATCATTAATCCCACTTCACGATAAGGAATTAAATTGAATCAAGATTTTGGTAAATTTTTTGGATCCTCTACAGATCCTCCTTCAGGAATTAGTTGATTAATTATGATTTCCAGATCTTTTAATAAATGTCTCAAATCACAACAATCGTGTCGATTATGAAAACCCAAATTAAGAATCCAAATTATATTTACAGAAGGTGCATCTATTACGAATTGATCCAATGTATGGGATTTATCCAAATAATATCGAACTACCTGTTCCAAAGTTCTATCCATTTGCACGAATTTCATTCACTTGATAATGATCCACATTTGCAAAAATGACATTGCAATCAGAGATTATGGATCTCTATCCACAAATTTTTTTAAATCCTCTTGCAAGATACTAGAGGTACACATAGGTGTTAATATGATAAGATCGGGACTTTCCTCCTTATATTTTCGAAGAATATTATCCAAAACTCTTTTTTGAGATCCACATGCTAGTACGTGAAGATCTACTATACTAGTAGTTGCAGGAGTAAAATTTCTTTCCCATTCTAACATAGAACGCATTACATTAAAATAATCATCTCCTAGAGGAGCATGCATAATGGCATGGAAATTTTTGAATGAACTAGCTACTCGTAGAGTTCCAATATGAGCAGGACCAACATACATCCAATGGGCTAATTTCATAAATTGAACCTTATCTCAAATTGATCTGTATTCCCATCTTGCACCAAACAGATATCCCTTTATCTCTTCCCTATTGTAATAAAATTCCCTTTTGATAAGTTAATTATGGTGAAATTATTAGAAAAATAAAAACAAAAATTCCATTGGATTTACCCTTTACGAAAGAAGAAAGGGAAGAGCGAGGGAAGGAAAAATAGGAACCAATGAAATAATTCTAGGACGGAAGGATTCAAACCTCCGAATAACAGGATCCAAACACCTTACCTTATTTGCTTGGGCGCCTGCCCCATTCCCATCCTATTTACCCTGTTCATATGCTAATGAATACATATAATTTTTCAACCCATTAGGATCCAAGATTAATTAGATCGGATCCCAATTGGGCAAAAAAATTTGTGGATATTCAACAAAATAGGTTATTGATGGAATTGGACATAATAGGAAAAATAGAAAAAGGACGAAATATTCATTCATTGATCATTTTCTATTAGATTGAGCAAAAATATTTATGTATGAAGAATCATCCTTCCAACCCCCAAGTCCGGTCAAACTTGCCAAGAGCTTCGATCGATTCGATCAATCAAATACTTTTGGCTTTACCCTCGCCTAATTTTTATTGGAGAAAAATGCCGATTATGTTCAATATTTGTCTATATGATGCCTTTATTCATTCAAATAATCCCTTTTTTTTTGGAAAATTATAAAACTTATGAAATTTTTGATCCAATTGTCGATGTAATGCCAATTATTCTGTTCTCTCTTTTCTCTTAGCCTTTGTTTGACAGGCTACTTTTAATTTAAAATCGTATATTTTTTTTCTTTTTAAAGTTTTTGGATCACTTTGTCATTGATCCAATTTTTGTATAATTATTTCCGATTTTGTGACATAAGTTCTATCCTTGTTCCCCAGCGATGCCGGATTCGGATACCTTGTCTGCTCAGGATAAAAACTTTTCCACTAACCTTCATCAATTCCTTCCGATCCCACCGCTCACTTCGGATCGGGCTATTGGTTCACGTATTGATACGATCGATACCAATGACATATTTTCATAAATATTCGATAAATGTCTGGTTGATCCAAAAAATAAGAGGGAAAAAAGACCATTTGGAAAACAAATAGAAAATTTCTCTTCTTCTTTGAAATTTATTTTCACGCTTAATTTGAAGAAATAATTTCGTGATTTGTAACAATCATACTATTGTTTGGTATTCAAGTATCCATATATGATACAAAGATTGATGATCCTGATACATTTGTACTTCTAATAAGTATTCCGGAGATTACGTAATGCTTACTCTTAAATACGGTAGTTTACTGCAACGGTAGTGGTATTTTTCATTTTTCTATGTTTATCTTTGGATTTCTGCTTAAGACGATCCAAGACGTAATCTCGGGCGGCAAAATAGTGAAAAAGTCTCCGGAGGGTTAATGGGTCTTTTACGATACAGTAGAAAGATTCGGTTATTTCATTTTCGGGATCAATGAGTGTACGAACGGAGAGGAGTTCGAACCCTCGATACGGATGATCCTTACTACGGTTAGAAATCCGCCGCTTTGGTCCACTGCGGCCATCTCTCCAAGATGGAAGATTTCATGTGTAACAAAATGAATGGTGGAGTAAAGGTGTATACCATGAAGTATGTATGGGATTGTATCGGAAATATAATGAATAGTGATTTATTCGGTTGGATAAAGAACAATCTGAGTCAATTGTATTTTCTCATTTAAGATTCAAAATAGTTATTTATTTTCCTCTCTTTTTCTGACCTGCTTGGCAAGCCATCGGCCGAGCTTAAGCAATCTTGGCATCAGCTCCTCTGATGCTTGACCTAATTTGACTAGAATGTCTTTGTAAAGGCAAGAAAAAGCTATCAAAAATTGAACCTCTATTATCATCTCTTCATTCCCTCCCCAATCAGTTTGAATAAATGTGTTAGATGGATTAGTCCATTTATCGCTCTCTAGTATAAAATTTATTATCTAGATATGAAGGGTTATCTATCTGAGATATTAGATTGTAAGAATATTAGTTGCTCGAGGCCATAATGGGTTACGATCGAACCTACACAAATGGGTAGGTTAGAAGAAGAAAAAATGAAAGAGAAAGTGATACGTCTTGACAACATTTTATTCATACATCCGATCGATGGAGGGTGAAATAAAACCAAATGGATCTAAAAGAATTTATTGTGCAACTCACTATTAGAAGCTCTAATGGTTGTATCGGGCCCTTTAGTTATTGTTTTATCGACAATTCACGAAGGTAATCTATAATTACATGAATATCCATCTCCGGAGTTTCATGTAATTATGAAAACGAGGTAATGATTGATAGAAAATTTCAATAGAGGTTGATTGATAACTCCTCATCTTCCTATTGGTTGGACAAAAGATCAATCCGTATGTTACAATCAGATCGTCGCGGGTATAGTTTAGTGGTAAAAGTGTGATTCATTACATTATCAACTCAAATAGTTGGAGGATCTTTTACATGGATCAAAGATCCATCTAAAGCTCTATTTCCAGATAGGCTCAAACCCTTCCTTATGAATGCCCGGGAATAGCATACCTTCTTGTAATCTAGGTCTAAATGATGAAAGAAAACACATTTTTGGTTCCAAGATAGCGAAACGAATGTTTTGAAAGGTTAGATAAATTTCAGATCTATGGGGATCAAAAGATTTTTCATCATGACTAAACATTCAACATGGATGGAAGGACTGAGGTTGAAGCGGAAGATCTATGAAACTGATGACTTTGTTTACTTGGGTTATCGGCATTTCGTTCCGATCACGGTGGAATTTATTCTCCTAGGGATCGGAGAATCGGTAAATAGAGAACGAAGTAACTAGAAAGATTTGTGATTATTGAAACTTTCAAATTTCTCTTTCTATCGGGATCATCTAGAAAGTGAGTAAGTATTCCTATGATTTTGACCCTTCACTAAAAAAAGAGAAGAGTAGAAAGAGAAGAAATAACGTAGATGCCATGGGTATGATAAAGAATTAGGGTTTTATTCGAAAAGAAAAGAGGGAGAAAGAAAAGAATTGAAATTTCCTTTCACAAAGATTTGATATAAATGATATTTCATACTATCCTTTTCGCTCTCTATCCCCATGAAGGAGTTGAATGACATGAAATTCTCATGTTCGGTTCGGAATTAGAGGCATTGAATAATCGATATCGTATAACCCCTAGCCTTCAAGATAATGATGCGAGTTCGATTCTCGCTACACGCTAACAGAGATATCTACTTGTTCTATATCTATCTATATAGATAGAATAGGTAGATATAAAGTGATTAAGTATATAACATAATTTCACGATTCACTCAAAATCAATGTTCTGTTGCAATGTAGGCAGTTATTCTTTTCCTATCCTATAACCTCATTGTGAATAAAAAGGTAGATCGAGACAATGTATGCCAAAGGAGTGAAAATAAAAAAAGGGAAGATAGAAAGAGTGTCCATCGTCTAATGGATAGGACGGTCTTCTAAACCTTAATTATAAGTTCAAATCCTATTGGACGTAATACTCTTAAATTGTTCTAAATTGTTATGCAATGTATTGGAACAAATTATTTAGCTCTTTCTGTTGAGATAATCCCACCAAATTATCAAATATTCATTCTTTTTCTTGAAGTAAAAAAAGTTCAATATGTTCTTTAAGAGCCTCTTCCAAAAGGGCTTTCGCTTATTCTGTAAATGTACCAGTAGAACATATGATTTCTCCAAACTAAGGTTTATTCTTTATAAAATACTCGCGTAACCGAACGAGAAAATTTCTCACCTGTGCTATTTCTAATATATCCAGGTATCCATTTGTTCTAGTATAAATAGTAGCTATTTGTTCTTCTACTTTCAAAGGAGCCGATTGAGATTGTTTGAGAAACTCACATAATCGTTAACCCCTTGCCAATTGATCTTGAGTAGCTTTATCAAGATCGGAAGCAAATTGTGCAAAGGCTAAAGATGGGATCAAAATACTATTAACCATCGACTATAACCCAAAAAGAACAAAATTTCGTAAACAACATAGGGGAAGAATGAAAGGAGTATCTTACCGCGGCAATCACATTTGTTTCAGTAGATTTTCTCTTCAAGAACTTGAACCCGCTTGGATCACATCTGGGCAGATAGAAGCCAGACGAAGAACGATTAATTATTATGCCCATCATGGTGGAAAAATATGGGTATGTATATTTCCCGACAAACCTATTACAATGAGACCTGGAGAAACACGTATGGGTTCTGGGAAAGGATCTCCCGAATATTGGGTATCTGTCATCAAACTAGGTCGAATTCTTTATGAAATGGGTGGAGTATATGAAACTGTCGCTAGAGAAGCTGCATACAAAATTCCTATACATACCCAATTTGTTACTACTTAACCCATAGAGAATCAAAGATTTCTTTCTGGTGGAAGAAGATTACTAGTTCGTAAGAACTCTTCCTTTTTTTTCATGTTATCTGCCGAGATAACAAATCTTTTGGAGGAAAAATGATTCAGTCTCAAACTTATTTGAATATAGCAGATAACAGTGGAACCCGAAAAATAATGTGTATTCGAGTTCTAGGAGGAAGTAATCGTAAATGCACTCATATAGGTGATGTTATAATTGCTATAATTAAAGAAGCAGTACCTAACATGCCCCTGGAAAAATCGGAAGTAGTTAGAGCCGTAGTTATATGCACCTATAAAAAATTTGAATGTGACAATGGAATGATGATACGATATTATGAAAATGCAGCCGTTGTCATTGATCAGGAAGGAAATCCAAAAGGAACTTGAGTTTTTGGTCCGGTTTCTTAGGAATTGAGACAATTGAATTTCACTAAAATAGTTTCATTAGCTCCCGAAGTCTTATAAGTATTGATAGATCTTGTAGGAATATTTGACTTAAAGCTCATCAAATGATACATGACATGGATCAATTCATTGCACCTCAGGCATATTCCTCAAATAAGATTGAACATGACTTTTATATCGAGACCAGGAATTCCTAAGAATTCGTTCATCATGGGTAATGATATTATTGCCAATCTAATTATTTCTATAAGAAACGCTGACATGGTAGAAAAAGGAACGGTTCGAGTAACAACTACTAATATTACCAAGAACATTGGAAGGATCCTTTTACGATAAGGTTTTATATAAGATGTTAGGGAGCATCAGGAAGGCCAAAAATATTTTTTGATATCGACTTAAAAATATCGACGAAGGAAGAAAAGGACATATATGACCACGTAAAAGTGTACCAGCAAACCTGGTTTGAGAATTTATTCTAATTATCGATAAATTCCAAAAGTTCTAGGTGGAATGGGGATCGTAATTCTTTCTACTTCCCAAGGAATTTTGACGAATCGAGAAGCTCGACAGAAAAAAATTGGAGGAGAAATTTTATGTTATGTATGGTAATTGATCCAAATGTTTTCCAAAAATATGGATTCTATAAGATATCCCCATAGTATGAAAAGTCAGAGCAAGTCGAGACACCATTCATCTTCATCCAAGCATGTTAGTCAATTTTTTGAATTAAAAGAGGAGGAGATTCGATGAAGAAACATAATATGATCCATGTGGAAGGTTTGGTTACTGAATCACTCCCCAACGGTATGTTTTGAGTTCTGACAGATAATGGATGTCAAATTTTGACTCATATTTCGGGTAGGATTCGACGTAATTCCGTACGAATACTACCAGGAGATAGGGTCAAGGTCGAATTAAGTGCTTATGATTTAACCAAAGGATGTATAATATATAGACTTAGAAACAAATCTTAAAACAATTGAATCACCTTTTGAACATCTGATAGGGATCGAGAATCATAGATGAAACAGATTCTCTGTCTCAGGAAACAAAATGTAATATGAGCAAATTGGAGGGTCACAAACATGAAAATTCATGCTTCTATTCGTAGAATTTGTGGAAAATTTCGACTAATTCGTAGACGGAAATGAGTTATGATAATTTGTTCTAATCCGAGACATAAGAAAAAACAGGGGTAATCCTCTTCTATATAAATGAATGCATCTAGTGGTAAAACTGAACTCATAATTATTAATATGTCAAAAACTATAAAAAGAATTGGTTCACGTAGGAATGAACATCGAATACTCAAAGGAGTTATTTACGTTCAAGCAAGTTTTAACAATACCATTGTGACTGCTACAGATGTACGAGGACAAGTTATTTCTTGGTCTTCTGATGGTGCTTGTGGATTCAAAGGTACAAGGAGAGGTACACCATTTTCTGCCCAGACTGCAACAGAAAATTTTATTCACACATTAATGGATCGGGGTATAGGACGAGTAGAAGTTGTGATAAGTGGCGCTAGTCGAGGGATAGATACAACATTACGAACCATTCGTAGAAGTGGCATACTATTAATTTTTGTACGTGACGTAGCCCCTATGCCACATAATTGATGTAGACCTCCCAAAAAGAGACATGTTTAAGAAATGAATGAATTTCAAGAGAAAGAAATGATTTAATGATCTGATCAAATATTCTTGGTATGATTCGAGATAAAATCTCAGTCTCTATTCAGACACTACGATGGAAATGCATTGAATCCAAAGCATACAGTAAGCGTCTTCATTATGGCCATTTTTCCCTATCCTCGCTCTACAATGGTCAAAATGATACAATAGGCATCATAATGTGAAGAGATTTACTTGGAGAAGTATAAGGAACATGTATCACACGTGTGAAATTAGAGAACATAAAACATGAATATTCTGCAATAATAGGTATTGAAGAATTAGTACATGACATTTTGATGAATCTAAAAGAAATTGTACTTAAAAGTTACTCGTACGGAATCCGAGAAGCTTCTATTTATATTGTTGGACCCAAAAATGTAACTGCTCATGATATCATATTACCACCTTCTGTTAAAATAATTGATACTACACAACATACAGCTAGACTTACTAAATCAATTACTTCTGATATCATATTACAAATTGAAAAAAATTGTGGATATATTATACATAGTTCAAATAATTATCAGGACATAATTTTCCCTATAGATGCTATTTTTATGCCTGTTTGTGATGCGAATTATAGTATTCATTCCTATGCGAGCGGAAATGAAATACAAGAAGTCCTCTTCCTAGAAATATGGACGAATGGGGGGTTAAATCCTAGGGAGGCGCTTTACAAATCTTCTCAAAATTTGATCGACTTATTTATTCCCTTCCTGCATGGAGAGGAACAGAACATCGATGGAATGAAAAATAAAAAAGGGTCTAATATGCTTCCCTTCCCCCTTTCGCACGTATTTACTGATACGGGGGAAACGAAAGAAAAAATTGCATTTCAACATATTTTCATTGACCAATTAGAGTTACCCCGCAAAACCTATAACTCCCTCAGAAGAGCCAATATCCATACATTATTGGATCTCTTAAATTACAGTCGAGAAGATCTAATGAGAATTGAACACCTCAAGAAGGAATCTGTCAAACAGGTATTAGAATTTCTACGAAAACGTTTTGCAATTGATCCACCCAGGAATTAGTTTCGGGTTCATAAAATGGTTGGTTTCATTTAATCTCTTCATTCATTTCCTTTCCCCAAGTTCTTTTGGAGAGTCATGAGAATTATTTCGAATATTTTACATATCTCTTCTCTTTTCGTTGAATATTTGAAAGAAATCTCTGACAAGATGGGTATATCTAGGGAGATATAATTTCTCTTAAAGCAACTACTCCCAAGATATATGAAAAAAAAAATTGAAATATTTTTATATTTGACAGTTGGATCAAATTGGATTGGAAAAGACCTAAAGTTAAAGATTCATCAATAGGCAATGCTGCCCCAATACCTAACCAAAGAGCTACTGCAGTACTGATCAAGGATACTGTTGTAGCTACTGGACGACGAAATGGATTCTGAAATTGATTCACATTCTCTAGAAAAGGCACCGTCAATGATCCCGCGGGTACTGAGGCCATTAAAGGACACCTAATAATTTGTTAGGTACTGTACGAAGTATTTGGAATACAGGGAAAAGATACCATTCGGGCAATATCTCCAAAGGAGTTGCAAATGGATTCGCTGGTTCACCAATCATTGATGGTTCTAGAACCGCTAAACCTATTGTACATGCAATAGTACCTAAAATTACTACTGGAAAAATATATGAAAGATCATTGGGCCAAGCGGGCTCTCCATAATAATTATGTCCCATACCTTTAGCTAATTTAGCCCTTAATACGGGATCATTTAGGTCAGGTTTCTTTGTTATTGGGATAAGTAGATCTTTATGGATCTATCCCCCAAAATAACCGGACATGCCAATTTTTATCATCTGGCTTGAACAATAACTGGAGGAAGTATATATCACTTCTTTTTCCCGTGATGGAAGACGAATTGGAAGAATAGGAACTAATAATTTCTATGATCATCCATCATTGGTCATTTTATTATTCCAGTTAAATTCTCATTACCCAAGTAAGCTCACAAATTTGATCGTGATCAATATGCTTGTAATTTGTGTTTATCACCACGAATAGACCTCAAAAGTTTTTTAGCATACAAGGTATTGACTTGTTATTGATCTGGCCTCTCTCCTTCCTTAGATCCCTTCTTTCACTCCAATAGTTTTCCCATCGAAATGGATGCATTTTCACACTATGAATAAGTAAAGTCATATGGTCCAATTATTGAATATATGAAAATATTGCCCCATTGTATGGATCTCGTGGAGCCCTTCCTGATTCGGATTTGATCATAGAAATAATTCTCTTGGAACGTAACAAAATGACCAATTCCTTTCCACCCAGGTGCTAAAATTCCTATTTCTGATAAGGAAATTGGGACAGAGACACATTTGATAATAAATCTTTATGTGGTAGATCGGATAAAGTATCTGCATGGCCTAATCAATATTTCAAGTCACACACTCCCATAATCCATCTTCTCCGTCTGAGAATCTACTCCAATTATTTGTTTGTATTGGACGAATAATACTCCAAAATCAAAAGGAGAAATCTGAGGACCATATTTTCTATTTTCTATGGATATTTCCATTTTTGAATAAGAAATATTCCTGGCGATGATATATTATCGTCGTTACTCGGGACAAGAAGTTATGAATAGTTATTTTCAATCTATCTTTCCTCTCTATAAGGGACCTGAAATACCCTGCTTACAGATCATTAGAAAGTGAATTGGCATAAATACAGCAGTAAGAAGGGGTAATATGAAAGTGTGTAAACTATAAAAATGATTCAAGGTAGATTGACCCACACTAACACTTCCACGTAATAATTCTACCAAAGGAGATCCTATTACAGGAATAGCCTCAGGCACAGTAGTCACAATTTTCACTTCCCAATAACCAATTTGATCCCAGGGCAAAGAATAACCAGTTACACCGAAAGATACGGTCAAGACAGCCAAAATTACACCTGTGACCCAAGTTAATTCACGGGGTTTTTTGAATCCACCTGTGAGATAAACACGGAATACGTGCAGGATCATCATTAGAACCATCATACTTGCCGACCATCGATGGATTGATCGGATTAACCAACCAAAGTTCACTTCGATCATTAGGTATTGAACAGAGGCAAAAGCTTCTGTAACGGTCGGACGATAGTAAAAAGTCATAGCAAAACCAGTAGCTACTTGTACTAAAAAACAGGTAAGTGTGATCCCCCCTAGACAATAAAATATATTTACATGAGGAGGAACATATTTACTGGTGATATCATCCGCAATCACTTGAATCTCAAGACGCTCTTCGAACCAATCGTATACTTTATTGAGATAGGTAAACTGAAATTCCCCCTCTGAAAACCGTACATGATAATTTCCCTTCATATGGCTTGAACAAGAAGACGCAAATGCTTTTGAACACAAATATATAAATTGGGGAAAATATTGAGATACTTTATGGTTCGTTTCCTGACCAGCTGGAGAAATGAAGATGATTCGAAACAATCCAGCATTTCTATTAGAAGACTCTATAGTGCCAAAATTTCAAATAGTGCCAAAATTTCAAGTCGGCTCATCCCCATGATAAATCACTATAGGCCCTTTGAAAAATATTTTACCCTATTTGTGTGATATCAGTTCCCTAGAAAAGAACTAATATAGACGATTTATAGGAATTATATTGTCGAGATCTCAATAGATGAATCAATCCAAACCTTAGATTTCAATTATACCCCGATGATTTTCTCAAAAGGTTCTTTCGGTAATAACCTTTTCATTTTTTCCCATTCGATGAAATAAAATATGCTAACTAAGAGAAATAAGATACTATATCATTCTTTGGTCATAATCAGCATAATTATGAGATGGGATAGATCCTTCGATTTATTATAGGAAATACCTCTTTCAAATTCTTTATTGTAAGTCTAGTGACGAGGAAATGATAGGTACAAACCATAGTTCAGATCTTCCTGGAACATATCTATGATAGACCTCGTGCTCTAGAGATTCAATATTCTAGAAATGAAATATCCAACGAGGTAGGACCATCTTTATGAAGATAACAAATCGGTCTTCTGTACTATAAATATGGATCTATTTCAACAAGTTGCACACCCACATTCCAAAAATCCTTAGAGAAAAGTAATTACACGATCAAACTAGTAGAACAAGATAAGCTAAAAAATAAAAGCCACTATTTGGTTTGGGTTTGAATCCCTTAGTTCTTTTTTTTTTCTTCAAGAGCTCACCAGGCTAATTTTGGAGTTCCTCTAGTCCCAACTAACCGGAATCCCATCCAATAAAATGGAAGAATTATAAATCTCCAAGATAATAGATAGGAATACTACAAATAGAGCCATTTTAAAACCCATAAGAGTAGTAGTTCCCCATCCAGGAGCTACTTTACCATATTCTGAATTAAGCGGTTTTAAAGACATTCCTACACGGGTTTCTCTTGGCATGATTTTGGAAGTATCATCAATGGTCTGTGTAGCCATAGAAACTATTGTATTGGTTAATATATCTTAACTTTGTTATTATATGGTAAACATACCATGATATTGGGATCACCTAATAATGGAAACTGCAACCTTAGTCACCATTTCCATATCTTGTTTACTTGTAAGCTTTACTAGTTATGCCCTATACACCGCCTTTGGGCAACCCTCTAAACAACTTAGGGATCCTTTTGAGGATCATGAGGACTAATTGAAAGAATGACCTTCCCCTATAGGGAAGGTCATTCTTTCTTTGATGGGAGAGAAAGAATGAAGATTTGGAGAAGCAAAATTATTTCCCCCCTTTAGTCGGAACTTTGGGTGGTTCTTGGAAGAAAATAGCGAAAAAAATTATCCCTAGGGTCGATACCAACAGGAATGTATAAACCAATGCTTCCATAGATTTGATCGTAATTTACAATTATGGAGATATATTTCATACTAATATTGATTAGAGAAGAGATAGGAGCAATATCATACCACTTGTCTTTTAGTAGTTGGATCTCCCAGTTTTTGGAATGCTCCAAATTCTATTCGCGAATCCAGACCCGGGTCGATACCAGCAAAAACATCTCTGAATAAGGTCCTAGCACCATGCCAAATGTGTCCAGAAAAGAAAAGGAGAGAAAATGTAGCATGTCTGAAAGTAAACCAACCCCTTGGACTACTACGAAAAACACCATCGGATTTTAGAGTAGCACGATCTAATTCAAAAATTTCACCTAATTGAGCATGTCTAGCATATTTTTTCACTATAGCAAGATCGCCAAAACTGACCCTGTCAAGTCCACCACCATAGAACTCAACAGTTACACCTACTTTTTCAACACTATACTTTGATTCTGCCCTCCTAATAGGAACATTGACTTTCACAATTCCTTCTTTGTCCACCAGAACTACTGGAAATGTTTCGAAAAAGGTAGGCATACGACATACAAAAAGCTCATTTCCCTCCTTATCTTTGAAGATAGGGTGTCCTAACCAACCAACAGCTATTCCATCTCCATTTTCCATTGCACCTGCTCTGAATAACCCCCCCTTCGCTGGATTATTACCAATGTAATCATAAAAAGCGAGTTTCTTGGGAATTTTGGACCAAGCTTCTGATAGGCTCAAATTTTCGACCAGACCGGCACGAACCTGTCGATCTATTTCTTGTTGGAAGTACCCTTGATCCCACTGGTAACGAGTGGGACCAAATAATTCGACCAGAGTAGTTGCGGAGCCATACCACATGGTCCTAGCAACAATGAAAGCTGCAAAAAACACAGCAGCAATACTGCTGGATAGTACCATTTCAATATTCCCCATGCGTAATCCTACGTATAAACGTTGGGGAGGACAAAAAATGAGATGGAATAAACCTGCTAATATACCCAAAATACCCACTGCTATATGATGAGAAGCTATTCCTCCTGGAACAAAAGGATCAAAACCTTCAGCTCCCCATGCTGGATCCACTGGTTGTATTTTTCCAGTTAGTCCATAAGGATTAGACACCCATATCCCAGGACCATACAAACCCATTACATGAAATGCTCCAAATCCGAAACAAGCTACTTCTGAGAGGAATAAATGAATTCCAAATACTTTTGGAAAATCTAAACAAAGTTTTCTTGTACGTTCATCATAGAATATTTCCAAATCCTAATATACCCAATGCCAAATAGCTGCCAAAAACATCAGGCCAGAAAACATGATATGTGCCCCGGCCACACCTTCATAACTCCAAATACCGGGATTAATTACAATTTCTCTGGTGATGTTCCATCCACTCCATGAATCCTTTATTCCCAACAGAGTCATAAAGGGTATAACGAACATACCTTGTCTCCACATTGGATCAAGAACAGGATCAGATGGATCAAAAACTGCTAATTCATACAGAGTCATTGAACCAGCCCAACCAACAACTAGAGCTATATGCATTATATGTACATAAATTAACTGCCCAAGATCATTCAATAATATGGTATGAACGCGATACCAAGGAAAACCCATGCAAACACCCCTTTGGTGATATCATCCGCAATCGCCTGAATCTCGAGACGCTCTTCGAACCGATTGTATACTTTAGTGAGATAGGTAAACTGAAATTCCCCCTCTGAAAACTGTACATGATAATTTCCCTTCATACGGCTTGAACAAGAATACACAAATGCTTTTGAACAAAAATATATAAATTGGGTAAAATATTGAGATACTTTATGGTTCGTTGCCTGATCGGGTGGAGAAATGAAGATGATTTGAAACAATCCAGCATTTCTATTAGAAGACTCTATAGTGCCAAAATTTCAAATAGTGCCAAAATTTCAAGTCAGCTCATCCCCATGATAAATAACTATAGGCCCTTTGAAAAATATTTTACCCTATTCATGTGATATCAGTTCCCTAGAAAAGAACTAATATAGACGATTTTAGGAATTATCTTTTCGAGATCTCAATAGATGAATCAATCCAAACCTCAGATTTCAATTATACCCCGATGATTTTCTCAAAAGGAATGTAGGGAAAATATAGTCATCATGACACAGGATCATTTCCAAAGAATTAGTTATTATACAATTGATAAGATGATCACTACAGATCCATATATGATCATAATATGGAATGGATCAGTTAATCTATCTTAAATTATTGATTAGGCAATCTGAATACGTCAGATTAATAGGGAATGTTCTCTCGAATATCATATGTTCCAAGCAATCCATCGTGCAGTCAAAGTATCGATCAGACATGTGGCTTTTATCTCCATCCAAACACAATGCATTCCATTGGGGTTTAACAAAATCCTTTTCCGTTCAATCAAAAATCTCGGTTGTATCTATCTCTTTGCTAAATATCAGGGCGAAGATCTTGATCAACTAGGATTCTCTACAATAGGTTATGTGCAGTGAACCTATTTTTTAAACATAGAAGTGGAAAGTACTACGGATATTCCAAATACCAGTGGGGGGGAAGGACCTGAGGATTTACTGAGTTGGCTGCTATTCAATCCAAAATCTCGTAAGAGCCAATTTCATTTATTGGTTTGGTTGGCTGCTCCAAATTGAAAAACATTCTTAATGTAATAACCCTTTTATTATCTCGTGACATCAAAAATTCTTATGAGAGTGAAATAATTGAGGAATCTATCATTTATTTGATAAAAATAATTTCTTTTCTTCTTTAAGTTCATCTTTAAAAGGGGGTAATATGGATATCGTACGATCTCCTATTAGCACACTGAATCATATCTACGATATATCCGATGTGGAAGTGGGTCAACATTTTTTTTGGCAAATAGGGGGGTTTCAAGTTCATGGACAGGTACTTATAACTTATTGGATTGTAATTGTTGTCTGATTAGGTTCAGCTACCATAGTTGTTCGAGATCCACAAACCATTCCTATCGGTGGTCAAAATTTTGTTGAATATATTCTCGAATTTTTTCGGGACTTGACCAGAACTCATATTGGGGAGGAAGAATATGGTCCCTGGGTTCCCTTTATTGGAACTATGTTTCTATTTATCTTTGTTTCTAACTGGTCAGGTGCTCTTCTTCCCTAGGTAATTCTAAAATTCCCTCAAGGGGAGTTAGCCGCACCTACAAATGATATTAATACTACGGTTGCTCTAGCTTTACTTACGTCAGTAGCATATTTCTATGTAGGTCTTGCAAAGAAGGGGTTAGGTTATTTTGGTAAATATATTCAACCAACCCCAATACTTTTACCAATTAACATCTTATAATATTTTACAAAACCTTTATCACTTATTTTTCGACTTTGCTCCAGCCCATAATACAATTAATCAAGCATGAGCCACATGAGCCCCAAGCAATTTACCAGACAAATTGATAAGTCAGGCATTACTAGCCCACCAAGCGAAACCAGTGGTTTCTTGATCACGACCAGCTAAAGCTATAGTTCCATTAAAGAGCGTTTCCAAGGGGTAAGACCTCCTTAGGGAATATAATGTTTTCATGAGGCTGATCTTGAGCCGCCATCCAAGCACGAATACCTTCGTTCAAAAGAATATTTTTTGTGTAGAAAGTCTCAGATTCAAGATCTTTTGCTACACAGATCTCTTGGGAAACAAAATCATAGGCACGTAAGTTTAGAGCTAGACCAACTACTCCAATGGCACTCATCCATGAACCAGTCACTGGCACAAATTACATGAAGAAATGTAACCAACGTTTATTGGAAAAAACAACTCCAAAAATCTGGGACCAGAAGCGGTTAGCAGTGACCATGGAATAAGTCTCTTCGGCTTAAGTCAGGTTAAAGGCACAGAACATATTTGCACCATCACCATCTTCAAATCTTTTGCTATGATTGGAAATCCTGTATTTTACATATCTATACGATCAAGTCCTTAGGTTTACAAAATAGTGTATAAAAAAGTGTTTCAAATCATTGCTATTTGACTTGAACCCGTTCTAAAAAGGTCAAGGTATTTTTAATTTTCTGTTGAAACAATCAGGGAAAAATTCGAAAATGATTTCGATATTAAACCTTGAACATATAATAGTTCCAAATCTCCTGAAAAATAAGATCTTTTTTGCCCACGGTAGCCTGCTCTAGTCCCCTTACAAAACGTTCGTTATTAGGTTAGCTATATACTTAACATGTTCCTAGCAATTCACATGGCATCATCATGAAATGATACAAGTATTAGATAAGTAAGAATATACAATGCACTAGAACACCCTTGTTGACGATATTTTACTTCGGCAGCATCTACGGTTCCTCGAACAATGTGATATCTCACACCAGGTAAATCTTTAACCCTTCCTCCTCTTACTAATACTACATAATGTTCTTGTAAATTATGGTCAATACCAGGTATATAAGCAGTGATTTCAAATCTAGAGGTTAATCGTACTCTGGCAACTTTACATAAGGCAGAATTTGGTTTTTTTTGGGTGATAGTGGAAAAGTTGACAGATAAGTTTTCTTCACTGTCACTCTACAAAACTGTACATGAGATTTTCACCTCATACGACTTCTCATTCAAATTTTTTTTTTTCGAAGTAACTTGGATTATTTTCATTGTTTGAGAATCTTCATATTCCCTTCCTTTATGCATTGTGTCTCAAAGAGTAACTAGAACCAATTTAGTCAAACACATTTTCATATTCTAATAAAAAACTAATGAATCCTATTTTTTATTTTAGGTAAAAAATATTATGCAAAATCTTCGGGATTGCCTCTTCCTTCTCTATTCCCATCCTATAAGTACAGTTCCTGAAGAAATACTCTGTTGTATGAATCGACATTATTACATGCTAATTCCTTCTTGATATCTCGATATATCATTCCTACAAATCACAAATTGGATTCGAAATTGACGGGTTAATGTGAGCTTATCCATGTGGTTATACACTATTCGAGTTTGAACAGGAATCAATTTAATGAAAGATTTTGGTTTTTGTGCTTTTTTTGGGGTTGTCCAAGATCATTTCGATGACCTATGTTGAGGGGGATATATATCCATATCTATCTGAGATATGATCTGATTGACTGCGTAAGTCCCACGAATAACAATCGATATGGATAGGGAGAGTATACGGAAAAGGAAGTTCTTTTTGATCTGATTAGTCAGTGATCTGGCTCGGTGAGTCCTTTTTCCTATGATGAACTGCTGGCATCAGTCCTATATCTTGTTTTTGTGGACCGGTGGAAAAGTGAGAGCTCAGCGGGAAGAGGATTGTACCACGAGAGAGCGAAGGGGTAAACCTGCTCCGAAGAGACAACATGGACTTCAGAAATGTAGTTGTACTCTTACATCGATCCAGATCAAGAAGTATTTCAATCCACGGGGGTAAATATTTTCTCGCTAGACGAGAGGATAGTAGTGCTAGTTACAAATTATGTTCCGGTAGGATGTAAATTTATTTATATAAATTAGTTAACGGTTGGTTGCATAGGGTCTTCTCCTTAGTGCAAGAAGAAAAATTTGATTTGTATCATCTCTGTATAATCTTTACTTGATCTTGTTCTCCCTATTCTTCCAAACAATATTGAGTCCTTTCCGCACACACTAGTGCTAGATCAGATCAAACATGTTGAACAAAATATTTTTCATGTTCATGTCAAACTTGCTTGATCAAGATAGGTAAAATATTACTGATTTTACAGGACCATATGTTATGATTCAAATTAGTAGGAAATACTACTTTTGATAGGATTTACATAGGCTCCAATCTTTTTTCTCCTTTTTTTTCTTTTTGTAGTAGTGTGAAAAGAAGGAAGGTTTGTCTTCAAGTTGTTCGAGAGAAAATAGTGAGTTGTTTTGAGTCTCTCGACCCCTTGATAACTTATTATTAATAAGTCAGTTCTCCTTTTAGATGAGAGTAGGGAAGGGATATAACTCAGCGGTAGAGTGTCACCTTGACATGGTGGAAGTCATCAGTTCGAGCCTGATTATTCCTAAACCTAATGTAAGCCCTTCCATCAAACAAATTTTTGTTTTTCATCTTATAGCTATCTTCAATCCAGAGAGCTCGTGTCATTTACATGAGCTCTTTTTCATGGTAGTAAAGAAGAAATGACCAAAATGGAGCTAGATCTTCAATCGGAAGATATCCAAATTGTCATAAGGAACAAAAGGGTTTCCACCCATTTCATTAAATATTGATCGTCATATCTTAGTAGTGAGTCGAGTGGTTGGCATGAGCTTTCCAATTATATTTAATCAATATTATATTATATATTCTATTCATTGGGATGAAAAAAAATGGGAGAGAGAGGGGGTAACAAAGAAATGAAAAAAAGAAGATCCTGGATAATCAAATTGGAAGAGATACAAAGTTATCAATTTCTATGCAATCCATGGACCAAATCCAATTTGATGAGATTTTTAATTCAAATCCTTTCACACTGGGAGCACCTTATAAAGCTCTTTGTTACACCATTTTTTGGTCATCTAACCTTTCATCATTAGATGGACCCAAGTACACCATGTAAGACCAGTTTTACCATAAGTAAAACTACTTTCACTATGTTAAATTAAGAAACCCCAAAAGGAAATATTAAACAAACCTATATTTGTTTGATTTTCCTCGTGGAATAATTAATTAAACCATAATTTAATTATTATTCCCAGTCATGTTTAACCCAAAAACAAAGAAATTAATGAGATAAACCCTTACTTATCTTATTATTTTCTAGGAATAATTATTTAAATCTTATTTGGATAATATTCCTTGTTAAATATGACCAAATCACCCACCATTAATCAAATAAATCATTATTTATTCGATTATCTCCCAACCACTTCCTCAAAAAGATAAATAAATCATTTATTTATTTATTTTTCACTAATCAAGGGATTTGACCCAAGTCAAACACCCTTTCCCTCCAACAAATATAATAAAATATTCCATAGAGGTGGATATAGATTTGGTTAACATTATTTTAATCATGCACCAAGATCTAGAATGACCCAATATTTTGTTATAAATAGGAGGGTTTTCCCCATCATTCTTCACCTTTTTTTGCCTATTAGATCACTCTGGATCTATACACTTGGTCTCATTTCTACCATTTTGCTCCCATTGAGCTCTATCTTCTACATTGGGTTTTCTACATCTACGAGAGAGAGAAAGCTTAGATCTGAAGTGCTGAGGACTACAAAGAACCCATCCCATTGAGGAGATCTGGATACACCTTCTTGTTTCCTCCCAGGTGCCCTGTAATATAAAAATTCATTCAAAAATGGTGTTCTTGTCTTGTCTGTTGGATGCATGGAGCAAACTCTTTACTTTACTGCTTAATGTCTTTCCATTTATAGATCTGTTTGTTGCAACATTTTAACTACTAATCGCAGATCTGAAGATGTTTGGCAGCCTCTATTGTTGTTAGGGCTATTAGTTATGCATAGCTAAAGTGGTTCTTTTTCGTACACTTCGACGAAGAATACATACTAACAAATGGCGACTCCACACGGGTTTTAAATTACGACCGCTGTCGTTTTCCATATTCCTGCATATCCAGCTACTTCAGGCCCTAGGGCTTCTTTTCAGCTGCTTATTTTTCCTCTTTTTATGTCATTTTTCTCACCTAAAACCCTAAAATTTTAAAATTTCTAACTTCCGTGTGTTTCTGGCCCTATTGCGCAGGTAAGCAACACCAGCCGCAACTGAGACGACAACTTTTCTGAAAATCTGCCGCCGAGACAACCGGAACGGGGGGTCGCACTTTTTGGCCCATAACCTGCGACCTGGAGCTCCAGGTCGCACTTTTCTACCCATTTTCTGCGACCTGCACTGAAAACAGGTCAGAAACTGCGCACTGCCAGTTTTTCAGTGATTTTTCTGCAATTTTTCTGGGTTCTGCTGCAGCTTCTGCCAGGGTCTTCCAGCCTCTGTCTCAGCCCGCCTTGACCAAGATCTGATCTATTTTTACTCATCTAAGTGGGAACCCAGCCCCTTAGGGCTTTAGTACCCTCCACTTTTTGAAGGATTTTGTTGTTTCGGTATGCGTCGGTTTCGAGCTTCGGCCTCTTTCGGATCTGTTACCTCCCTTTCAGATCCTTTGAAATCAGCCTTTCTTCCTTTCAAATCACCTCCTGTCGTTTTGTTTGGACCTCCTTTGAAGGCCTCCGCCTTGCCCCCTCCGGTTTTTGCTGATTTCCTTCCTTTTTCCAGCCACCTTGCCTTTGTCTCTTGGGCGCGGTACGCACCTCTTGCCTGTGACTTGTCCTCCGGATCCTGTCCTTTTGACCTAGATGCGACCCCAGGCTCCCTTTATGTGTGTGTTTCCATAGTTTTTCCCTTTCTTTCTAGCATAGTTTTGAGAGACCCACCTTCTTGGGTTAAATAGATGCATACGTAGCTGTTATTTTTCTGTTATTTCAGCATTTTATTCTGTTCTCTGTAGGTTTATTTTTCAGCTACGCAGCACACTTTTTTGCTCTCAACAACGGAAAGGGTTTAAAAATTAAAATTAACGCACACCACACACTGACCTTAAGTGAAGAAGCGCCTGGTTTACACCGCCCGGCAAAGACTCTAAAATCAATCGTCTTCACACCTTGTACGCATGAACGCTGCGGTTGTCCCTTTACTTTGTCGGTTTTCTTCTTCCTTTTGTCATCATTGCGCCCCCGGCCCTTTTCCGGAGACTGCTTGGCCTTCACCCTCGGTTTCCGGTTGATCGACACCTTTCACGCACCGCCCGGTGCGGAGCAGGTCCACCTTCGAGTCCGCTCCTCCGACTCCTCCCCTGATTCCTCGGGTCCTCCTTCCCCTTCCGGTTCTCCTGCCCCCTCCACCATGTCTGGTCCAGGGCCTAACGCTAGCGGTTCTCCGGGCCCCAATGCCGGCCCTACTTCTAGCGGAACCGTCACAACCACTACCCCGGCCACCCCCGTGCTGCCGTATATTGCAGGCCTCGGCCTCCCCGATTTCCATCAGTTGATTAATGACCCCATTCACCATGATACTCGGCAGCTATGCCCACCAAGGCGCCTGCGATGTCCCTAAGTTCGAGGGCCTTAATGGAGAAGATCCAACCAATCACGTACGGTCTTTCCACATGTGGTGTTCCTCCAATTCCATTACCGATGACTCCATCCGTCTTCGTTTGTTCCAACGCACGCTTACCGGCGAAGCTTCTAAATGGTATGTCGAACAAGCCACCTCTTCCCATACCACGTTCGAGACTCTTGCCCAAGCCTTTTTGTCCTAATTCCAGCTCCCTCTCCGATACGACACTGGCACGGAGCTCTTGACTTCCTTTAAGCAATCCTCTTCCACACGCCTTTCTGCCCATGTTCAGGAATGGCGACGAAGACGGAGCTTATGTCGAGCCCCTCCCTTTGAAGATCGGGTTTACAGGGACTGGTTCCTTCGCACCCTTCCGTCTCCCATCGGCAAAGATGTCGCCTCTCACTTTCCTCAGACTGAAGAATCCGCCCTTCAAATAGCCTTAAAATATGACCTGATCTACGCTCAATCTGGTTATGTGTATACCGTCCTTCCTGACATCCCCAGGCCCGGTGGCGCTAACGCCCCGGGGGCATCTCATTCCGCCGACGGTATCGTTGGATCTCTTTCCCATCCATCTGCTCACCCTCCTATGGGCTATGGTCTCCCCCAGGGAGGGGCCAGCACCTCAAGCACTCTTCCCCCTCCCGGCAACATGTATCCAGGATACGGTATGCCTCCTCCTTTTGCCCAACCTCCTGCTTACCTCAATGTCGCCCAACCCAACCCTTACCTTTATCCACATCCTGGTGCGCCAACTCCTCCAGCATATGCGCTTCCGCCTCCCTTGCCTCCTCACAACCCGCAACAGCACTTACAACCCCCTCCAGGGCAAGTATTTGCACAGCAGGGCGTGATTAATCCCCCTTCTTCTCAAAGAAGGCGGAGAGGCAACCAGAACCAATCTGCCCCTGGTAACCGAGGACCCAATTCTGGTGTGGACCCTAACACTAGCAACCAGCAACAGGGCCTTCTGCCCAAGCCGGACAGGCCGCTTCGCACAAATAAGCCCTGTTCGTGTTGCGGTGTTTATGGTCATTACACTCACGATTGTCCTCTCTTACCCCAGATGCGGTAGATGTGGGAGTCTCAAGCCACATTGCGCGGACAACACGCCTCCCCTCATGCTGCTCCTAATGTGGCCACTACCCAGCCAGCTGTGTTCACTGACCCTTTCCCTCAACAGGGATTCGTGGCTACCCAACCGCCCGACAGCCAGGTAGCTGCCCCCCCCTTCCATTTCTGGTTCCTCTGATTACTAGATCCTTATGATGCACTCCGATCCTTCCCCATCCGTCGATCTTCACCTTCAAACTCGGTCCCGCCAGTACCCCAAGCCTCTTGCTCAGTCTGCTCCCGAGCCTCCCTCTTAAGGTTCTACGGAGCCTCTTTCGACATCCAGTGGTCCCTTACACATCCCTCAACCCAAAATTGAGGTTCATCCAAAGATTCCAAAGGGACCATTACGCCGAAATGCTGCTTCCGGTCGAGCCGCTCAGTCGTATAGTATAGTAGATGATTTGGCGCAATCCCCTGCTGCCATTTCCACACTGGAACTCCTCCAGTCGTGCCCTTCCCAAAAGAAGGCGCTACTATCTGCCGTGGGCGCTGTCGATCCTGCTAATGACCAAATGATTGTTTTCGACGCCACCCAATCGGACCATCCCCCTCTTCCTCCTTCCGTCGCTTTCCAAATCCCAGTCAAAATCCGGAACGCCACTGTATCCCGGTGTATAATTGATGAGGGGGCATCCACCTGCGTGATGTCCGCTTCGGTTTGGAAGCAACTCGGATCCCCTGAGCTGGCCCCGTCCACGATCACCCTTCGAGCGTGGGACGGTCATGCCTCCCAGCCTATTGGCCTGTGTCGTAACTGTCCCATCACCCTCGCCGGTAAGACCGTTTGCGTTGACGTCGAAGTCATTGACGCCCCTCTCGACTACAACATTCTATTGGGGCGAAGCTACACCTATGCCATGTCTGCTGTCCCATCCGCGGTTTTCCGCAAGATGTATTTCCCACATAATGGGAAGATAGTCACCATCGACCAGCTATCTTATCATGAGCCGCCGTCTCAGACCTCCTCCGAGACGACCATCTCTTCTGTAGCCAACAAGCAAACCGTCGATTCTTTGACCAGTGTCTCCCCCGGCGTCTACAAGGACTCCTCCCTCCTTGGCACTTTTCCTTGTCTTCCCCCTCCCCCTATGACTGATCCCAGCTTATCGAATTTTTGCATGATGCAATCGACCCAGGCCGCCCATACACGGCCTGCTTCGGCTAGTCAGCAACCCCCCCCTCACCCTCCGCCACCTGCTCATAGCCATTCATCTCTGCCAGCCGGACCTCCTCCTTCTGGCCCTCCCCCTCCAGCTGGTATCCCTGAACCCCTTTATCCTCCTGGCACGGTTCCCCCTGGCCTCAACCACCTCGGCGCCGTCCCTCCTGGACATTACCCTGCCGGGCAGATACCTTTCCTGGCTCCCCCTCCCGGAGTATTTTCTGTCCCCGTCAGGGCCACCCTCTCTCTCCCTAACCTGACCCTCGGCATACCCGTCTGGTACATGGACCCTCTAGCCGCTACCCCGCCCGGTCACCCCAAACCTTACCTAGCTTTGACTCCGGTTCAACCGGTCCCCCTCACCTCCTCCGGGCCCCCCGCACCCCCACAGGACCCTACCCCTATGGGGCCAGCCCCCGGAAAGAAAGGCAAAGCTCGTAAGGGGGCAACCCATCAGGACCAGGCCGCCCCGACAACTCTTACACCTCCGCGACCACCAAAGCCCGCCATCCGTTGCGCTTTGTGTGATATCGTCGGTCACGCCACCCATATGTGTCCTGAATTGTCGTACCTCAAGACTCTGGTCAATGAGACGTTTCCAGACTCTGACATCCCAGAAGTCTACGTCACTATCCCCGACTCTATCCCAAAACTCAAACACTTGCGCACAAACCACCCTTGTGCCTTGTGTGATTTTCACGGCCATTACACCCACCTCTGTCCCCACCTTGACGAGTATCGTTCCTCCTTGGACATGTACCGCCAATTCAAGGCCGCTTCGATCGGACCAGAGGACATTCCTACCCCCATTCACATTCTGCCTCCCGCTATTAAGCCAACGGAGCCCTCAACCACCATTTTGTACATGTCATCATCCTTGAGAGATAGTTCACCGGCCACTCAACCTACTGATCCTCTCAGCTCCTCAGCCGTCCTTGGATCTGTTGATATCGCCCATCTGAGCCCCTCTCCTCATGATGACCCGGCCCACACCACTACTTCCTCGGGTGACCCCTCTTCCTCCAGTCTTCCCATCTTCCACTCTGATGAAGACATTATGGAAGCCATGACCAACCCCGACTTTCCCTGGGATGATATGCACCATCGCGCATATTTCCTCCCACAGCAGTCCCATGACCAATACGCTGTGGAAACCAACGACTTCATTCCTCATGAAGTCGATTGGTTCAAAAACCCTATCCCTGCACCTAATGCTTTCGAAGAAGGAAACATGGCCAATATCTCGTCTACCATCAAAATTGACATTTCAGTCAAACCAGGAATCGAAGAATACATCACTTTGGGTGCCCAATGCACCCCGGAAGAAATTGAAGCTTACACCAAGCTTTTCAAAGAATTCCGCGATATCTTCGCCTGGTCCTATTCTGAAATGCCCGGACTCGATCCTGCCATTGTCGAACATCATATCGACACCTGGCCTGATGCCAAACCAGTCTGACAAAAGATGAGACCCATTCATCCTTCCCGACGTGACGCTATCAAAGCTGAAATAGATAAGCTCAAGCAGGTTGGTTTCATTTACCCCATTGAATACACCACTTGGGTGTCTAATCCCGTTCCCGTTCTCAAGAAACAAGGCACCATTCATGTCTGCACGGACTTTCGCGACTTGAACAAAGCTTGTCCCAAAGACAACTTCCCCACACCGTTCATCGACCAAATCATTGACGAGTGTGCGGGGCATGAGGTCCTATCCTTTATGGATGGTTTCTCCGGGTACAACCAAATTGCTATCCGTCCTGCTGATCAACTAAAAACCGCGTTCATTAGTCCGTGGGGAACTTTTGCTTACCGGGTCATGCCTTTCGGCCTAAAAAACGCCGGCGCCACCTTTCAACGGGCCATGTCTTATTGCTTCCACGACTTAGCTCATATTATCCTTGCCTATTTAGACGACCTCACGGCACGTTCTAAGCATCGGGCACAACACCTACACGATCTGCGCACCATTTTTCTCCGATGTCGCAAGTATAATATCCGCCTTAACCCGTTGAAATGCGTTTTTTGCGTTCCTGCCGGCCGTCTCCTAGGCTTCATCGTGTCTAAGGATGGTATCACTCTTGACCCTTTGAAAGTTCAAGCCATTCTTGAACTTCCCGTCCCGCTTACCCTCCGCCAGCTCCAAAGCCTCCAAGGCAAAGCTAATTTTCTTCGTCGGTTCGTCCTTGACTATGCCACCACCGCACACGGGTTCCTTAGACTCCTACGCTCTCACATCCCATTTGTTTGGGATACCTATGCTCACGAGTCTTTCGATGCCCTCAAGCAGGCCCTCACATCTGCTCCCTTAATTCACCCTCCCGACTTTAATCGGGACTTCATCCTATATATCTCCGCTTCCACCTATTCGGTCGCTGGAGTCCTTATCCAAGAGGATGACCATGGCATTGAGCATGTGATCTACTATGTCAGTAAGAACCTTGTGGGACCCCCTGTCTCATACTCCTATAACGAGAAATTAGCGCTGGCTGTCGTGTTCTCAGTCCAAAACCTTCGTCATTATATCCTCCTGCGCTCCACCAAGGTTGTGACAAATTCCAACCCTATGGCTTTCCTATTGAGTCGTCGTATACTTACTGGGAAGTACGCCCGTTGGGTCGTTATTCTTCATGAATTCGACCTTGAATTTGTCACCCCAAAAATTAAGAAAGGCTTAGCCCTCGCTGAGCTCATTTCTGAATTACCTACTGGATCGCAAGACCCTCCCGTTAATGACGCTTTCCCTGATGAACACCTGTTTGCCATTACTTCCAATGACCCGTGGTACGGCGATATTCTTACTTATTTGCGAACCCAAAAGTTCGCCCTCCAACTTGACCGTGAGGCTCGCCGACGTATCCGACACCAGGCCCCCCGATACCTTCTTATCGGTGACGACCTCTATCGTCGCGGGGTTGATACTGTCCTTCGTCGTTGCCTCACACACGCTGAAGCTGAACATGTCCTTAATGCCTGCCATAGCGGTGCTTACGGTGGCCACCTCTCCGGTCTTGCTACTGCCCAAAAAATAATGCGCGCCGGGTATTTTTGGCCTTCCCTCTTCATTGATTGCATCGAGGCAGTCAAACACTGTCCCAATTGCCAACATTTCGCCCCTAAGGCGAGAGCTCCACCAACTCCCCTCCATCCGGTCGTCTCCACTGGTCCCTTCTGTAAATGGGCCATCGACTTTATGGAGTGTCGCCCGCCATCCTCTGGTAGCCACAAGTATATCATCGTGGCGGTCGACTATTTCACCAAATGGGTCGAGGCCATGCCAACGTTCAACAACACGGCAGCTACCGCGGCCCTCTTTTTCTTTAACCATGTTATCGCTCGCTTCGGGGTTCCCAAGCAACTGGTCTCTGATCATGGTAGACATTTTGAAGATGAGATATGGCGTGAGCTATCCTCACTGTTGGGTTTTGAGCACCAATATTCCTCCTCCTATTACCCCCAAGGTAATGGCCAAGTTGAAGCAGTCAACAAAACCCTTAAGACCATGCTTCAACGAACAGTGAATAAGCACAAAACCAACTGGCATCTCATGCTCTTTCCTGCCTTATGGGCTTATCGAACCTCCGTTAAAACCGCCACCGGGTTCACTCCTTTCCACCTAGTTTTTGGAGAGGAGGCAGTTTTACCGATCGAGTGTGAAATTCCTTCTCTGCAACTAGCCGTTGAACTTCTCCCTGACACCCAACCGCTAGAACAACAACTTATCATGCTTGAGCGTGCCTCCGAAGACCGCCGTATTGCCTTGCAAACCATGGAAGCGGCCAAAAAACGCACCAAAGCTCAGTATGACCGAAAAGTCCAACCTCGCACTTTTCATGAAGGCGACCTTGTTCTAGTCTATGACCAGGCCCATGATGTCCTGGGTCATGGGAAGTTTGACTCATTATGGCTAGGTCCTTACATCATTAGTAAGGATCTTGGCAAAGGGGCATACCTCTTAGAGGATTTTGAAGGTCATCCCCTTCCTAACCCTCGCAATGCACTCTATCTTAAGAAATATTACCCTTAGCATTTCCCCTCGGAAATGCATGTTTTATTTTCTTTTAGATAGCCAGCATCTGTTGTTTTATTTTTCCTACTTCACCAGGACCCATTTCGTCCACGCGAAGTTACCCCACCTCCATTTAAAATCGAATTTCCTCACCTACGCCACTTGTACTGGGGGCACCATACTGCCCCCTTACTCGTCCATGTTCGTGTCGATTTTCGTCATGAGTTCCCACCTTTAACTCATGCTTTCATGGTCCCCCATTGGGGCCTTTACTATGTGGCAGCACCATCGAGTCGCCCTTGTTTAGAGCATCCAAGTCGAGTCATCCTTGCCTCCATGGAGTCTATACCATATCCCTTTGTACACCATTATAGCTCTCCATCATTCATTGCTTGGTCCCTCTCTTGCGTCGCACACTATGACCTTCAGCCCCACTGTCCCCTATCCCTTCTGATATTGTGTCAGTCGCTTCCATGTCGTTCATGCCCTTTATGCTCTAACAAGGGAAGTCGTCCATTCGCCACTCCATCCTTTCCATTTCGCCATCATCATTAGTGTCAGTCTGTCCGTTGCTCTACTATTTTCTCTCGTGCCTTAGTTGAGGATCTCTCATTGCCTCACCTATGGCGGACCTCCTTCTGTCGACACCAGCTCACTCATTCCAGAAGCCAGGTCTAGAGGGCGGTGTACCTTGGTTCCAGCTTCCACTATTGTTCGGTGCCTCGAATCAGGCAAAGGGATCTCTTCTTCCCCTTTGACTTGATTGTTTCTCCAGCTCCTTTCAGCATGATCGAGATCCGTATACTTGATGGTTCAGTGATCCAGCAGCAGCTCTTGATGATTCCCGAGTGTGTGTGAGATGTCTCATCCCTCATGAGGGGGTGGCCCTGCAGGTAGCCCCCCACATGCCCGGATGACCTCCTCCTTGCAGCCTTCGATGCAGCTCCAGATATTTGATGATGTTGGTCGTCGCCACTTGCAGCGCCTCTTTCGATTTGCATGTATCAGTCAGATTTTGTGAGCCCTTCCCCATTCACAGGGGGCATTTGGGTTGTATTTGTATCTCATGTACTTAGATATTATTGTACCAGTCCTGGCTGTTATCCCAGGCACAGCATGTATGTGGGATTCCTCATTGTATTTTTATCTGGCTCCTGCTTATGCCAGCTGTATCTTATAGTTCGGTACCTTGTTTACTGGACACACTATTCTTTTGTACTTTGTCTCGGCGGGCATAGGTATGCCTTCCCCGCCGCCTTCAGCATAGGTACCCTCTCATAAACAGAGACTTGTTGCACCTGCGAGTCTCGTCTCCTCAGGGTCTAGTCCTTCAGCACCCTATCTACCTCACCTTTCTCTCTCTGACTTCCCTTTTGTTGTCTAGTGATTGTGTTCTTACAACGTACTTCGGTCATACGATTTGCTCCTGACACTCGCACGCTGGGGGGCAATCTGTTACACCATTTTTTGGTCATCTAACCTTTCATCATTAGATGGACCCAAGTACACCATGTAAGACCAGTTTTACCATAAGTAAAACTACTTTCACTATGTTAAAATAGGAAACCCCAAAAGGAAATATTAAACAAAACTATATTTGTTTGATTTTCCTCATGGAATAATTAATTAAACCATAATTTAATTATTATTCCCAGTCATGTTTAACCCAAAAACAAAGAAATTAATGAGATAAACCCTTAGTTATCTTATTATTTTCTAGGAATAATTATTTAAATCTTATTTGGATAATATTCCTTGTTAAATATGACCAAATCACCCACTATTAATCAAATAAATCATTATTTATTTGATTATCTTCCAACCACTTCCTTAAAAAGATAAATAAATCATTTATTTATTTATTTTTCACTAATCAAGGAATTTGACCCAAGTCAAACACCCTTTCCCTCCAACAAATATAATAAAATATTCCATAAAGGTGGATCTAGATTTGGTTAACATTATTTTAATCATGCACCAAGATCTAGAATGACCCAATATTTTGTTATAAATAGGAAGGTTTTCCCCATCATTCTTCACCTTTTGTTGCCTACTAGATCACTCTGGATCTATACACTTGGTCTCATTTCTATCATTTGCTCCCATTGAGCTCTACTTTCTGCATTGGGTTTTCTACATCTACAAGAGAGAGAAAGCTTAGATCTGAAGTGTTGAGGACTACAAAGAACCCATCCCATTGAGGAGATCTGGATACACCTTCTTGTTTTCCTCCCAGGTGCCCTGTAATATAAAAATTCATTCAAAAATCGTGTTCTTGTCTTGTCTGTTGGATGCATGGAGAAAACTCTCTACTTTACTACTTAATGTCTTTCCATTTATAGATCTGTTTGTTGCAGCATTTTAACTACTAATCGCAGATCTGAAGATGTTTGGCAGCCTCTATTGTTGTTAGGGCTATTAGTTATGCGTAGCTAAAGTGGTTCTTTTTTGTACACTTCGACGAAGAATACATACTAACACTCTTTGACCCTAGAATTCTCAATATGTTTCTTTTACGTGATCTACGTAAAATCAATCCATATTTTTTGGTCAAAGGTATAGTAGTACTTACATTATCGATCCTCATATATCACTTCAATCATAAAAGTAGTATGATTGAGAAAAAAAAATTATATTCGATGAAACTCTTTCCTATACATAACTTTATGGAACTTGGAAATGAAACACCGGAAGAATATTTAAAGCCTTTCACTAGAAATTGGTTGATATTTCCACATATTTTCCTATCTTTCCAATTGAAAAGATCTTACAATCGATTCATAAATCATTTTGATCCCATTAGTTTCAATTCAGGATATGGCAGGAACACGAACAAGAAGGATGAGATGATCTCGGAGAATCAAGGATCGAGCGAAACTCATTTGGAAAATAATGAGAAATATCTCAATTTGAAGATCGATCATTATATGAATATATCATAAAAAATATATGATAATATATCATGGAAATTTCAATTTCAATTGGTAGATTCCATTATTATTTTTAATGTTTTTGTCGAGAGAATGGATTGATTCAATTTGCAACATGTTTTGATAAAGAATATGCAGAGTTATCTATCTATGAGAGAAATGAATAAATGAAATACATAATATGCCTTTCACATCAGAATATATGAATTAACCCCATTGTTTCTTATGGCAGTTTCGAAAAAGCATATTTCTAGATCAAAAAAAAAAATTCTTAAAAATGTTCAGAAGGGAAAAGCATATCGGGCCACAATAAAAGCTTTTTCTTTAGCTAAATATATCTCCACTAGTCATTAAAATTTTTTTTATTGCATAGTCAATGATGATTCCTCTGGATCATCTGAATCAAAATTGACAGCAATTGATTTGGATGACCCGTAGAATATATGACACCACCCTCCAGGACCCTGGAGAACAATGATGCAAAATCATTTTCTTTGGGTACTCCCAATGGTGGTTGTATGAAAGGGACACGGTCATTAATTAGTTTCACTATAGTACTTCCCTTCAGCGAATCTGTAGAAATGGGGAATTTATCAACCATTCCTCTATCCATTCCGCTCCGCCTTCCTACTGGAAAGGGATTAGAGTTCCTCATTTTTTGTAAGGATCTTGAATGAACTTTAGCATTACCATTATGCTACCAGAAATGTAGCGTAATCTTATCAACATACCAATCCATCCATTCCGATCTGAAACTAGGATCGAAACTATTTATTATTTTCTATAAATAATGGCACAGAACCCATGGAATCACGCATGGGGATGATATTATTTCATAATGGAATTGCTCGTGCATTTCGTAATAGATGCACGTTATTTCTCTATGACGAATAATGACTAATTCATAGTTTCATCTATATTGATTCATTATTCTTTTGTTTCTTCTCCTCCCAATGGTTCATCTCCCTATTGGGTCCCATTCTTTCCCTCCTTTATTGTTGGATAGAAAGGAGTGCTCAATCCTTTAGGAGAACTCAAAGTAATCATCTTTTTTCGTATCTCTATCATTTATTATGTGTAATGCCCAAACTATTCTAACAGAGATACTAAAAAAGAGATGACTAATCTAGTGAAATTTGATCCTATTTATGAAACCCCCTTCTACATCTCCTCAAAATAGGATCAATTCATTCATTAACAGCCTATATACGATAATATTAGGCTGATGGTAATATTAGCCTGTATGTAATATTATTGGGAGCTATCAATATATTTGGATGTCTCCCCTAAAATTGGAAAGTCCAACAAGATAATAATCATATGGGAGATCATGGATCAAAAACATAGTTTCGTTCTAGATATGTATATAATCAAACCATCCAATCAAAAATATTAGAAAGTGATGCTATAACCATTTATTGTTTGGAATATAGCTACTCCGATTCTTCCCATCGTAAGCGAAAATTGACAAATATTCTTTGTCCGATAACGCATGTGACTATTTCCCATTCTCCTTCGGAGCAGCGGGATCTGAACCCACGACCTCCATCACCCCAAGATGGCACGCTACCAAGTTGTGCCATGCTCTGTTATAACTATCAACCAACAATAAAATTGATTAAAATTTTAATGTTAATGCCCTAACTTATATTTTATTTTGACTTATATTATATTCACATATCACTCCCTTTGCTAGACACGTTTCATAAAATTGACGATCTGGTGTAAATAAGCTAGTATGGTCCCTACGAAGCCACCATGGTGAAATTGGTAGACACGCTGCTCTTAGGAAGCAGTACGAGAGCATCTCAGTTCAAATCCGAGTGGCATTATTTTTCTAGGAAGATCTCATCCATCACTTCCTGCTATGTAAGAATATCTATTCAATCTATTTTCATTGTAATGGATCAATCCTATCTTTCCATCATAGATCTCATTCGGGAATAAAATGAATAAATGATTTTATTATGATATTCATAACTTTAGAACATATATTGGCTCACATATCTTTTTCTCTCATTTTGGTTGTCACTCTCATTTATTGGGGAACCTTAGTTTATCGAATTGAAGGACTAAGTAGTTCAGGAGGAAAGGGCATGATAGTTACTTTTGTTTGTACAACGGGATTATTAATTACTTGTTGGCTTTATTCAGGACATTTACTATTGAGTAATTTGTATGAATAATTCATGTTCCTTTCCTAGATTTCATCCATGTTCCATATAGTTCTAGAAGTACGGAGTCGTTATGATCGGTGGTTAGGTGCAATCACCGCGCCAAGTGCTATGTTAACTCATGGTTTTGCTACTTTAGGTCTTCCGGAGGAAATGCAATGATCCAGAATGTTAGTACTCGCGCTACAATCTCATTGGTCAATGATTCATATAAGTATGATATTGTTCAGCTATGCAACCCTTTTATGTGGATTCCTAGCATCAATATCTCTTCTAGTGATTATGTCCGGAGTAAATAGACAGGTTCTTTTTGGTGCGATGGAAAATTTATTTTCCCGATCCATTCTTCCCAATGAAATTTTTTATTCACATGAAAAGAAAAAAAGTGATTTGCAATACACTGTTTATTTTTCATCAACGAATTATCATAAATGTAAATTGATTAAACAATTAGATCATGGATTTATCGTGAAATTGGTCTCGGTTTTTCTCTTTCAACCATAGGTACTCTTTCTAGAGCAATACGGGCCAATGAAGCATCGGGATATTATTGGAGCTGGGATCCAAAAGAAACTTGGGCATTAATTACTTGGACCATATTCACAATCTATCTGCATACTAGAATGAATAAGGGTTGGCAGGGTGAGGAACCGGCAATTGTGGCTTCTTTAGGATTTTTTATAGTTTAGATCCATTATTTGGGGGTCAATATATTAGGAATAGGGTTACACAGCTATGGATGGTTGGAACCATAAATGGACCAAATTATCGGAGGGAAAAGGAAGGATAGATTAGATCCAGTTCCTTAATAAAAATAAAATTGATTCCAGTTCCGGCATAGGAAAGAAAGGTATAATATCTCGAGGAGAAAATTACCCTAATTGGCCACTGGATATTGCGAAATGTCACTATTTAGGAGCAAATGATCCTAATTGGCCACTGCATATTGCTAAAATAAAGAAATGTGACAATAATATTTATTGTTTCAATTGGATCAATTAGTTATCAAGTTGGAAATGGTAATAGACGGAATGTATAGGTAATGAAAAGGAACCTGTAGATACAGGAAAACCCACAAATATTGTTGATAGAGTCAAGGCGCTCATTATAGAAGATATTTTCCATCTCTCTATAAAAACCCATACTTGATCCAAGATCTCAAGTATGGGTTTTTATCAGTGGATAAAAATAAAAATAAAAAATATGATATCAGTAAGCTAGACCCATACTGCGTGTTGTCTCATGCCATAAATAAACATGGACACTCAAGAAATCTATTGGACGAGCGGATTCACACCGCTTACAACCTATGCAGTCTTCTATTCTTGGAGCAGAAGTAATTTTATTAGCTTTACATCCTTCCCAAGGTATCATTTCCAATACATCTGTAGGACAAGCTCGTACGCATTAGGTACAACCAATACATGTATCATAAATTTTGACCGAATGTGCCATTGGATCTCCATTAGTTACTAAATTTTTTTAATTTGATAAGATCATATATAGCCATATATTCTAATATATGTCCAATAAAGAAGGATAATAACGATATATTATGAATATAAAACGAATCAAGAATTGTAATCTCAATTCTATTTGGAACTGATGTGTATTTTGTCAATGGGACAAAGATATTTGGATCATTTTGATCAACCCAGATCACCCCGAATATGGTCCAATCATGACAGGTCATTTTCATAATAATTTTTATTTTCGTTTTCTAAATGAGAAAACGAAATAAAAGAATGACTGGATCCGGGATCTATAAAAACTGGATTGGAATTGAAAACTTAGAAATTAGCGAGTTTTTAGTCTACGAATACTCAATTGACCAATTAAATCATCATAATGAAGTTTATCCCTCTTGGATAGATAAACCAAAAGTTGTTACGTTTGCTCAAAATAAGCCACAAACCCCTTTGGGATGAATAGTCTCTTCCATGCAATTGCAGATGCTAGGTAAGTCTTAGGACCCGATTAGTTAAAAAGAATACCTGAGATTCAACAGATCCTCTCTGTTTAACGGGAATCAGACATGAACTAATGGACAAATTCTTTACCATAAAAAAAAATTTCTCAGAGCTTCATTTTTTTTTCTCGAGTCAGAAAAAAGAATTAGATTCTTTCTTTCATTTTCATGGTTCATATAATAATTTTGATTCGTTCCGACCATTTCGATTTAAGAAAAAATGGTCGGATTCTTCTCACATTGATGAAACGGAACGAACAGATTGGTTCAATTTTGGACATATCCTGAAACTCCATTGAATCAATCCATTTTTATTTTTATTTTTACGAAAATGGAATTGAAGCCAAAAATTTATCAATTGACAGTTAGGGGATACATATGTATTCTCAACATCGCAGATCGGCTCCCATCATTTTTATTGAACCAATATCTATTCATGCACAAAATATTCTCTAATCGATAACTAGGCCAAAGAAAACGTTTAATTATTTGTGTTGTATCTACACTAAGATGTTGGTCTCTTCCCATGAGTTCTTCGTCATTTTGTATGGATTTTACGTTGAAAAATCCTACATGATCATTCTCCAGATCAAATCGATTCAATATTCGAAATTCTCTACGACGTTTTGGAAGCAGAATATCTTCTAAATTGAAGGAACTCAAAATATTTTTGTCATCCCCCAGACCGGCTCTTTTTCTTTTTTCTGACTTCAACCACATACTAACAATTTTATATATAAGGAGATTATCATTAACTATGCTTGATAAACGATATGGCTCGGAGGATGCTATTGTTTTAGGGATTTCATCTTCTTTCCTTTTTGGAACATCTGCATTGATATCATTTGCATTGCTATCCTTTGCATTGATATCATTTGCATTGCTATCCTTTGCAATGATATCATTTGCATTGCTATCCTTTGCATTGATATCATTTTCATTGCTATCCCTTGCATTGATATATTTTTCATAGCCTTTTAGATCCTCATAAATAATAAGGAACATTAGATTCAGGTTAATATTTTCCTCATAGGTCCACATAAATTTTGTCGGATCCTCGATTTCGAGAAGAATTCTGCACATCCTCGCCAGATCGGATATCTTTTCTTCCCCTATAGCTTTTAGTATTTTGTGTTGAACAAGAACTTGATTAGTTTTTCTATTTCGATTAGTTTATTTCTTTCCATCAGTTTTTTGATCTTCTACTTTCAAACCAAATTGTTTATGTTTTACCTTACCAGTTTGTTTCTCTTCTAATTCACCAGTACCAATTTGTTTCTCTTCTACTTCACCAGTACCAGTTTGTTTCTCTTCGACTTCACTAGTACTAGTTTGTTTCTCTTCTACTTCACCAGTACCAGTTTGTTTCTCTTCTACTTCACCAGTACCAGTTTTTTTCTCTTCTACTTTTTTGTTCTGAACATCTGATCTAATAATACCTATTCTTTCCTCTACAACTTTGATTCTTTCCTCCCATTCTTTTTCCTCTATATTTTTCCGCTCTTGCACTTCACTTAAAATCAAATATCCTGGTATGAACTTCGAGTTATCATATATGTTCTCTTTTCCTGAAAGTTCCGGGAATAACCAGAATTTTAAATCTAATCTGGATCTTCTCTTCTCGATTTTGAGAGTATCCAAATCTTTTGTCAAATTGAGAATATCCGAATATTTTGTCAAATTGAGAATATCCGAATCTTTTGTCAAATTGAGAATATCTGAATCTTTTGTCAAATTGAGAATATCCAATTCTTTTGTAGAATTGAGATAACTATATGATAAGATATTGTATCTATAACGTTTGTTCATTTTTCGAAGTAGTCCCAAAGAAGGTTCTATCACAGTCGCAAATATATAATCTTTTTTTTGTTTATAGGGAATGTATCGTTCTTCATAGCACGTACATTGCTTATTGACTCTATTTCTCCATTTCTGTGGGTTTATCCTAGACCATATCTGTGGGGATAATTTGTACCGGTCAAAACATCTCAACCATTGTTTCCTGTCATTCTCTTTCAGATCTTGTGGTTTTTCGTGATCCAATATTCTTTGTATATCTAATAATTCTTTGATCTTCTTCTTGATCAAAGGATATGATGTTTGGGCTCGATATTTCAAAAAATACTTTGAATAGGACCTGTCGATTGCCCTTATCTTCCATATCTTGTGAAATACATATGCTTGGGACATTGATAACATGTTTTGATCAAGACGAATTTCAAAATCTTTTCTTTTTTCGTTGATCGAATAGTAGTTGGTAATTTTACCTCTATTTATTTTTGAAATATCATTATTGATAATGAATATTCGTCCGTAAATTGTTGCTATATTCCCTGTGGATTGAATCCGAGCGGATCGAATCCAAAATTTTATATTTGACCCAATGAAATGAATAACACTTAGTAAGAGATATCGGTCCATTCTTTTGAGAAAAAGTTTCATTAATTTCATTGAATATAACCTTTTTCGGATTAATTGGACACTTTTATTTCAAAATCGGCCAGGTATTCGCCGAATCTGAACCAATCATTTTTTTAATGTTGATCCCAATATGTTAAAACTTCCCTTTGATCCAGTATGAATCTTTGAATCCATCAGAGACACTCCAGTTATAGGAGAGCTATTTATGATCGCGATAGATTCGATCCTCTCTTTCATTGTGGTCATCCAGTCATCTGGATCTTTCACATTGATTGTTTGGGTTTCATATCCAAATTGATCATTAACTTCTGATGAATCATTTGCACTACCCATAGGGGTAGTTTCAGTCTCACTTAGTAATTTATTTTGTATCCAGTCATTAAGTTCATTTTTGTCTATATATCTAACTCGTGGAACGCGTCGTATTCCTGTAGATCCCATCAATCGTCTCTTCACTTTTTTGAAGAGAATCAATTCTCTCTTCAATCATTTCTTCACTTTTTTGAAGATAGGTTGAAAAAATTCGGATAAAATTCCTAGTTTTGGGTTTGGATCACCGAAAGGTATGTCAGTTTCGAATCCAAAGGTCGTTAAATAACTCCAACGCAAACACAGTCTTTTTTTAGATTGGCTATGCCAAGGCTTCAAACGAAAAGGAAATATAACCTTTATCTGCATACCATATTTGTACCATTTGTCTAGGAATCCTGTTTTAGAAAATTCGGTACCATCAGTACCGCATTTGATATGCATTTCTTCCCAATATTGGGTAAATTCGGGGGCTTTAAATAATAATATATGACCAATATTTTTGGCTATTATAAGTGATGGTAATATTATCTTTTTTCTAATATTTGATTGAGCCACTAATATGAGACCTCTGAAATAGTGCACTTCTGGCCACGCTAAACATACTTGCTCAGTAAGTGTCATATTGTGGAGGACTGGAACCAAGTATTTGCCTCTATGGATTTTCTCCCTAACTTCTTTCTAGATTTGTTCCTGATTCACTCTACCAGAATCGAACGTGTCATAATAATCTTTAGGATAAGTGGGTGTTTCCATTCTTCTCAGAAAGAAAAGGGAATGTACATTTGGTTGTACCCTCTTCCATATCATAATTTTCCGTCTTTTAGCGCGTATGGATCCTCTAATTAAGCTCCGACGATAATCTGACTCAGCATGATAACGTTTTAAAACTATTCTTTCTTTCCCAAAATCAAGGGTCAGTTTAATTTTGACCTTTCTTGTACGAATCCTACTCGTTGATATTTGAGTTAGGCCTCCATCATCACCATCACCATCACGTTCAGCCATCATCAAATCAGATGGCCATCGAGGCAAATGTTTTTTAATTTCTCTAAATTGGAGAGGTTCATTTAATATTATTTTCCCATAAAGGTCAATAAAATCTTTCGTTTGCGTTGAATCATCCGTAGATACATTATTGTGACAATTTTGTAGTATTGTCCACTCATGTTGTGCTAAAGACTCGAAAAGGAAAATTTGTTCCGTAGTAAAAAGAGAAAGAATCAATTCCCATTTTATGGTACCTGTGGGCACAACGTTTCTACCATCAATTCAATTATTTTGGGGTCAATATATTAGGAATAGGGTTACATAGCTATGGATGGTTTGAACCATAAATGGACTGAATTACCGGAGGGAAAAGGAAGGATAGATTTGATCTAGTTCCTTAATAAAAAGAAAATTGATTCCAGTTCCCGCATAGGAAAGAAAGGTATAATATCTCGAGGAGAAAATGACCTAACTGGCCACTGGATATTGTGAAATGTGACTATTTAGGAGAAAATGATCCTAATTGGCCATTGCATATTGCTAAAATAAAGAAATGTGACAATAATATTTATTGTTTCAATTGGATCAATTAGTTATCAAGTTGGAAATGGTAATAGACGGAATGTATAGGTAATGAAAAGGAACCTGCAGATACAGGAAAACCCACAAATATTGTTGATAGAGTCAAGGCACTCATTATAGAAGATATTTTCCATCTCTCTATAAAAACCCATACTTGATCCAAGATCTCAAGTATGGGTTTTTATCAGTGGATAAAAATAAAAATAAAAAATATGATATCAGTAAGATAGACCCATACTGCGCGTTGTCTCATGCCATAAATAAACACGGACACTCAAGAAATATGTTGGACAAGCGGATTCACACTGCTTACAACCTACACAATCTTCTGTTCTTGGAGCAGAAGCAATTTTCTTAGCTTCACATCCTTCCCAAGGTATCATTTCCAATACATCTGTAGGACAAGCTCGTACGCATTGGGTACAACCAATACATGTATCATAAATTTTGACTGAATGTGCCATTGGATCTCCATTAGTTACTAAATTTTTTTAATTTTATAAGATCATATATAGCCATATATTCTAAAATATGCCCAATAAAGAAGGCTAATAACGGTATATTGTGAATATAAAAGGAATCAAGAATTGTAATCTCAATTCTATTTTGAACCGATATGTATTTTTTCAATGGGACAAAGATATTTGGATCATTTTGATCCACCCAGATCACCCCGAATATGGTCCAATCATGACAGGTCATTTTCATAATAAGTTTTATTTCGTTTTAAACCATTCCTACCGGTGGTCAAAATTTTGTTGAATATATTCTCGAATTTTTTCGGGACTTGACCAGAACTCAGATTGGGGAGGAAGAATATGGTCCTTGGGTTCCTTTTATTGGAACTATGTTTCTATTTATCTGTGTTTCTAACTGGTCAGGTGCTCTTCTTCCTTGGGGAATTCTAAAATTACCTCAGGGGGAGTTAGCCGCACCTACAAATGATATTAATACTACGGTTGCTCTAGCTTTACTTACGTCAGTAGCATATTTCTATGCAGGTCTTGCAAAGAAGGGGTTAGGTTATTTTGGTAAATATATTCAACCAACCCCAATACTTTTACCAATTAACATCTTAGAAGATTTTACAAAACCTTTATCACTTAGTTTCGACTTTTTGGAAATATATTAGCTGACGAATTGGTATTTTCCATTCTTGTTTCTCTAGTACCTTTAGTAGTTACTATACCTGTAATGTTCCTGGGATTATTTATGAGCGGTATTCAATCTCTGATATTTGCAACTCTAGCTGTAGCTTATATAGGTGAATCCATGGAGGGTCATCATTAAATCACTGTCCAATCAGACATAATAGTTTCTAAGTATCGTACCAATGCATGACTTGATATGTATGGTAGAAGCAAATCATATTTCTTAGTAAAAAGAGCTTGGTAACAAGATTTAAGATCGGTTAACTACTTCTGTCCATTAGATCTCCAGATAGAGTGGATCTGATTGGTCCATTTGTATAGAAATATGAGATAAAATAGGATCGAACAGGTTCACTAATCAGAGTTGTTTGAGTAAATAATGTACCCCGACGTAGAACAATGAAATTTTTGTTCCAGCAAGGGGAGGATATTTTCAAACGTGTTTACTTTGTATATAATTTGTTTCATATATTAATCCATTTATATTGATTATAAAATCCTTTTAGATTATATGGATTAATATATCATATGTAGATGTTATATATAATGACTTATAGGCTTTTACGCAATCTATTCTCTCTCCGTGATAAGAATTCATATGTTCAATAAAATGGAATCTTTATTTTTGAATATTATTCAGATGAAATATTTTCATAAGGGATAATAGGTTTCCTTATTCATTGATATTATCACTTTGATACCATCAAGAAATATTTTGGGTTCTTAGTTGTTTGGAAGAAATCGTTCCATAATTTTACCATTGGTGAACACTCAATAGATGAAACTGTTGTATTATACACTCTTTCCTGATCTTATTCAGAGGAGATTACCATGGATCCCTTAATTTCAGCTGCTTCTATTATTTTTGTTGGATTATCTGTAGGGCTTGCTTCCATTGGCCCTGACGTTGGCCAGGGCACTGCTGCGAGCCAGGCTGTAGAAGGTATTGCGAGACAACCAGAAGAAGAAGGTAAAATACGAGGTACCTTATTGCTAAGTTTAGCTTTTATGGAAGCTTTAACAATTTATGGACTAGTTGTGGCCCTAGTGCTTCTATTTGCGAATCCCTTTGTTTAATCCTAAAAAAAAAAAAAAAAGGATCCCTACACCTCGTCATTACATTATTATTTCTCCAAGAATTTCCTTGTTCAGCTGTGGGAGAGGTTGATCTGAATAATTAGCAAATGAATTCTTCTTCCTATAACTATACTTCGGTCGGAAAGATTCATGACGCATGTGACAGGGAAGGGAAGGGAGTGGATAGGGCAAGAAAATTCATTTTATCCTTTTCTTTTTATCCTTATCAAAAATATCCCATCATGCAGGCCTCCCAGGGATGGAGGCCTCAATATATCCAAAATAGCAGAAGAGAAACCCTAACTCTTTTTTTTTTGCCACCCCATGTCCCTGCCTAAGTGGCAACATGGGGAGGCAAATGGGAGATGGGATTCTATCAACTTGTTCTGACCTAGGATGATAAGCTCATGGTCTCACTTCATTGTCGAGACCTGAAAGAATACTTCCTTCCATATACGAGCTTGGCTCAGATGTGCATCCTTCCGGATGCAGTGTCAAACGAAGAAGCCCAAAAAGCATTAGCTCTCCCTGAAAAGGAGGTGATCCAGCCACACCTTCCAGTACGGCTGCCTTGTTATGACTTCACTCCAGTCACTAGCCCAGCCTTCGGCATCCCCCTCCTTGCGGTTAAGGTAACGACTTGGGGCATGGCCAGCTCCCATAATGTGACGAGCGGTGTGTACAAGGCCTGGGAATGGATTCACTGCCATATGGATGACTGGCGATTACTAGCGATTCCGGCTTCATGCTGGTGAGGTACAGCCTGCAATCCGAACTGAGGCTGGGTTTTTGAGGTTAGCTTGCCCTCGCGGGGTCGCAACCCTTTGTCCCAGTCATTGTAGCACGTGTGTCACCTAGGGCACAAGGGGCATGATGACTTGACATCATCCTCACCTTCCTCCGGCTTATCACCGGCAATCTGTTCAGGGTTCCAAACTCAATGTTGGCAACTAAACATGAGGGTTGCACTCATTGCGGGACTTAACCCAACACCTTACGGCACGAGCTGACGACAGCCATGCACCACCTGTGTCCACATTTCCGAAGGCACTCCTCTCTTTCGGGAGGATTCACGGCATGTCAAGCCCTGGTAAGGTTCTTCGCTTTGCATCAAATTGAACCACATGAATATTCATTCATTGATCATTTTCTATTAGATTGGGTAAAATATTGTATGTATGAAAGAATCGTCCCTTCCAACCCCAAGTCCGGTCAAACTTGTTGAAGAGCTTCGATCGATTCGATCAATCAAAGACTTTTTTGGCTTTACCCCCCCCCTAATTTTTATTGGAGAAGAAAAATGCTAGTTATGTTCAATATTTGTCTAGATGATGCCTTTATTCATTCAAATAATCCTTTTTTTGGAAAATTACCTGAGGCTTATGCAATTTTTGATCCAATTGTCGATGTAATGCCAATTATTCCTGTTCTCTCTTTTCTCTTAGCCTTTGTTTGGCAAGCTATCGTAAGTTTTCGATAAAAAGTATCTTTTTTTTTCTTTTTCAAGTTTTTGGATCACTGTCATTGATCCAATTTTTGTATAACTCTTTCCATTTTTTTGTGACAGAAGTTATTATACCATAGAAAGTTTCTCCCAAAAAGAAGGATCTCATGGAATAGATTTTAGAGGGACCAAAAGGAAATGTAGCAATAAATCCATAATATAGCCCAAATAAAATGATTGGACCTAAGACTTCTACCCATGATGATAATGGATCCCATAGTAGACCAAGTAAGTTGTAAACGTATGATTATTACACAGAATCGGCGATTCTATTCCACTCTTTTCAGAACAATAAGATTTAAAAATTGAAACTAAATGGCCATCCGTTCAAATATAATTTTAACTCCGGATACACACAATAGATCTGTATCAGGTTTCGATGGAAGAGTACAGTTGGACCCGCAGAAGAAATTGACCTCTGGACAACATCATTGTGGGAAAGGTCGTAATGGAAGAGGAATTATTACCGCAAGACACAGGGGAGGGGGTCACAAGCGTCTGTATCATCAAATTAATTTTCGACGGGATAAGGAACACATATCAGGAGAAATTGTAACCATAGAATACGACCCTAATAGAAGTGCATAAATTTGTAAGGTGCATTACAAGAATGGCGATAAGATGTATATTTTTCATCCCAGAGGGGTCATGATTGGAGATATTATTCTTTCTGGTCCAAAAGCTCCTTTATCAATAGGAAATGTCCTACCTCTGAGTGCGGTTTGAATTATTAATTTATGTGATCGGAAGCAACCGATTGGGTTTACAACAAAACCCATAAATCTATCACTGATCCAACTAGGAAACTTTTATGGGAAGAACCCCAAAGGGAAACTAAGGATAAATGACAGCAGGTGATTGGATCCAAAAATTGTTCATATCAGATCATTGGTTTCGAAGATATGATAATATGGAGAGGACCAGATTGTTTTTCTGAAGCATGAAAAAAATGGGATAGAGGCACCCTTGAAAAAGACAGGTTACTCACATTTGATTTGATGGTCAGAGGCGGATTCGGAGCTGGACAGTGGTATTAATTCCCAAAATAAAAAAATATGGGGAGAGGGAAAAAGTAAAAAGAGAGAGAAGAGAAAAAGATGTTTAATATGCCTCCTACGTTATCCATAAAATACAAACGTATTAGCGTAATTTGATAAAGTCATTCATTCTGAATACTACATAAAGAATATAAGCCAGATGATGGAATAGAGAGACCTAAGATGTAGAGAATCGGGACATAGAGAATACAACAAATGTTCCTTCTCATCTCGATTCTATTTATTTAATATATGTGAATATCATATACATCCAGAAAGTTGTATGCCCTGAGAGAGGCTTGTACAGTTTCGGAAGGGATTTTTATTCATCGGAATAAGAGACTACTTCAACCAATATGCCCTTAGGCACAACTATACATAACATAGAAATAACACTTGGAAAGGGTGGACAATTAGCTAGAGCGGCAGGTGCTGTAGCAGAACTGATCGCAAAATATGATCGATCGGCCACATTAAGATTACCATCTAGAGAAGTTTGTTTAATATCTGAGAACTGCTTAGCCACAATTGGACAAGTGGGTAATATCACTGCGAACAATAGAAGTTTTAGTAAAGCCATAGCTAAACATTGGTTGGGTAAGTGTTCTGAGGTAAGAGGAGTAGCTATGAACCCTGTAGACCATCCTCATGGAGGTGGGGAAGGAAGAACCCCAATTGGCAGGAAAAAACCTGTGACCCCCTAGGGCTATAGTGCACTTGGAAAGAAAAGTCGAAAGAGGAATAGATACAATGATGCTTCAATCCTTCGTCGACGTGAGTAAGAATGGTTGGATATCCATAAAAAAAAAAAAAAAGGAAAGAAAGGTAATTGAACATGGCGCGTTCACTGAAAAAAATCCTTTTGTGGCTAATTATTTATTGAGGAAAATTAAAAATATAAACATAAAAAAGAAAAGAAGATAATAGTTACTTGGTCCCGGGCATCTGTCATTTTACCCGCAATGACCGGTCATACAATTGTTGTTCATAATGGGAGGGAACATTTACCCATTTATGTAACAGATCGTATGGTAGACCACAAATTGGGGGAATTTGCACCTACTCTACTTTTTCAGGGACATGCAAGAAATGATAAGAAATCCCGTCGTTAATTGAGAGAGACTTGTCATTCATTGGGGAGGATGGATTCAATGGGAAATAATAGTCCAGGTCCAAAGATACGAGATTTGGCAAGAAATATACGTATGTCCGCTCATAAAGCGCGTAGAGTAATTAATCAAATTCGTGGTCGTTCATATGGACAAGCACTTATGATATTGGAACTGATGCCTTATGGGGCCTGTTATCCCATATCACAATTAATTAATTCTGCAGCGGCAAATGAAAATCACAATATGGGTTTGAACAAAGCCAATTTACTCATTGGTAGAGTCGAAGTGAATGAGGGTGTTGTTTTGAAAAGGATTCAACCTAGAGCTCAAGGACGTGGTTATCCAATAAAAAAACCCACTTGTCATATAACTATTGTATCGGAGGAAATATCCAGATCGAATGATATGATTATGTCAATAGAATCCCGAAAAAAAGGATATGTATGGCGCAGAAAATAAATCCACTTGGTTTTAGACTTGGTGTAACCCAAAATGATCATTCCCATTGGTTCGCACAACAAATGAATTATTCCAAAGATCTCTGAGAAGATCAAAAAATACGTACTTACATTGAAAACTATGTACAAACACATTTAAAGAGCTCCTCGAACTATGGAGGAATTGCATGTGTAGAGATTCACATAAAGATCGACTTGATTCAGGTCAAAATCTATATTGGATTTCCCAACTTGTTGTTAATAGAAGGTAGGGGTCAAGGAACTGAAAAATTAAGAAAAGATGTACTAAATATGCTCGATTTTGCAGACCGAAAACTTCACATTGCTATAGAAAAATTTGCGAAACCCTATAGAAAACCTAATATTCTTGTGGAGTATATTGCCCTACAGCTAGAGAAGAGAGTTCCATTCAGAAAAACAATGAAGAAAGCTATTGAGCTGGCTGAACAGGAAGAAGTAGAAGGTATTCAGATCCAAATTGCAGGACGTCTCGATGGAAAGGAAATTTCCTGGGTCGAATGGGACAGGGGAGGTAGGGTTCCCCTATAGACAATTCGGGCTAGGATTGATTATTATTATTATCCGGTTCAAACCATCTATGGATTTTTAGGGATCAAAATTTGGATTTTGGAAGAGTAGGAATAATTGGTATTTTTTTTCTCCAATCTGCTTGATCATGGATCATCAATTCTATCAGATCGAATAGAAATTAGATTTACCATTTTGGAACCATGCTATTCTTAGTGTGAAACTCATTGGAATCGAGCTTTTCATTCTTTTCTGGAGTTATGGAGAACTTGAAATAAGAATGTATTGGTCTATATAAAAAAAATAGAGACTAACTCATTGCTTCATATTGCCAATATCCAATAACTATGGGTAGATACTATCACCTCATAAATACTTTCTTCCGTGAGAGAAAAATGATATTTTGATTTCTCGTGAAGCGAGAAAGGTGTTTGGTAATGCGGAAAAAGAATAAAAAGGAGAAATCTTCTCCTAATATTGTATGGTTCATTAACTACACTTCGAAAAGCAGTGTGATAAAGCATAAGAATCATCCTGATTCATTCAAGCAAGATTGAAGGAATTCAGTTATGAAGGAGAAAGAGCTTCGAGTCGATGGAAACTAAGGAAATTGATTCCGTAACAGATGAAAATAAATCTCCATTGTGTCTATACATTTAATTTGATTTAGAATTGTTTATAAATCCAACTCTACCTATGAGAATAAATGACCCACTTAACTCAGTGGTTAGAGTATCGCTTTCATACGGCGAGATTCATTGGTTCAAATCCAATAGTAGGTAAACTTATTAGATACCATTGAAGACTTGATGGCATCTAATAAGTTTTACTCCACTTGTTTGGATCTAGGCAGAACATTGAATCCATTTTTTCAGATCATTATAGGAAATGTTAATTAGAGTCGAAGGGGTTAGCATTGATAGCCTCTAATAGTGTTCTAGCTCTTTTCAGAGCTACATCAGCCTCAATTACTTGTCTTTTGCCTTCAGCTTGAGCTAAGCAAGATTTAGCTCTTCAAAAAGTTTCCTGGGCTTTTTGGAGATCGATGTCAACATCTCTCTGTGCATTATTTACCAATATAGTGATTCTATCCTTGTCTATCTTGGTGAAACCGCCCATCAAAGCCATAATTGACCACTTCCCAATGAGACATATTTTCATAACTCCTATATCTACAGCTGTCACAAGTGAAACATGATTGGGTAATACGCCCATTTTACCACTATTAGTAGATATAATTATTTCTTGAACTTCTGAATCCCAAATGACTCGATTAGGAGACAGTACACGAAGATTTAGGGTCATGTTATAAATTAATTTTCCATGTTAGAGTTTATAGCCTTCACGGTAGCTCCATCAATATTACCCACCAAATAAAAATATTGTTCAGTAAGACCATCTAATTCTCCAGAAAGGATCATTTGAAACCCTCTAATTGTTCCATGAGACCAACATATTTTCCGGGGGAACTTGTGAATACCTATGCTACAAAAAAGGGTTGTGATAGGAAACGTTCAATTTTTCTTACTCTTGCCATGATTAAATGATATTCCTTCGATAATTCATCCAGTCCAAGAATAGCTATAATGTCTTGAAGTTCCTTATAATGTTGTAAAGTTTGCTTAACCCCTTGTGCAGTTTCGTAATGTTCTTCACCTACGATCCAAGGTTGGAGCATAGTCGATGTTGAATCTAAAGGATCCACTGCTGGATAGATACCCTTCATAGCTAATCCTCTCGATAGTACGGTAGTAGCATCTAAATGTGAAAATGTCATAGCAGGAGCAGGGTCGGTCAAGTCGTCAGCAGGTACATAAACTGCTTGAATCGAGGTTATGGATCCCTTTTTTGTGGAAGTAATTCTTTCTTGCAAAGAACCCATTTCCGTACTAAGATTTGGTTGATAACCCACGGGAGAAGGCATTCTGCCTAATAGGGTGGATACCTCTGATCCCGCTTGGACGAAACGGAAGATGTTATCAATAAATAATAGTATGTCTTGCTCATTGACATCTCGGAAATATTCGGCCATGGTTAGAGCAGTTAAACCGACTCTCATACGAGCTCCTGGTGGTTCATTCATCTAACCATAGACCAGAGCCACTTTTGATTCTGAGAATTTTTGTTCATCAATTACTCCCGACTCTTTCATTTCCATGTAAAGATCATTCCCTTCATGGGTACGCTCTCCTACTCCTCCAAATACAGATACCCCTCCATGAGCCTTAGCAATGTTGTTGATCAACTCCATAATAAGTATTATTTTACCCACTCCAGCTCCTCCAAATACACTGATTTTTCCCCCACGGTGGTAAGGAGCCAAAATATCTACTACTTTAATGCCTGTTTCGAAGATGGATAATTTTGTGTCCAACTCTGTAAAGGTGGGAGCAGTTCTATGAATAGGAGATGTTATGCAAGCATCTACAGGACCCAAATTATCGATAGGTTCTCCAAGAACATTGAAAATTCATCCGAGAGTAGCTCCACCAATTGGAACACTTAGAGGAGCTCCCGTGTCAATCACTGTCATTCCTCTTGTCAACCCATCTGTAGCACTCATAGCTACAACTCTAACCTTATGATTTCCTAATAATCATTGTACCTCACAAGTAACATGAATTTCCTGACCGGCTGTATCTTGACCTTGAACTTTCAATGAATTGTAAATATTAGGCATATAACCTAGAGAAAAAGAAACATCTAGTACTGGGCCAATGATTTGAGCAATATATCCCACATTTTTTTCTACAAGTGCGGAAACCCCAGGAACAAGAGGATTGGTTCTCATATCATACAAAAATGGAAAGAATTTCCATGAAGAATATATAATAGAAATATTATTTTGCCAATATCATCAAAAAAAAAAAAATGTTCCATATCGGGTTGATCAGATCAGTCAATAAGAAATGGAAGTGACCACCTTGGTAATATCCTACTTTATTGAAAAGTTGAAATTCATCCATATTTGGAATATGAAGTAGGTAGATGGATATGAATAAGGTTCATGAGGAAGTCTTTGATTTCTCTATAACTAGAACCAATTTCTCCATAACTAAAACCAAAAATACTTCAACATTATGTCCAGATAATCTGTGAAATATGAAACTTGAACCCTATTCATGACCTTTCTCTCATTGATCATTATCTCTTCATATGCACATCTGCATATTTATTTTAATATGGAGAATTCACATCATTATGGTCAAAGGTCAGTTCGGTTCCTTAATTTCATTCATGAACTAGTTTAACCACTGAAAGGTGCTCGGGTCAATCCACGGAGGAATAACTTCAAGAGCAAATATTGGGTTGCATCATACATAAAGAACATTATACAATGAGAGTGTATCTAGCAAATATTATTGCCCAATAACGGATGACTTTTTGTAGTATATTTCTATCAAAATCTATTGTTTACGTTCAATCCATGTCGAGCAGACCTCGTCCTTGTGATAAATCATTATTAATAAAGGAGGGACTTATGTCACCAAAAACTAAGACTAAAGCTAGTGTCGGGTTCAAAGTTGGTGTTAAAGATTACAGATTAACTTATTACACTCCTGAATATCAGACAAAAGATACGGATATCTTGGCAGCATTTCGAGTAACTCCTCAACCTAGGGTGCCACCCAAGGAAGCGGGTGTAGCAGTAGTTGCTGAATCTTCCACCAGTACATGGACCACTGTTTGGATCGATGGACTTACTAGTCTCGATTGTTACAAGGGGCGATGCTATGACATCGAGCCCGTTCCTGGAGAGGAGAATCAATTTATTGCCTATGTAGCTTACCCCTTAGACCTTTTCGAAGAAGGTTCTGTTACTAACCTATTCACTTCCATTGTAGGTAATGTATTTGGATTCAAGGCCCTATGGGCTCTACGTTTGGAAGATTTGCGGATTCCCCCTACTTATTCCAAAACTTTTCAGGGTCCACCTCATGGTATCCAAGTTGAAAGAGATAAATTGAAAAAATATGTTCGTCCTTTATTGGGATGTACTATCAAACCAAAATTGGGTCTATCAGCCAAAAACTATGGTAGAGCAATTTATGAATGTCTCTGTGGTGGACTCAATTTTACCAAGGATGATGAGAACGTAAATTCCCAACCATTCATGCACTTGAGAGACCGTTTTGTCTTTTGTGTGGAAGCAATTTATAAGGCTCAGGCTGAGACGGGTGAAACTAAGGGACATTGTTTGAATGCTACTACAGGTACATGTGGAGAAATGATAAAAAGGGAAGTATTTGCAAGAGAATTGGGAGTTCCTATTGTTATGCATGACTACCTGACGGGAGGTTTTACCACAAATACTTCTTTGGCTCATTATTGCTGAGACAATGGCCTACTTCTTCACATTCACCACGCGATGCATGCAGTTATTGACAGACAAAGAAATCATGGTATGCATTTCCGTGTACTGGCTAAAGCATTGCGTATGTCCGGTGGAGATCATATTCACGCCGGTACTGTAGTAGGTAAACTTGAAGGGGAACGAGATGTCACTTTAGGGTTTTTTGATCTACTGCGTGATGATTTTATCGAAAAATATCGAAGTCGTGGTATTTACTTCACTCAAGATTGGGCATCTATGCCAGGCATTATGCCCGTAGCTTCAGGAGGTATTCACGTTTGGCATATGCCTGCTCTGACCAAGATCTTTGGGGATGATTCTGTACTACAATTTGGTGGGGGAACTTTGGGACATCCTTGGGGAAATGCACCTGGTGCAGTAGCTAATCGGGTTGCTCTAGAAGCTTGTGTACAAGCTCGTAATGAAGGACGTGATCTTTCTCGTGAAGGTAATGAAGTGATCCGTGAAGCTTGTAAATGGAGTCCTGAACTAGCTGCTGCTTGTGAAATATGGAAGGAGATCAAATTTGAATTTGATGTGATTGATCGCTTGTAATCCGGTGACTTTCGTTCTACCAATCGGACTCGGCCCAATCTTTTACCACTACCACAAAGATTAGTCCAAATCGTGAGCGGAGATATGGGATTTCAGATATCAATATCTATATATCAATATCTATATATCAATATCTATATATCAATATCTATAGATATTGATATATAGATATTTCCAAGGTCAAATATCTCAAACAGAGTGATTTATGAAAATTTGTTTTGGTCAAGCATTAAATAACGAATCCTATTCATCCTTTACAATGATCTTATAGATCATTCAATAGGGCTGGTAGCTCAGTGGATCAGAGCTCATGGGTCCGGACCGTGAAGTCAAGGGTTCAAATCCCTTCTAGCCCAAAAGATGTTGTATTTGAAATGAATATTCCTTTCCATCGCGGTATAGGAGAGAATCTTTCTTTATAACAGAATAAAGGATTCTATCATAATCCCGGATCGATACTTCAGGTTCCTAATCAATAATGAATGGAGATGATTTCTCAATGATTCATTCCACTATTGATTAATAATTTTCATCATTGTATTTATACTTATATGACTTCTCTTCATACAAAATAAGATAGGGAAAGTAACAATTTTCACCTTTATATGGAAGGAAAACTCTATGTCTATAAAGGAGTGGTTCGAAGACAGGCATAAAATAACTGGATTACTCAAAATTTCGGTCGAAAGGGATAGTAAGGATGCCAATGAGACGGAGAAAAACAAGAATCTAAGTATTGATTACGCTAAAATTAATAGGTTATGGGCTCAATGCAACAATTGTTTGAGCTTACTCTATATCAGATTTTTGAGAGAGAATCAAAGTGTTTGTAAAGAATGTGGATATTATTTGCAAATGAATAGTTTAGATAGAATAGAACTTCCAATTGATCGTGACACTTGGCATCCTATGGATGAAGACATGTACACTCTAGATGTTCTTCAATTTCATTCTGAGAATGAACCTTCTCATTCTAATCATCTTGATTCTGAGGATGAATCTTATAAGGATCATATCACTTTTTATCAAATAGAGACAGATTTAACTGATGCTATTCAAATAGGCATAGGTCAATTAAATGTATGATCTAATGATCAACCAGGGAAACCTATATAGGTTACAGTCAGACCCCTCATCACCTATATCCCCCGCAAGAATAGGAGGGTCCCCGTCCAGGGGAGGGAGGGGGGCGAGGAGGAAGCGCAGGCAGGGGTAAATGCCAATTAATCTGCTATAATTGCGTGGAAATAGGTCACTTTGTGAGGTACTGCATGAACCCAACTTGGAATTCCTGTAGATATTGTAGATAGTTGGACCATGCGATCGAGGATTGCCTGATTCTGATGGCCAAGGTACAGGAAAATTAGTAGACTCCTACACATAATGTACAACGAGTGAAGGCGAAACCACGTGAAGATGATCTGAGCATCAATGTAATAAAACGTAGTGGTATGGCCACCAAAGGGTCCATGAAAAGAGCAGAGATAGAGTCTCTGATCTGTAAAGCAGCTACTAAACAAGAAGGTGTGGGACCCCAAAAGGAGAAGGATACCTCTGTTGCAGCCCGGCAAGACTGGGCTCAAAACGAGACATCGGCTCCAAATAGTGGAATTGAAGATGAGGTAAAACCATTCTTGCAAGCGTGCATGAAGTTGCTGTGGTAGAAAAACTCCAAGCCCTACTCGGTGGTTGCATAGAAAAAGTAGCCCCAGCCACGAAGATTAAGGATGTGCACAAACTTTACGAGCAGAAGAGGTGCACTGGGCATGAAATGCAATTAATTGCATAGATTGATGATTATGAGATGGAACAGGTAATTCTAGACATAAGATCTAATGCAAATGTACTACCTAAGAAGACTTGGCAATGAATGGGAGAGCCTAAATTGGTCTACTATCCAGCTGCGCATGGCTAATCAACAAAATATCGTACCATTAGGGACATTGTCAGATATGGTCGTAGATATCACTAGGGATAAGGTATGAGCTAACTTTGAAGTCATTCAGATTGTAGAAGATGTGAACCCTTACCCAGCACTCCTGGGATTGGATTGGGCCATTGATATGGGTGGAATTATCAACTTGAATAAATGAAGCATGGTGCTTGAAAGAGAGGGAACTCGGGTGATCGTACCACTAGACCCTACAGAAGGTGAAAGGTTCACCGAGGAAGCACGCGAGGAAGATGAGATGGATCACATTATAAGCTAACTAAAAAGGATGAAGACTGGATCAAACCCATGGCCAATGGTATGCCTTGCTGGGAGAAGCACAACGAATGCGTCTTTGACTCTGACGAAGAATTAGAAGATTGGAAAAATTAGCTGCAAGAAGTCTCCACGTTGCGTTGCCTGTGAATTACCAGGGAATTCTGATATATATCTTTAGAGGTAAGAGAATTACCCTGCTTTGATGGCTTCAATAGTATAAAGGAATTTTCACAAACCTTCGAAGCTGAGGTTCCTAGAGAACAAAGGCTATGGGCTCTTAACCGGGCTATGCACGCAATGCCTGCAAACTGGTGGGAGACAGATAATGGGGTGTTCCAAGAATGGGAGGAATGTCAGGATATGATGGTATTGTGGTTTGAACCTCCAACTGATGTGTGTGTCAAGAGATTCCAAGGCCAGGAAACCCGCGTGAATACTTGTCTGCTTGGATGGAGCAATGGTGCAATCATACCATAGAAGAATGGGTTCACTTTTTTTATCATGCCTTGGGACCAATTCCCACTGCCTGGTATCTTGATGCGGAGCTAGGACAGTTCCCCCACCAGTGGGAAACCCTAAGAGATGAATTCTTGGGGAAATTTGGGTTAACGGGTGGATTGGAGGTGCTTGAGGGAGCTCTACAGGCTCTCGACATTATTGTGTTGATGAATCTAGTCTCGACATAGTAAGAGGGGGCCCCACATGAGAAGCATAGATTCAGGATAATGTCGAGCTCCACAAGGCCACCATAAAATATTGCAACACAGGTCTACGCAAGGTCTTGATCGTAGCATTAAGGGAGGAACACACAGTTGTGTGATCTCCAATACATGAGGCAGCTAGTATGAAACCACTAAAACCACGAAACATTAATGCGGCAGTACCACCCAAGCGGGTTACGAGTGGGAACTGCTGGGATGAGGGGACAACAAGCAAGATTATAGAACTAAACATGGAGTATCCAGTTAAGTGTTCAGACGCTAAACAAGTCACGAGGAACTTGGGCGGTACGCACGTCACCCTCAACTCCGATGCATAGTCAGAAGAACAGTGGCCTTATCATACGCAGAGGGTGAGGGAGGAGATCGGTAATATACTCATCGCACCAGTAACAAAGTTAAATCCCATGACTATGAAGCTGCTGCATGAGATCTTGGGACATATGGGCTACTATAGAAAATCCAGTCGGGGATATGCACTGATTACTAAACTTTTGATAGCACTAACTAAGCATGATATTTCATTCAGTTGGGATGACGCGCAAAAAAAAAGCTTTGAACAACTCAGGAGTAGGATGGTCACTGTACCTAGTATTACTTCCCCTGATCAGGAGAAAATAATTCCTAAGGACACTCCAAGAATCACCTGTGAAGTAGGTAGTACGTAGCTTGGCCCCAGGGATGGTAATCACACAATCACATGTACTAATCGGACAATCTCGGGTGCGAAATGCAATTATGCCACCACGACAAAGGAAGGATTGGCCCTGAACTACGAGCTACAGAAGTCTTAGAGCCCTCTGTTAGGACACCACTATCCAATGATTGCAGGTCATTAGGTGTAAAAACGCTTGAGGAATGCGACTGTGTTGGGGGGGGGAGTCTGCAGGTGGCAACTGTTTCAGGAATATGTTGTTGAAATTATCATCAAGCCAAGAAATTTGAGTACGAAGCGGGATCACTTGTCCCAAATTAAGATGGCTGAGGAAGGATTTCCTGATACACAACTATTCGCAAGTGGGGTTGTGGATGCGCGTTTCACCAAGATCTCTCCGTTCCTGACCACAGGCATAGGACTTGCTGAATATTCAGTATGACAGAGAAAGGAGTTGGCACATCGAGCAGTGAACTTTATCAGCATCGCATCTCATGAATTACTACACAATGATGGCCTGAAGTATGTAACCTACGAAGATGTAACAGGGGGTCACTATGCAGGTGAGACGATGGTGCAAGAGGTCTTGAAGGATGGGCTATGGCAACACAAAATTCTAGTTGAAAGGAATCCTGGAAGAGTGAAGCCAGTGCACCAGGAACGTGGGAGGATTGCTAGGAGCACAGGGGTACGCTGGGATCGCAGGGGTAAGCTGAAACGATCAAATCGGGTAAAAACAAAATATTACTGTTGGATGGAGTAGGTGGCCAACATTTAATGTGGCGATTTTGGGAGATTTTTTACCATTTACTTGATGGTAAGTCTCGCGCGAAGTCTACCCTACCATTGGGTTGTACCCAAGGCTATAAAATAGGTAAGAAAGATCAGAAACAAGTTCTGTATTGCTCGAATATCTTGTGTTGCAAGCAGACAAGTATTCACGTGGGTTTCCTGGCCCTGGAATCTCTTGAAACACACATCGGTTGGAGGTTCAAACCACAATACCATCATATCTCGACATTCCTCCCATTCCTGGAACACCCCATTATGTGTGTCCCACCAGTTTGCAGGCATTGTGTGCATAGCCCGGTTAAGAGCCCATAGCCTTCGTTCTCTAGGAACCTCAGCTTCGAAGGTTTGTAAAAATTCATTGTGCTTCTCCCAGCAAGGCATACCATTGGCCATGGGGTTGATCCAGTCTTCGTCCTTGCAACTTCGTCGAGGAGAACAAATTGTGTTGTAAGAAATTTTGTGCCCCTAGCATCTCATTCATGTCTGAGCAACCTGCCCCCTCTAACAGTAGCAATCCTGAGTTCATATTTCGTGCCAGAATGATGGCCACGAACCCTAACGAACTCTCGGAGCCAGTAACCCAGTAGATCAAGACACTAAGGAAGTGGTGGAGGTCGAATCCGAAGTCGAATAAGTCCTCTCCATACCTAGCCCTACCACCAAGAAAGAAAAATAAAAATCTCAGGGCTCAGGAAAGCCCCCGAAGCCTACGAAATGGGCCGCAGGAAAGCCTCTTACCTCCCCGCGAAATGTGAAATCCCCGCAGGCTGCTCAGGAGGAGGCCCAGCCCGCTGAACCGATCAATTGGCTACCCCCTTTCATACGACCACGTAGGACATCGAAATGTACGCCAAAGAACCTTGATGGCTTGATCACTTCCTTGCAGATGCCGCTAACCCAGGGGGAGGTCCCCATCATAGGCAAACCTTTTGGCCACCTTCATGAAGTTAAGTTCGATGATCATGATTTGACCAACTTTGAGGCCTTCCCTGAGTTAGTGCCCAAGTTATACCTTGATGCAGTTCATGGCACTGAAGGGGTCAAAGTTGTCCCTCAACGTTGGGTACGTGGTTTGGTGGGGTCCGAGCTCCTAAATCTGCTTAGGATGCCCCACTTTGGACACTACAATGTCACGGACCGTCTCGCACGACAATTTCTAGCACTAATTCATGATGGATGCCTGTGGATCTAGGATAGGATCCCCATTGATGCTGCGCTCGTGCATCTGATTATTGGTCTCCCCATGAGCGACCCGAACCCCCTTGAGCGCGTGGGTAAGAAATATGAGGGGGAGACTATTGATTTTGTGCGACAAAATTATCATGTGGACCATAATACTTGAGGATTTATCATCAAGGCTTATAGTGACCAAGGTACGCAGTTGGGCACCATGCCGTTAGTATGCAAAATGATGAGGAAGTGTCAGGTCACCTCTATTCCAACATATGTCATTCGGTTAGCCGGCCAATGTGCAAAAGGGGTATGTTTTAACTGGGCACATTATTTGTGCGACAAGTTTCTAACTAACACGCGTGAGTCTCAGGAGCAGGTTTGCACCTTTTGTTACTCATGGTTGCTTTTTCTTATAGCTTTAGTTGCCTGGGAAGCTCCTGCAGAATCAGCCCTCCCTGAGATTACCTCAGACATGTGGGAAGGAGCCCGCTACGCACTTTTATGGGATTCCACATATCCACAATGGCTTGAGGAAAACCAGGTGTTCTAGGTCCTCTTTCAGAGTAGCGTGGCTGCAGCTATAAACTCCCAACCACAGTTGTCCTCGGTCGTATACAACAGATACAAGTGCATTTTCGCCTTTCATGTCACTCTGCAAAATGTTGAGATCTGAGCGCACAAGGAGAAAGCCTGGACCTCGCTTCCTTCCATGGTGATGGACAAAGAAATCGACAACGTGATTGCGCTCTGGCCCTCTAACTGGAAAATTGGCTTCAAAACAGGTGCGAAAGGCATTGGAAGCACCAGCATGTCCTGAATTAGCCCCCCTATCATCGTCTCAAATATTAGAGGTATGCCCTAGAGTACAAAACAAGACACCGGTGCGGCCACCCACAAGGACACGCAACAACAGAAGGACGTTGAGACAGTGCCCCAAACAGACTCACAGACAGAGTTGGGTACGGAAGGTCTGGATGTCGGCGGTCCTGCCTCCCCCCACGGCACGAAGTGCACAAGTGAACCGATTAGAACACCCCGGAAGAAGCATCGATCTAAATGAGTGGAATGCGATGAAACAATCAAACTGACTGATGAAGACCTGGAAAAATTCACCGATGCAGTCACTCTAGCCGTAGAGGACAAATGGGCTGCCTTAGAAGAACAGCAGCGGGCTGCGGTCGACACAATTCAGGCTGAGTTGTGAGTGCTCTAGTTAAAAATAGACATGTTGCAGATTAGTGCGACCTCGGTATGCCCACCCTCCACCGCTTGTAGCACAGCACTAGCTCCAGAGGACAACCGCATCTATTCTCTCCCTAGCGCAGCTCTGGTCCTCAGTCCATCCAACTTGGGACCCCAAGTCCAGACCAGTGTAGAAGTCCAGATGAACTTAGTTCGGCTACCCCATGAGGCCTCGCAGGGTCTCCACATCACTGTCTTTTAAGAAATCCACCATCGAGAAAAATAGGTGCACCAACAACTTGGCGTAGCTGAGCAAACCATCATTGCAAAGGAGGTGGAGGTATGTCTCGCCACTGCAAAGCATATAGAGCTTGAAAACACAATTCACTGACTTTGTGCAGATGTTCCCGCAGAGATTCCAGCCTCAGCTACCCCTCAGGAAAAAGTTGAAAGACTGGTCGCAGCACTCAAGGCTTCCCGAGATGAATTTCATGTTGTTAAGACACACATGGAGCAACAGATTGCAGATATTCAGGCTAAGTTACAGCCCAAAACACCCCTGGAGGTCCAGGTCCAGTGAACTGCGCTGGTCACCACGACCACGAATGTTATCATAGGTCAGAGCGCGCAGGGAACCCAGCTACTAGAGACCACCATGCATCTATGGAATAAGGTCCAGTGCGATCCAATATTGCGAGGGATAAATTAGGACCTGCAACAAAAAGAAGAGGAGTTCAAAACAATCGAAGCCACATTGCCCACTTTGGTGCCTGCCCAGCGCTTGCAACAACTGCGCACCAACCAAGCTCTCCAGGTAGATATCAAGGACCTGCGGAAAAAGAAGAAGATCCTTAGTGACCGACTGAAGCTGTGGGCAGATGAAGCCCTCAAACTATCACAGGATGCCAATGTTGCTGTTAAGCAACTGACCCAAAATTTGGAGAGTGTTACCGTCGTGAATGAGGGACCACTATCAGAAAAATTGGTCGACATTGCACATAATGTAGCTGTCCAAAGTGAAGTTTTGCTGCCTCTGTTAGCTGAGGTGATCAGAGTATTGAAAGCGTAGGTTGAAGCCCCACCGGCACAGTGACTCGGGATGAGTCACAAGATTGTGTTGGGGGACTGTTGGAGCAGGGTCTCCCAAAGGCTATGAATTTTGTCCATTTTTATATAATTTTGTATTTTTTAGTCTAACGCAAGGGTTTTGGGATGGGTCAAAGCCCCTAACACATTGTAAACAGGTCAAGGGTAGGCCAAGAGTTCGCAAATCACGGTTTGTGGACCATTGGATGTGTAGGCTAAATCGCTATAAATAAATGAACCTTTTTTGAGTCATAGGTAGGAATGAATAGAGATTGATGCGAAGTATGAATTGTTAAGTTTGTGGTAGGGTTGTTTTGGTTAGGACTCCCGTTGGCTATGTGCGCGGATATCCTCTGTCCTGCTGTGTGCGGGCCCTACTGGCTATGTGCGCAGGTGGTAATTTGTGAATGTAAGAGGATTTTTGGGTAATAATATAGATGTGCGAAAATATTGTGGATATTTGATGTTATCTGGTCTGATCTATTATGGTTGATATGGACTTGAGTTATATGATCTGTTTGTAAGCAACAAATGTCTATGTTTATGGTAATTGCATCTGTGATCTATTAATTTGCTGCGAATATATTGTTCTGTGATTATAGCTGATAGTACGCACATGGATGCAAGCCTATTAATTAGATTTGATAACTGGTCTGGTTATTTCTTGGAACTCCTGCGAATTACCTCTGGCCGTATAGATCTGATAATTGCGGACTAGCTTGACTTACCTGCTCTCTCCTAGAGTGCAGAAACCTAGTTCCAGCACCCTCCCATACTGCTTCGAGTGAGACTTTGGCCTGCGCAAGCAAGTCACTGCCGAAAGGGCCAGTAGTATAGGGGTTTTTTGGCAAACCTTAACCTTCGAACTTGGGTCAGGACCCCTCGAGCCAACAATAACCCTAAAAATAATTTTAATTCGAAATCCAATTCACTGATATGACTCTATGATCGAAAAGTATACCTTATTGTTCCAATTTCCTCTATGGTTGTATAGCTCCTCTCTTGAAATGGGAAACATGCAAATGGTGTGTCTAGTGGATGAGTGAGGGGTAGTTAATTAATTTAACAATTCCATATTCAATCTCCACCATTGAAGTTTCAAGTTATATCACCATCATTCAATGTTTGGGTTCACGTGATTGGAATGTGGTCGGCTTGAGGCCTCTACCCACATGGCCCATTGTGTGGTATGTAACATTGTGATAACCCTTTGTAATCAAACCAAGGTGCCACAAAAACCTTATTCACTTATAACCTTCATAACTAAAACATATTTGATCCTCTAAGGTAAAACCATAATTATCTATATACCTTTTATTATTTTGTGTGGAGTGACACTTGTCAAATTATCATGGCCCTTAGTCAAGTTTATAATTGAATGAATAACCCTCACATGTATTATTATTATTATTGTTATAGTTCGATGAATTAATATGGTCATGATCACTAATTTAACAAAAAAGAATGTCTCAAATGATGTATGGGCTGTGAAATATAGTATAGAAAATGCATGCACCATATCCAGTTTCCAACATGTGTTACAAGAAATATTTGAGAAGGAAAAGTAAACAATGATTCATAACATAAAATTAAAACTGAAAAGGTAAATGGAATTTTTTCTCTTCAAGTGATATTAATGGAATAACTCAGCTTCTAGGGGAAAAATGATGTAAGTATTTTTTTCTTTAAAAAAAAATATTGTGTAAATAATGATTATTAATTGGGTGAATTTAGGGACATGTTACATATGGCATCATAAAAATAGGTGGAAACATTCTAACCTATGAGCTCGACCATGATTTTATTTAGAAAAATCATTTCCATGTTTTGCACAAAATAAGAGGGATTAAAGAAAAGGAGAAGTGATGGAAAAACCCCAGGACTAAACACACATGTGAAGAGAAGATATGGGTACTTTTAGGGGAACAAGTGCCACTACATACAGTGGAACTGATGAAGATAGTTAGATATTTGAGAACAGATAGATAAAATCCTAATACTTTGGAAACAATAAGGGGATAGGAGGAAAGAAGAGAGACTTCCAAGAATAATATTTCTAATGATGTGGCTGAGAGTAACGAAGCTAAATATGAGGACAAAGAAGAGTGTTGTTCAATAAAATTACATCTGAATCAAGGTAAGAGACAAAAAATATAACTACAAGGGGAATTTGAGAAAATTAGGCCCCCAAACTATGATTGAGTGTTTGAAGAAGCAGTCAAGGGATGGCTTCTTAATATTAGTCAGTATTTTCAAGTCTATGATTACTCTAGAAAATTAAAAGATAGATTAACTACATACCCATTATAGTCCAAAGCTATCTCGTGGTGGGAAAAAGTCAAAAAAATGCACACTTCGGAGAATACAAACATTAACTGGGAACAATTTCAAAAACAATTCAAGGAAAACTATCTAACTGAACATTACTATGATGATAAGGCCAAAGCATTTCACAATTTGAAACTTGGCCAAATGACAATGGATGAGTTGGTGACAAAATTTACTCATCCTTTGATATATGTTTCGTATATATGAGAATAAAAATCTATGGTACAATTTTTTATTAACAACTTTACTCTGTCTTTTAAAGAGATAATTGAATACGATAACCCCAAAATGGTGGAAGAGGCCATTCAAAAAGCAATAATATATTATCAACGAGCTAAACAAAGCAATGAAAATGTGAAATTGTGGCCCAATAAAAAGAAATATATATTTTTATAGGGTGGGAAAGGAGTAAAACCTTGTATTTTTAAAAATTTTGGTAAGCGCAACCAGAGCTGGAATCTCAAAAAAAAAAATCATTAGGCACAAGGAATGAAAAAAAAAACTTAGAATTAGATAGGATATAAATATATTGACTTGAAAAATAAAGGATTAAGTGGGAAGGAAAGGGAACCGTTAAAATGTTGGGGTTGTGGAGAGCCTCGTATTTTGCGAAAGTGTCCCTATAATACAAGTTCTATGCATAATTTATATAATATTCAAGACGGCTCCATATTCAACAATGTGGCCAAGACTATTCCTCAGATTAACACAACATTGGAAGAGTGCCAGGAAAAAAATTAATCCACCATGGTGGAGATAAAAGGTAAAATTTCAAACCAACATCTTTATGTTTTGATAGACTCTAATGCCAATTTGAGTTACATTAATCCCTATATTATATAAAAATGTAAATTAAACTCATAAAAGTACAAAAAATCATGGGTTTTTCAGTTGGCTCTTGGCACAAAGAGGAAAGTCACTAATTGGGTGAAGTCTTGTCTGATTGATTTAAATGGAATTAAAACCACCATGAATCTGAACATTATGTCATTAGGTTAATATTTTATACTATTGGGGATGGATTGGATAGAGTTTTTTTTAATTATATGGATAAAATTGTTACATGTACCTTGGATAATCGAGAAATTCAAATTGTAAAAAGTATAGCTAGACCAATTTTTATTTGAAAAATATTTTCCTTACAGTTAGAAAGGGCTATAGGAAAAGGGTGTTAGTTGTTTTCCATTCAAGTGGAAGATAATTCATAAGAAACAAAAGCTATACCCTTGGATGATCTGGAAGTACTTTGAGATTACAAGGATGTATTCTCAGATGAGATTCTTGGTTTGATGCCTAAGACGAACATTGATTTTTCTATAAAAATAATACCAAGAGCTGCACCAATATCTAAGGCACCTTATCGGATGAGTGTTCCAAAATTAATGGAGTTAAAAATGTAGCTTAATGATATATTAAATAAATTGTATATTAGGTCGAGTTTTTCATTGTGGGTTGCACTAGTATTATTTGTTAAAATTAAAGACAGAACATTTATATTATGCATTTATTACCAACAAATAAATAAATTAGGAATTAAGAATAAGTACCCATTGTCGAGAATTGAAGATTTATTTGGTCAATTGAGGGGAGAAACTATTTCCTATAAAATATATCTAAGGTCTTGATACTACCAACTAAGGATTAAAGAAGAAGATATTCCTATAACAACTTTATGAATCCAATATGGCCACTATGAATTTACAATACTTCCCTTTGGACTTACGAATGCACCAATACCTTCATGTGCTTGATGAATAATGTTTTTAGAAAGTTTCTAGATAAATTCGTGCGAATATTGATCATATATTGATGTCTTCGAAGACACCTAAGGATCATAAAAAACACTTAGAAATAGGGTTTCTGACTCTATGGGAACATCAACTATACGTTAATTTTTCAAGTGTGAATTTTATCAAGATAAAATACAATATTTAGAACATGTAATATGTAAGGATGATATAAAAATAGATCTTGAGATTGGATTTGATTGTGAATTTTATCAAGATAAAATGAAATATTTAGAACATGTAATATTTAAGGATGGTATAGTAGTAGATCCCAAAAAAGTAAAATCCATTCTTAATTAGAAAATTTCTAATTATGCGGCAGATGTTAGATAATTTATGGTATCACAAAATACTATCATAGATATATAAACGTGCTTTCCAAATTGGCCTACCCCATAACCTCCACATAGAAGAAGGGGGTTAAATTTGAGTGGACTCAAAAATATCAAGAGAGTTATAAATAGTTAAAGCATCTGCTCATTGTTGCACCTGTGCTGAAAATAACAAATCCCGATAAAGAATTTATAGTTTATACTGATGCTTGTTTAGATGGTTTGGGAGGATTATTGATGCAAGAAAATGATGTGGTATATTATGAATATTGAAAATTAAAGGACCATGAAAGAAATTATGTATTTTATGACCTATCATTAGTTTCAGTCATTGACACAATTAAGATGTGGATGAACTACTTAATTGGTAGGAAGTTTACTTTAATTACTGATCAACGGAGTTCAAAATATTCTTTTAACCAACCTGACATGAATGCTAAGCAACCCAACGGATGGGTTTCTTGAGTGAATATGAATTTAACATTAAGAATATAAAAGGGAAGGAAAACAAAATGGTGGATGCACTAAGTCAAAGTCTGAAGCAGGTTGTGAGGTAACAGTAAGTAGTACCGAAACAAATTTTATAGAAAAAATTAAGACAAAATTTAGAAGATAAATATTATAATAAGATTTGTGAAATATTGAAAAATATAGTTGACTATGGAGAATAGTAAGAATATGAAATTAATGAAAATGGTTTACTAATATTCAGAACTAGAATCTATATTCCTGATGTGGAAAAACTTAAAAAATTGATACCAAGTGAGCACCAAAAAAGGCCCTTCTCAACCCACCATAACTATCAAAAAATCATTGCAACTCTTAGAAAAGAGTTTTTTTGGATTGGAATTGTATAAATTATAGAAACAATATGTATAGCAATGGATTCAATCTAAGCATGTGATATGCTAAAGCAAGATATTGAATCCTTCTACAAATTAATTGCAGAAAATAAAACGATCGCACAATCACACCAAGTAAAAGAAAGAATCAAATCAATCCACAACACAAATATTTTTCCAGGGAAAGCTTGCTACTCAAAACCCCTCTATTTTCTATTGTATATTCATCAAGGAATCATGAAAAAATTACAATGCACTCTTCTCACAAGAGCCTATTGCACTATCCTGACCGTCTCACACTGATCCAGACAAAATCGACCAACACTTAGCCAATTTTCAGCCTCTCTTTAGCCTTCCTTGTTCACGCAATTCATGAGGAATGCAATCCCTATTCTTTAGGAATTTCAGCCTTCCAAAACTATGCAATGCACATTGGAAATCCTATAGGTGTATTACTGCATGTAGACAATTTGCTAATAATACAACTAATAGTTAACATCCCTTTAACCTCTGTCTCAACTGGGTCTTCATCATAACTGACATGAATTCAGCTATTGATATTAAATCATCAGTTACTTGACAGATCACTGCATGTGAATTAAATCTGATTTAATTCACTTGACCTCTCACTAGTGCAACAATGAGTTACAACTAGTTAAACTGATTTTAACTCAATTAATTGAGTTAACTGATTTCTCATGCATTAAACTAATGCACTAACTGCAACTTGGACTCAAAAACAAATAGAATCAATCTGCATGTCTCACCAACTACCCTCAACTCGAATTCCATGAGCTAATAGAGTTTATCACACTCAATTAACTATTGCAAGTGGTTATGAGATAACATTACATTTTATTGTCCAATTTAATTAAGGGGAAATTAAATTAGACACACATTTCTTGTTGAATTTTCAACACTCCCTCTCAACAAGAAAGGGATTATAAACTACCTCGATCCTGCCTCTATTGTATTCGAATTTTCTCTTGGCGAGCACCTTCATCAAAATATCTGGATCTTGGTCCTCCGTGAGAATGTATTGAAGTAACATAATGCGCCTTTGAACACAATCTCTAAGATGGTGGTACCATATGTCTATATGCTTGGATCTATCATGGAATACCATATTAACTAAGAGTTTTATGAAACTATGGTTATCACAATGTATCACTGCTGGATCCATCTGATGACCAACTAAACCAACAAGTATCTTCCTCATCTAGATTGCCTCACATGCAGCTTGACTGGTTGCCATGTACTTTGCCTCGCATGAACTGAGTGAAACTGATCTTTGCTTCCTTTTGTATGAATAAACTGTTGCTGATCCTATGCTAAAGATCCCTCATGATGTGATATTTCTGTCTGATTGACTTCCTGCCTACCCAATCTGCATCAGTGAAGCCTTGAAGCTTCACTCCCTCTGTCCTTCTGTACCATAATCCATACTCTGTAGTGCCCCTAATATATCTTAAGGCATGCTTCCTCTCCTTCCAAAAGATCTTGGTCGGCTTAACCATAGCTTTACTCAACTGGTTAACTTCGTAAAAAATGTCTGGTTGTGTGTTCACCAAGTACATGAGTGAACCCACAAGCTGCCTGTAAATACTAGCGTCCACTAACTCACCTGAAGTAGCATCCTCCTTCCTCCAGTTTCCTTCAAGAGGAGTCTCCATGAGTTTACAACTCTCCATGTGGAAATTACTTGGAACTTTGGCATACTTTCCTTGAGAAAAAAATAGCTCCCCATCATGCTTCCATATCTCCAAACCAAGGAAATAGTGTAGGAGTCCCATGCCCTTCATCTCACACTCTCTTGCAAGATCCTCTTTTCAAGAAATTATGAGCTGCTCATCACCTGTCAAAATAAGTTCATCAACATAAAGTACGATAATTAAAATCTTACCATCAACCACAATATTTTATAGGTTCACATCCACTTCACTCTTTGTGAATCCCAACTTGGTGAAATAGCTGTCAATCCTGGTGTACCAAGCACGAGGTGCTTACTTCATCCCATACAGTTCTCTCTTGAGTCTGCACACATGCGAATCATTGTCAAAGATCTCAAAACTTTATGGCTGCTCAATGTACACTTCTTCCTCAATAACTCCATTGAGAAATGTAGTCTTCACATCCACTTGATGTATCTGCCACCCCATCTACGCTGAGAGTGAAAGGATATATATAATTGATGAGAACCTTACAACCAGTGAAAAAGGCTCCTCATAGTCAATCCCCTCAACTTGTGAGAATCCCTGAGCTACAAATATAGCCTTCTACTTCTCCACACTCCCATCTATTGCTTGCTTCACCTTATAGATCCATCTACATCCAACCACTGATTTTCTGACTGGTCTTGGGACAACTTCCCATTCACTATTCCTGGCGATGGAGTCATACTCATCAACCATGGCGTCAACCCAAATTGGTTGTTGCACTGCTTCCTCAAAAGAGGATTTTTCTGTCACAATACACTTTCTCATAAGAGCCATGTACCCAGTAAACTTGTCTGGAGACTATCTCTGTCTGCGTAGTGATGTAGGTTCTCCTACATGGTCTGCTGCATCAGGTATCAATCTGTCAGCTTTTGTGGCGTGCCTTCTACCATGTCTAGTGGATGGCTCTACATGAGTGGTTTCTGCCACTCCATGATCCTCTGGATGTGGCTTCTCCACATCTTTAGGTTCATCCTTTGGAACCAAGAATTCCTCATCTGCATGAAAATCAATCTCCCTCTCAAGGGATAATCGCATGGCTTTCTCCTCATAAAATTTTATATCTCGTCTCACAACACTCATCCTGTTGTTTGGAAAATACACCTGATAGTTGTGGGGAGTATCAATGTACCCCAAAAATATCCCAATCTCAACTGTTGGTTCTAGCTTCTTTTTGGAATCTTTGGTCACATGGCAATAGACAGATGAGCCAAAAATTTTGAAATATGAAACATCAGGTTTCTTACCAGAAAAGCCTCCTCTAGTGTACTCATGCTAAGTATCCAATGAGGACTACGGTTCTGCACAAATATCATTGTGTTGCATGCCTCTGCCTACAGATGCAGCGGTAGGCCTTGATAATGTAACATCGCTCATGCCACACCCACAATTGTTCTATTATTTATTTCTACAACCCCATTCTGTTGTGGGTTATGAGGTGCAATCAACTCTCTCTGAATTCCTTCTTTGCTACAAAAATTCTTGAATTCATTGGAGATGTAATCACCACCATTTTCACTCCTTAGAGCCTTCACATGCTTCCCTGTATCTTTCTCAAATAGTGCTTTGGACTCACAAAAGTTTGAGAATGTCTAATATTTGTTCTACATGAAGTAGATCCAATACTTTCTAGAAAAATTATCAATAAAAATCACATAATACATGTGCTTTTCTGTAGAAGCTCTAGAGAATGGTCCACACACATCTGAGTGAAATCTCTTAAGGATTTCCACTGCTCGGTTCTCCTTCTCGCGAAAAGTGGCCTTTGCATACTTCCCCATGGTACATCCTTTGCATGTGTCTTTCTGCACAAGAGTACCCTTTGGAAGCCCAATATAAATATGCTTCATTACCTTTAAAGCATCATGGTGTAGATGATCCAATCTCTTGTGCCATAACTCACCCTCATCCTGGCTCACCACTCTATTTTCTTTACTCATCAATGTTGCGCAACCATCTACATCAAGTTTGTAGAGATTCTTCACACGAATCCCAATCTTCTTGACTTGTCATGTGGCATTGTGATGAAGGAATGCTTTTTTTTCACTGAAAACCACATCATATCCTCTATCCTCCAACATAGCAACTGAAACTAAATTCTTTTAAAAGCCCAGTACATGCATGACATCTTTTAATAAGAAGGGTTTACCTGAATGTCTCCAAAAAGTAATTGTACCAATCCTGGTAGCACTATACCTCCCATCATCACCCATTTCGATATGCATATGGAGATCCTTCTCCTCCAAGCTACTAAAAAGTTCTTTGTCTCCCATCATGTGGAAAGATGCACCACTATCTAGGTACCACATTGATCCCATCGCACTAGACATCATGCATGCGATGAGTGACAAGTCCAAATCAATATGTGAGACCAAAGCCTCGCCCGCTACAGATCCTAAAGCCTTCTTGTTGTTGTTCTTCTTCTATGGACAATTAGTGGCATAATGTACATGCTCATGACAGTGAAAACATTTCACTCTGGACATGTCATGCTTCTTTCCTTCTTTGCTAGTCTCAAATTTGGAATAGGATTTATTTCCCTTCCCCTTCTTTTCCTTACCAACCAAGGCGCAAGTTTCCTCATCATCGGTTTTGGATGAGGATCCATCCATGGTATCCCGCCTGAATTATTCTTGTACCAAATCCGACCAAAGTCACTCCCAATATGGTAGCTTTTCCCTCCCATTGAAAAAGTCTTGATAACTATGCAAACCCTTGGGAAGGCCTACAAGAGCTAGGCTCACCAATTCATCATCTGCTACATTAATTCTGACACTCCCAAGATCATCTCGACATTGGATGAAATTGGTTAAATATTTCGGAATAGTGTCGCCTTTCTCCATTTTGATTTTCCTGAGCTTGTCGTTCAGTGCCAATTTTATGTGGTCACTGCTACTATGAAACAGATATTTCAAAGCCTTCCACATTTCATATGGAGTTTCTTTTCCATAGAGACTCGAGACAATGTGGTCTCAAACTCCCTCTAATAAGATCCTCCTCGCATTTGCAACCTTATTTTGACAAGCATCAAGAAGAGTGGTGCCTACTGCTGCGAGCTTGGGAATGTCATTATCAATGAATTCTTTCAACCAATTGTCCTCTAGAACTACCTCCATTCTTTCTTTCCATGAAATATAATTAGAACTTCCCTCGAGTGCAAATTCCAATCTCAAGCCATTGAAAGCCATCTTGATCTAGCTGTCGCACCAAAGAATATTTTTGCAAATTCGAATGCTATTCAGCACAAACTCAATTTCTTCTCCACTATAGTGATTTCCTACACTTTGATACCATGTATAAATTACACAAACAATATGTATACCAATGGATTCAATCTGATCATGCGATATGCTAAAGTAAGATATTGAATCCTTCTACAAATTAATTGCAAAAAATAAAAAAAATCACACAATCACACCAAGTAAAAGAAAGAAGCAAATCAATCCACAACACAAATATTTTCCTAGGGAAAGCTTGCTGATCAAAACACCTCTATATTCTATTGTATATTCACCAAGGAATCATGAAACAATTATACTGCTCTCTTCTCACAAGAGTCTCCTGCACTATCGTGACTGTCTCACACTGATGCAGACAAAATCGACCAACACTTAGCCAATTTTTAGCCTCTCTTCAGCCTGCCTTGCTCACGCAATTCATGAGGAATTAAATCCGTATTATTTAGGAATTTCATCCTTCCGAAGCTGCACAATGCTCATGGGCAATCCTATGGGTGTATCACTGCATGCGGGCAATTTGCTAATAATACTACTGATAGTTAACATCCCCTTAACCTCTGTCTCAACTAGGTCTTCATCAGAACTGACATGCATGAAGCTGTTAATAGTAAATCATCAATTACTTGACTGATCATTGCATGTGAATTAAATCTGATTTAATTCACTTGACCTCTCACTAGTGCAACAATGATTTACAACTAGTTAAACTAATTTTAACTCAATTAATTGAGTTAACTAATTTCTCATGCATTAAACTACTGCACTAATTGCAACTTGGACTAAGAAACAAATAGAATCACTTTGCATGCCTCACCAACCACCCTCAACTCGAATTCATGAGCTGACTAAGTTTATCACACTCAGTTAACTATTACAAGTGATTATGAGGTAAGATTACATTTTATTGTCCAATTTAATTAAGGGAAAATTAAATTAGACACACATTTCTTGTTGAATTTTCAATAGGTATGAAGAAGGAAGTAGACGAGTACTTACAAAAATTCCAATGGTTTCAAGAAGTACAGGTAGAGCATCAACATCTAGTAGGATTTTTGAAACCCCTTCCTATACTAGAATGGAAGTGGGAGGTAATTTTCATTAAATTTTATTATTGGTTTTACTAAAAGTAGAAAAAAAACACGATTTGATTATGGTTGTTAAAGACAAATTATCAAAGGTTTCTCATTTTATACTTGTTTAGTCTACTTATAAAGCTACATAGGTGGAAAAAAATTTCATGAAGGAATTTTTTAGACTACATGGGACACCTAAGGCTATCATATCTGAAAGGGATATGAAATTCACTTTAAATTTTTGGAAGTCATTGTTTACAACAATGGACACAGAACTGAACTTCAACACTGCATATCACCCACAAATGGATGGGAAAGCCAAAAGGATCCATCAGATCCTTGAAGCCACACTATACATGTATGTCATGAACCATCCCACTAAATGGGAGGATCATCGACATTTACTTGAGTTTTCCTATAACAATAGTTATCGGACATCACTTAAGATGAGCCCTTTCAAGGTTAGGTTTGGAAGGAAGTGCCATACTCTTTTAAGTTGGAGTCAACCTAAAGATAGCCTTATGTTAGGACCAAATATTTTACAAGAAATGGAACATGTGGTGAAGAAAATAAAATAGAACCTAAAAGAAACACTAGATAGAAAAAATATTTATGCATATTTGAATAGGACACATAAATAATTTTATGTGGGGGAACATGTATATATTAAAGTTAGACTAAAAAAAAAGAAGAAAAAAAGTATTTTAAAATTGGGGAATTGTGATAAATTATCACCTTGGTTTTATGGGTTATTTGAAATACTATCCAGGGTAAGGACAATGGCCTACCAACTAGAATTTCTAACCCACATTAAGGTTCATAATGTATTCATGTGTATCTTTAGAAAAAAACATATTCATGATCCTACTCATTTTATCGATTGGAATGTTGTGCAAGTCAAACTAAAAGGGGAGTTATAGTTTGAGGCTCTTCAAATTGTGGACTAGATGGAAACTAAACTTCAAAATCGAGCCATCGACTAGGTTAAAGTGCAATGGAAGCACTTTTGGATTGAGGAAGCCACTCGAGAGATGGAGAATGAAGTGAAAAATACTTTTCCTATGTTGTTTCAAAGGAAATGAAATTATGAAAACATCAAGGATGGTGTTCCCTTTTAAGGGAAGGGGAGATGTAATACCCCTGGTGAATCAGTTTAAAATGATTATTATGATTTTAGAAGTTTGAGATGTGCCTAAAAGGCCAAAAGTGAAAAGTAAACACTTAATGAGAATGTAAATATTTATTTATTTTAATCAAATGAAATTATTTTATTTATTATTATTTTTAGAAATATAAGGGAATCCACAACATGAGAGCCTAGACTCTAAACTGCTAGGAAATAACTAGAATTGGTTATGGTCCAAGAAGGGATAGGAAAAAAGGCACAAGAAAGAAAAATACTCCATTCTTTGCCACAAATGACTCTATTTGGTTGATCTAACCACCAAGAAGTTAACATGATTGGAGATAAATGTAATGGATGAAAGATATATTGAGTATATTGCGGGAGATAAAGGCATTATGAATTAAAAAAAAAAACAAGGTGGAAGTGGGAGATAAATAATAGACCTATGCCCAGAATTGGCAGGACGCGGCTAGGGTGAGGAGGTGTAAAGTTGTGAAATAAGTTTGATTTATTTTTTGGCAAGAAGGATCCTTGATCTCTAGGAGAAATATTATAACTCTAATTCAACGGTTTGGAGGAATGTGTCCACTTCTATTGTATTTCCAGGAATTATAGATAAGTACTTGAAATTATTTTGAAATTTGGTACTAAAATAGGTTAAATTTCAAGTTCATGAATGAGAATGTATAAAGAAGTATTATGTTGTGAGCATGTATTACCATTATGTATAGTAATGAGTTAGAGTTTGTTGTTACTACTAATGGTGTCTATTAAACATATACATATTTCTATGTCTTATATAGTGCAGGAAGACTGGGAAATTGATGTGCATAAGACCTAAGGTTGATATCTGAAAAACGTTCAAACCCTAGATATTCCTCCAATTATGGAAATTAGAGAAAGGGAACCTAAAACATGAGCCCAACACTGATTCCCACTATAGAGAGAGAGTGATTCATTGGTTAATATAAAACTAGGAGAAAAAAAAGGGGTTAGTCAAATTACATTTTAACCCTAAAAGCAAAAAAATGTATATATGTGTATAGGAAATCTATATGGCTAGTATCCATAACATTATATATATATATATATATATATATTAATTATTTGTCAAAGTATACTACTCATAAGTAAAGACTGTAAAGTAGGTTACATTGAAGAAAAAAAATAACTGAATCTTTATGCATGCAAAAAATAATTTCAAGGAAAATATAACAAGCATAAATGTACCATGCATGTATACTTTCTAGTATTTTCCATGAACCCATAAAATATTCACCATAAAAGTATGCAACAAAGAAAATCACATACATCATAAGCGTTCAACAGTAAAATAATTTCAATCATTTGGTGACAATGTTTCACAGTAGTAGCCCCTAAATTAAAGGACACTATGTATTCATGTATATACAAAGAAGAAACCCTTATACAATTATTTTTAATAAATATTATGGCTACAAGATTTTAGCTGTGTGCCCTGTCTCGAAACAAAATTCTTCAAATAATATACAAAACAATTGGAAACCCTTAGTTATTTAAAAATTCTTTTCATAAGATGCACCGAGCGTGTGATAAGGGAAACTGAAGATTTTTTGATAGATTGATAATGATTTGTACAAAAATTGGAACCTATGCGATAGAATACAAGTATGTTCTATAAAATTGGTCATGAAACTAGTAGTAATTACGTGTGGTCGATTACATTGATTGTTCAAACTTTATACATGGAAATGTAGTTCTACAATTTTGAACATTGGTGTCAGTATAAATGTGCATGTATAAACCATCCATATAACTAAATATTTTCATTTTCATCCTCTGAAAATTCATCCAATTAATGTGAATATTGTTGGTGACACTACATATTAAACCTAATTAGTCAGGGCCATTATGTTGTAGAATTTGTGATGTTTTCATTGTCATTTCTAAGTAAAATCTAGATGGCAATTGTTTGGTTAGCGTTATTGATTCCTTTGACCAGCAATTTTTTTCATTATTGTCTTCAAGTTAATAATCTTGCATATTTCCCTATGGTTGTACACATATACGTGAAAATGAAACATGACTTTGCATGGATTAGAACGGTAGTGGATATTAATGTTTGGATCATATTGAATATATTTATTAGAAGGCCTTGTTCCTTTAATTATTTTTATGGAATACATTTTCATGGAAACCTTGTTTTAATTCCCATATGTGTATTATCTAGAGGTTGTATCCTTATTTTCTATGCTTATTCTTAATTATGGAAATTGTTTATTTAAGTGAAAAAAATTAACAGGATCGATATTTTCTTACTTTGTTGAAGTTTTGAAAAGAATTGATGCATGAAAACATAGAAATGCATCTTGGGTATATTTGAAGAGATGTTTTGCATGTAAATAACATAAATTTTTAAAGGGTATGGTATTATAAAAATGTGATTGTAACTAATATTGCTAGTATGATTAAGAAGGGGCAGGTTAATGGAAAATTAGTGACATCACTAAGATTTTGGTAGCACATAGGAGAAGAACTAGTGATAGGTAAAAGGTTACAATGTGACTTTCAATTGAAAATGTGAAGCTATAATGTTACTGCTAAGAAAACATGACATGCAAGATTTATGCATAGAAGATATAATGGTGTTTTTGCATGTGTTGATTATTATGTGAAAAAATTGATATGAACACCACCCATGAGACCTGTGATGCCAATAATTATTCCTAAGAAGTGTTGGATTCCATGGGATACCTTGATTGAAGGCCAAAACTGTGAGGATACTAAGGTGGTAAGGCCTTAAAAATTTCAAGGAATGCTGAGTTGAAAGGGATCATGAATTGGTAATTCAAAACACTTCAAGGAAACATTTAATGATAGTGGAAATATAATAGTGAATTTGATTTGTATTGTTAATATTTTATTTTAATAAAATAAAATGTAGATTAACATGAAATTTCAAGGAAAATTCGATCATGAATTTTAGGGATAAATCCAAGCAACCGCTAGAAAACTAAAATGAAGTGGAGAGGGAAATGAGTTTTATTTTTCCAAGGGGAAAGGTCACCTAACACGGATAAGATGTATTAGATAGTGGAATAACTTCTAGGAAAAAGTGGTGGGGTTCTTCTGCATGTTGTGCTGCCTGAGAGGGGGTGGATAAGTGTAGTTGAACTAGAATAATAAGGAGCGTATAAGGCCATGAGAGCATTGGACGATGCATGGATAAGATGGATTCTGTGATTCCACTATCTATCTTGAAATAAAGTTGGATGCAACAAATTCATGATACCATATTTGTGAATATATTTAGAAAGGGATAAGACAATATGCACCTTGTGCGGTTATGACTATTTTGATCATTCCTGGTATTAGAGAACTATATGCTCCCTAAATGGTTTTACCTAGAATTACATAAATGATTGATAATTAAAAATATTGTGGCTGAAAAATAATGTGATTATGATTGAGAAAATACTAAATGGATTTCCTTGTTCAATATGCCATGACGAATTAGCTTCGAGCTGATAAATCACTCAAGTATCTTGTTTTCAGGATGATAAAACACTCTTAGAGTGCTTTCCACAATTGATAAACCACTGGTAAAAAAATATTGTTTGGAGTTGACATGATTTCAAAGAATATTGGTAGGTTAAAAAAAAAGTATAATGACGACAAAAGGAATAAGAAAAGAATACCAAGGAAGATGTTACTTTTAATGGTGAGAGTATGTAATATCCCTAGAGCCTAAATATGCATGTTTATTTTGAAGCCTCACTAATCATTGGAATTTATGATAAATAACATATAAAATATTTTTGGAATAAAAGTAAATGCATTAAGGAATTAATAACTTGTTAGAAACATGTGGGCACACATAAATTGGACTATGGAAGAGACTTGTTTCATGGTTGTAACCATAGTTAACACTTTTGATGTGCTATGAAATGAGAGTTGAAACCCTAGATTTAGGTTTCATTCAATTGGCACCAAGAATCAATTAGAAACCCTCACCTAGTTTTGGAATGGTTTGCAACTACCATATGGGTTATCTATGTCATTTTTTCCAAGCTCATATCTACATACATGAATGATGATGACAACTTATTGATATATTACTTGCATGTTCCCTACACTCTCCTTTCCCTAGTATCACAGCCCTTAACTCGTTCTCTATGGAATTTTCTTCTTTCAATAGGATCATCACGACATTTGTTCCCTATATGGAAGCCATGTTGGTTCTACATCAATTATGCATAATGCAAAGCAAAAGGATTTTGGAAGCTTTTACTGCCTTCTATGTGTTTTCTCTCAACATGGAGTGGTTATTTAAATTTTCATTCTGGCTCATGCTGATTGTGGATGACATTATGGATGACTCCGTCAAAACTGATTTTGAATTGGAATTTTTCTTGTTCATGGTCTTTGTGACTACCTAGAGCTTAAAGGCTCGATAGATTTTACTTATTACTATATCAAGATTGTTTCAAGAGGTCGGACACTGATGGGTCTCTTGACCATTTTGGTTGAAAAATCATATATTTGATATGATCATATCTAGACTTAGATAGAACTAAACATAATGTATTTTATGGTACACATACTCTAACTTTGGCATGATGATTACTATATGGGCATGTATGTTCTTTATTGAAGGCCATTCACATGTGGCTTACAAGTTGATATTATATATGTAGTATTTTTTTGAAATTGTAAATACATTTACATTAGGTCAACGTAGCAATGATTTTATAATTATTTTTACACTCACAAGTAAAAAATTTACCTTTAATAATGCATTTGTAAAAAAAATTGTCGTGGCTCTACATTAGTTAATGCATCCGATTTTTGCATTCAAGAGAATAATATAACTATGGTTTAAATAATGCATATGGTTTTTAAGTTACAACAATAAAATAACCATGAGTTTATAACTACATCCATTTACTTAATGCATTTGAAATATGGATAAAATATACACGCGCTTATAATTGTATGCATTTGTATAATGCATTTGAAATAAAGACAACCACAATAGTCATATTTTATATTATTATCTTATGTTGTTGCATTGGTAATAACATGAATAATTGTAGCTCATATTTATACACATGGTTTTGTATTAAAAGGAACAATTAAATTGATAGTTATGTTTTTACAACAAAAAAATAACTAGAAATTAATACCATGGTATTGTGAATTTATGCCCATGACTTTGCATTTTGTTAAATGCAATGGTAGTATTTTTTTTCAATAGTATTTACAGCATTGCATATGTTAAATGCGATAAGAGGTTCTTTATTTGAGAATGAATTAAAAAAAAAAAAAAAGTTTGTGGTTATGATTTTGCTTTTATGCATTTGCAAGGGAGTGCTCTTATGCAAAGATGTATAATATGTAGAAGTTATTAATTATTCTAACATGAAAATGATAATCAATACAAATTAAACATTTCGGATGGATAGATTTATATTCTCTCAAATTATATTTATAAGAAAGGACATAATCTTCTGGGTTTTGATAATTTGATATTGCTGGAATTACATGTAATCATGGCATTAGAGATTTTTCTGATGATAATGTTTGTAGTGAAACAATCATGACTTTTTCAAGGAATTGACTAATAGATTTTAAACTAATATCTTTTGTAGTGATAAAATGACTAGTGTAGGCATTGGGATCATTATATATAATCATTGTTACATGCAAAATGAAAAATCATCGTATGCAGTTTTACAATGGACAACTTGGTTTACTAAGATACATTTCTAATTTGCTATGGTTTGAAAATGGTGATGTGTGATGGTGAAAAAGGTTATTGAGGGTTGTTATAAGTTTTAATATCCATAGAACCCAAAAATGCATGTTAATTTTGAAGCCTAACTAATTGCTTGGAATTTATGATAAATAACATAGAAAATATTATTGAATTAAAAATAAATGCATGGATGCATTAATACTTTGTGAGTGACGCATGGGAACACATAAATTAGGTTATAGTAGAGACCATTTCGATTGTTACAATTAGATTTAACACTCTTGATGTGCTTCGAAACAAGAGCTAAAATTCTAGCTTTAGTTTTTGTTCAGTTGCTATGAAGAATCAATAAGAAATCCTCGCTTGGTTTTGGAACAATTTTCAACTACCAATCATCCATTTCAAGCTCATATCTACATACATGGAGTAATATGAAAACTTGTTGATCTATTATGTGCTCATTCCTTGTGCAATCCTTTCCCTATTAATGCAAGCCTTGACTCATTTTCGTTTTGCATTTGGTTATTTGAATAAGTTTATCGTGGAATTTGTTCCCTATCTGGAAGTTTTGTTGGTTATGCCTCAAAAATGTGTAATGTAAAGAAATATGATTGTGGAATATTTTACTACCTTCTATGTGTTTACTTTTGGCATGGAGAGGCTATTTAAATTTTCATTCTTGCTCATGATGACTAAGGATGTTATGGACATATCAATCACAACTGATTTTGATTTGGGGTTTGTCATGTTCATGGTCTTCAAGACTGTTCAGGGATTCATCTTGACAAATTTTGTTTATTACTATCATAAGGTTGTTTCAAGTGCCCAAATGTTGATGGTTCTCCCGACGAAGATGATTGAACAATCACCTATTGAATATGACCATATCTATATTATCCATACATATTTCATCAACGACCCATTATATATTTTCTTTCGTGATATTTTCCAAAGTGCCAAAGAATTTGATACTAGAGATTGCACAATAGTGGCTTGTTTGATTTTCAAAAGTCATTATCTTGTTCACTAGGAATAATGAAAGTGTCAATGCAACCGATACATTCATGTATGGAGACTCTTATGTTGATACTGGAAATCATAATAAGTCTATTTTGTTGTGGCTACCTCCATATGCGATAACATATCCTAGAAAAACCTCATGTAATTACTTTAATGAAAGATCCCTATTGACTTTGTAGACTACCCTTAATCGTGTGCAACCTATTATCACTCCACCCGATCTCTAAGGCTAAAAAAGAGTCCAAACAGAGGTAACCACAGACCAATATTTTAGCTTCGTAACTAGCCCTACCAAACTAGAGAGGGCTCTCTCCACAAAGTCATAGCCAAGAGGGCTGGAGGAATTAGGGTTTTAGGCTAGGTATAAGTACAGGGGTTTTTTTTTTTCAATTTGGGTTGCTCGATGAGGATTAGGTCAAAGAGGCTAGGTCAAGGCAAAGAGGATTAGGGTTGCAGAGATTCAATGGGGAAAGGTAGGTAGAAAACCTAACACTTTAGGGTTTCTTGAGTGGGATGGATCAGGCAAGTGAGGAACTAGAAAGAGCAAGGCTAAGCATGAATTCTTTCTAAACTAAAGAAGATGAAAAAAGTATGAAGGTTTTCCCAAAACAGAGCATGAGAGATGTATTCTTATCATCAACTTGAAAACTAAAATATCATAGAAATGAAATGGATCATGAAACAAAACATTCATACATAATGAGACATAAGAAGAACAATGCTAAATTTCTATACCACAGGTATCCCAAAGAAATAGGTGCAACCTTTTCATTAATTTCCCGCCAAATAGATTACACTAGAGTCTTTGATCAATGCATCAACATCCAACCTGTGAAATTAGTCAAAGATTACATGATATAGACCTAAGACAACCTCTCCCAACCTCAAGGGTCGAATCCCAAGTTGAGGAGGTGTTCCACAAAAAACTGGGTTGAATACCTAGAGTGTAGGGAGCTCAAACTGACTCATCCCTCACTTTTTGCAAACTGATTCATTACATGTCATCAAAAAATTTCACCTAATGTATTTACCCTAGGTAAGTCAAAAACATCATAAATTTATTTAAATTCATGATTTACATTGGTAAAGATCCTATTTACCATGGTCAAAATGGAAAAAATTGAGAAAATTGAAAAATATCAGCAAACTGAGAAAATGTGTCCTATGCGCAGTGCCATTGTCCTACGCTCAATGCCATCTTCAGCTTCACTTTTGAGGGGGTTCCCGGTGTCCAAATTGAGCTCGGGATAGCACATTGGAAATCCTGTCCTGTCTAGTTTCTAGATATTTTCCCATTTTCCAAAATGGTACAGGTTTGACTCTCCAAAACTTCATTCTGCCAAGACTTGTCAAAAGTGTCACGCCAACCTCCAAAATAGGGCAGAAAGGTCATTTTTTGAGTGTTTTTTGACCTTTTGATTGCCTCTTTGACCCAAAAGAATTTTTTTAAAGTGGTTTTTATGACTATACTTGGCCTTCTAAATCTAGTGGTGGTTTCATTTTCTCAATTGGAGGTCCCAAGGAAAATTGCAACACCTAGGCCGCTATGCTTTTTCCAGTTTAATTGTGTCAAATTTCCAAAAACAAAAAATTTCCCAAAATTTTCAAAATTTGCCCAAATTTCTTCAATTTTTTTTTATGGGATGATGATGATATTTATTAGGCTATGAAAGATGCTTTAGAAAGAATAACAAGATTGTCCCCTTCATTTTTCTTGTTTAGGGTTCAAGACTTGATTTGGATTTATTGAGCTATGAGATTGCAATTTGGTTTTTCTTGAAGTAGCGCTTGGCCCTATTTATCAATATGTCATTTTCCTTGTTTGACTTCTCTAGGAGCTTCTCAAGATTTTGGTTAGCCCTATCAAGCCATTTCTCCCAGTTCTCATTAACAATCATGGAAAATTGTTCATTCAATGTAAACTCATTAGCAAGCTCAACCTCTTTTTGCCTCTCTAGTTATAGAGCTCTTTTTAGCCCTCTAGTCCTAGGTATTAGTCTTGTCACTTGTTCTTCTGCCTCATTGATTTCACCATAACTTTCATAGGCCTCATCAAGCAAGGCATTTGCCTTGTTTTCTTCTCTCTTTTCCTTGAGAAGTTGAATTTCCGTGATGGCCTGGTTGGTCTTGAGTTGTTCATTTTCTTGCTCATAAAATGCAATGACAAACTTAGATATCTCTAAGTTGGTCTAAAGCTCACTTATTTGGGCATCCTTCTGCTTGATAATAATTTTGGAGGCCTCATCATCATTCTCATCATCTAAATCAACAAGGTAAAAAACAATCTCTGTTTCATGGAGGTCATCCTTATCATGAATGACTACCTCATGTACATCTTACTTTACCATATTTTCTTTTCCCTTATGTACTTTTTTTGTTGGTGAAGAAGGCAGGGCCCATCCCACAATATATGGGGGAAACACATGCCTATGCCCTCTCTGATATGTCTTTTCCATTGTGCTCATTTCATCCTCTTTAGGCTTTCTAACCTCAACTCTGTTAGGTGACTCTTGTTGCTCATGAAATGGTGATGATGGTGGTGATGGCGATTGAGTATGTGAAGTCGACTAAGGTGATGAAATGGTAGGCACTTTGGATCTAGTAGGGTGAGATGAAGAAGGCACATCTTCAACATGTGGAACTTGTGGGGTAGTGAAGATTTCATTTTCTATGAATGCACCCCGTGAAATGTTCAACTAGTTAAGTCGATGGAGGACAATGATTTTGATCAAGGAGTGGTGGAAAAGACTATTCATATGCGGGTAAAACTCTCTCTTTTGCACAAAGTATTCCATTTTGTCTATGCTCCTGGAAATATAGTATGGGATATTGAGGAATTTAACTCTTGTGAAGTGCATGAGTAGTCTAATGTGATAAGTGTAAAGTCTAGATAACCTCCCTTCACAAGAGAAATACTTCATGATGATCTTCATCATGGGGGCATACCTATTAAGAATATAGGTGAAAGGAAAGACCCTCTTCCTCTCATTTATGTACATTGGTTTGATGAATGGCTCATAGTACTAATCCTCCAAATCTGTGGATTTGAACCACCTCTCACCCATGTTTGGAATTCCTGTGGCAGCATCAATGATGGATGTAGACACTGTGAAAGTCACATCTGCTAGGGTTACTTGATTTTCTTTGAGGTTTACACTAAATGGTCTTCTCAAAACAGGGTGATGTTGTACCCTTTCAACCATGTTACAAAACTCAAGGAAACCAAAATACTGAAAACATGCAATTGTCATTGGTGAGGCTATCAGTTCTCTAGTGTTCGTGGGCTCCAAACTTATGATTCTCACTCATTTGTGTGGCCTTCTCCATTGTCTGTCCTCCTCCTCCAATATATCTTCCTCCTATTTCATATCTTCCTCCTCTTCCATATATTCTCCATGTCTTTCCATGGTGTCTTGCTCTAGAAACCCTAGGGGAGGAAATGGGAATGGGGATAGGTCTAGGGAGTAGGGACTAGAGTAGGAAAATTTAGGGAGATGAGGGAAAGGGTTAGGGAATTTTAGGGGGTGATAGGAGGTCAAGATACTTAGGGAGTTGAAAATGATAATTGGATTACATGTTTGGGGTAGTGGCTGCCTAGGAATTTTAGTGGCCTAGGACTTAGGGTTTTATGGGGAAGGGACTTAGGTATTTGGGAATGATAGTGTAAGTGTAGGGATGAGTTAAATAGTGGTCTAGGAAGGTATAGTGGTGTTTATGGGAAAAAAATTGATAGTGAGAGAGTGTTAGTAGGGTTTTCCACTAGACACTTAGTTAATTTTTCTTATGAAGAAAACCACCATAAAAATGACACTTAGGAAAGAAAGGAGGCAATGATTTTGTATTACTTATTTGATAAAGGAGGAATCATGACTTTGCTGAAAATTTGAGGGAGTTTGAGGGTGTTTTGTTTCTCCTAGAGCTTTTTAGGCAAAAGCCAACACCTTGCCCAGGAGCACAACGCCTCAGGTGAAAAAGGCATCGCCAAATGCCCTACGCATGTCGCCTCACTCCTATGCACATCACCACTTGCCAATGCACAACGCCAAGCAAAATTTCACCTCTAACTCTTCAAATTGACTTCTTCAGGCTGAGTGAGTGAAAATTTGACCTTTGGATATGCAAATGAGTTTGAATCGTATGTCTTGGTGGTCTTATACTTCATGAATTGAATGAATTTGGCCTTGGGACCCACTTTTTCTTTCTTCACTTTCACTTGAAACTATGAACTTTTACTTTTGTACTTGATTCTTTCCTTCGACAATTTTATCTTCTGATGAGTTTTGAGAAATCTTTGTATTTGAATTTTTAGTGCTTTGGCATCTTTGGAACATTGATTTAGCAGCTTGGGATGGTGAAATTATTACATTTTTGAAAGACATAAAATTACATAATGAAAATATAAAAAATTACATTTGAACTGAAAAATACATGTTCAAACAAGATATTTTCTTCACAAATCATATTCACATGGTGAAGATATGTTTATTGGATGACCCTTTACTTGCTGGTCTTATGCAGTGGAGATGAATTTTTATTGAACCTTGGAAACCCTAATGACCTAATGAAACCTTGGAAAAACCCTAAAAGACCTAATGAGACCTTGAAGGACTGAATTTCAAGATGACATGACTGATATTACTTTATGGAGGGTATACAGTCAGCAAGGTATGAAAGTATGCCAGCAATTAATCAAATTTGAGGAAGAGTGATTTTTTCTGGACTAGGGCTACCATCAGTGACTAATTTTTTGCATGACCTGGTGGAATGAATAAAAATTTCTGAGTGGGAATCCTAAAATGATATGAAAAGAGGATTCTGATCACTGATGGCAGGATGCAAATAATGATTCTAAAATTGGCCTTATTAAGAATGATAGCTCTGAAAGAGGTGTCAAGAACCATAGACACTGGATTTTGCAGATCAGTGCCTTATCCATTGGGCCAATACGATCAAAAACTCAAACTAATAAACATGACTGAAAATTGATAATTCAGAAAAAATAGACTAACTCAAGACAAACATAAATTACTTAAACTTGGCTCAATACTGACTTACTTGACTAAAAAATGAACTTTTGAAAATGGCAGAAAATCAGTGAAGCTCCATGGCCTTCACATCGGGCTCCGAATTCCAGTGATCTTCTACTTCACACTTGCATAAAATGTAAGTGATATTTACAATGAAATGGAAAACTGATTGAGAAATGTACTTTAGAAAATATAGTGTTTCAGGAGCCTACAATTGACTGGTCCTCTTAAACACTCTTTTCCATTCATCTCTTCAAGAAATAAGAATTATGTCCTCGACAAGAAGAAATCTGATATGGCACTTTCCATAAATTCTCAAATTTATCATGCTTACCCTTATCCTCATTTCTGGAATCCCAACGGAGTACTACATCTCCAACCTTGAAGTTGTCTTCCTTATTTTTTTGGTCATAGATCTTCTTTATCCTGTCATGGAGTTTTTAAGTATTCTGAAATACTTCATCTCTCATCTATCTAACGTGTATCATTTGATTAATCTGGCGTTGTATGTCATTTTCTCTAGTCCTTTCTTCTTACATCAATTTCATTATTGGGACTTCTAATGATGAAGGAAACAGAGTATCGACACCATACAAAACTTGAAGAGGAAACATTCCAATAGGGTTCTTATTACTCACTCGGTCTGCCCATAATGCATTGATCATCTTCTTATGCCAATTCTTTTTATTTTTCTCTAACATTTTCTTAATGATACTGATCAAGGATTTATTAGAGGACTCCGCCAATCCATTACCTTGCGAGTAGTAGGTTGTAGAGTGCCCCAACTTAATATTATATCTGTCACAAAAGTCAGTCATCTTCTTAGATGTGAATGTGGCCATGATTTCTTTGATAATATTAATAGAACAACCAAAATGAGAGAAAATATTAGTTTCTAAAAACTTAATGATGATAGAATCTATTGCTTGCCTGGTCAGGATCGCTTCGATCCACTTTGTAAAGTATTATGTTGTTGTCAATATCCACTTGTTCTATGTGGATGATGCTGGGTGAATCTCGCTTATGAAATCTAGGCCCCACTACTGAAATGGTGCATGTACTCAAATAGGTTGAAGAGGTAATGGGAGAAGATTTCTCTTACCCTGAAAAACTTGACATTTGTTGCAGCTCATTATTGTTTTGTAGACATCTGAAAAAAGTGTCAGCTAATAATATCCTGCTCTCAATATTTTATTGGTCGTGGTCTTATAATATAGGTGGCCCCCACAATATCCTTTGTGGAAGTCATTCATCACTTCCTTAGATTATTCTTCGACCAAACAGTTCAGAAACACACCTCTAGGATCCTTCCAGTAAAGTGCATTGTCCAATATGCAATACTTTGAAGCTTTGAGTTTCAAATATATTCCTTGACTCTTGGTCATGCCTACAGGAGGGTTTAAGTGTTGTAAAACATAAAAAATATCATAATATCGTGGAGATGAAAAAAATATATCAGATACCTGAATGAGATTCACTTCTTCTTCATTTTCGGACAAGGCTGAAATCAAGTTGATGTCTAAAGCATGAAGTTTTGACTCAGCCATGAGCTTGACTAAGCCCTGACCTTTGATCAACTTGGTGGGCTTGATCTCATGGTCATATTATAATAAAGATGTTATCCATCTCCCTCTCCTACCTTCTAGGTCTATCTGCATGAGAACTTGTTTTACAGCTGCATTAGGCACATAGGCAAGAGTATGTGAATGTAAAATGTAAACTCTGAAATATTTTAGCGCTTTAACGAAAGACAAAGCTTGTTTCTCTATGATGTTGTACCAAAGGACTGCATATCTGATATTGCAACTAAAAAATGAAATTGGTAGCTCCTCTTTATCCCTTTTCTGCATCAAGAATGTTGTCATGGTGTGCTCAGAAGTAAATGAGAGTATTATGAAATCATTAGTATAATCAGGACTTATCAAAACGGGGGCAGTATTCAAGGAAAACTTAACAAAGTTGAAGGATTTCTGGGCATATTCAGACTATTTCACATCATTATCTTTCTTCAACATATTTTTCAATTATCTAAGATGCTTTGCCAAATTAGGAATGAATCTACATAAGAAATTCATCTTACCATTAAATGCTTCTATTTCCTTTTTCTACAAGGGAAATCAATCTGTTGAATTGCTTGAACACGAGAAGGATCAATCCAGATCCCATCCTTGGAGATGATGTGAATGAGAAGTTTTCCCTCCTCCATGGAAAAAAGGCTTTTCTTTGGGTTGAGAGATATTCTGAACTTCCTACATCTCTCGAAAACAATTCTTAAATGGTTCAAATGTTCATCATAAGAATGTGAAAACACTGTAAATTCATCTAAATAAACAACCAAGAAAACATCTTTTTCATTGACGAATGCTATGTCCATGGCCTGCTGAAATGTGGCCCCTGCATTTTTCAAACCAAATGGCATCTTTGCATATTTGACTATGCCCCAAGGTGTAGTAAATTTTGTCTTGTCTTGAGCATCCTCATGCACCAAAATCTAGTTATGTCCTGAATAGTCATCCAACAGTGAAATTTGGGAAGAACCAACAACTCTTTAAAGTATATGATCCATCTTCGGAAGTGGATAGTTGTCTTTGAGGGACACTTTGTTCAAGTTCCTAAAATCTATGTAGCGTCAAATTTCTCTAGTCTTCTTTCTCACTGGGACCAAATTTGAAATCCAACCAAAGAATATGATAGGGACAATAATATTGGAATTGAAATTTTTTTTTACCTCTTTTTCAATTGATGGCAGCAATTAGGGATTTATCCTTCTCAACTTTTTCCGAAAGGGCTTTTGATCGGACTTGATCGTAATAGTATGTTGAATGATGTTCTTTTCATACACCTTTAAATATGCATATTCCCATGTGAAAACACCAGAAAATTCAGAAGGTAATTTAACATATTCAGCCTTTACCTCGGGAGATAAGGACTTGGATAGTTTAACCATCTTTGGTTTTTTTTTTGTCCCAATGTTTACATCTTCAACACCCTTTTCCGTAGGCACCAATGTAGGCTTCCTTGCTACGCCATCTTGGTCAAACAATTCTTCCAAAGGTATGAGACCTTTTGGAATATTGTTGTCTTTCAGCTGTAGTATATCCATCTGAGTTGCTTCTATATCCTAGTCATCTTTATCACAAATTTCATCTATGGAACAATTCTCAAATTTTGCCTCACCTTGGAGAAATTTATTTACTTGCTTATCATCCCAGAATACTTGCCAATATCACAAGTTAACATGAACAATGGGCTGGTGTTTCACATGAATCTCAAACTTCCTATTTAAAAAGATGGGGATCTTAAAATTGCTTGCAGCTTTAGCCAATGAATCTAACATAAGATTTTGATTCCTTGGCACCACTGTAAGTATACACTCCTGAACATTTTCAAAATATCTAGTAAATCATTCCTATATTTTCTCATTCAAGGATGGTTAGCTTGATATTCACAATTAACTTTCTTGACCACAAGTTTCGAATCACCATACATAAAAATCCTTCTTACTCCCAATTTCTTCAAGATTTTTAGGCCAGTAATCAGTGCTTCATACTCCACTTCATTGTTAGTGAAATCAAAAGCTAACTTACAAGAGAATAATATAAAATTTGTAGGGACCTTATTCTATTGATGAAAAGGTATACGGACCCAAATTCCAATTTTTTCCCTGCCTTTCCCCAGGGCACCATCAAAGTCCATGGACCATAGACCATTTTCATCCTCCAAGTGTTGAAACTATGATTTTTTTTTTGGCTCAATTTTCTAAACTGTCTCTTGATTTTTTTCCAGACTTTCTTCCACTTTATCTAATGGGTGTTCTAAATTTTTCTTTATTTCATCTGATGGTTGTTCTAATGAGCTCGGAAGATTCACTTTTTCCTTTTCTATAGCTTCTCTGATGCAATTATGAATCTCTGGAACATATTCTACATCTACAAGTTGGCTATCTACATCATTAAGTCGTTATCATTAAACAAAATGAATGAATAAATATGTATGTATAACATTTACCGGATGATTTTTAGGCTTTTCTTTTCTTGTGATCATATATTTCATCTTGGTTTCACGGTACAATTTTCTCAATTATCCGAAAACAGGGATAGTTTCATAAGAAAATTCTAATTGGAATGTGCCTCTTAATTTACCCCCCCCCCCCCCCCCAAGATATTGATAGCAACATGACAAATTGTGGTGGTATGTCAGCTACCACCACATCCGTGGGCTCATTTATAAGTCTTCTCAGGGAGACCACTAAATATTGTAAATTAATAAATGGACCTCTCTTTGTGATAGAGGTATAAGTCATGGTAGGGACGAGTGATGTCAAGGCCTAACTTTTCCATAATGGATTTTGGCATTATATTGTGGGAGAATCCAGAGTCTAACATGGAATTATGTAAAATGCATTGGTGGATTCTTAGACTCAAGTAAAAAGGAGGAACCTCACTATCTTCTAATTTACCATCAATAGCAGGACCAAAATTGAGTTCGGGTTGATCATCTTCGACATTCACCGTGTCGGAAAAAGGATATACTTTAAGCATCTTGGAAACATGGGACTTATAAGGAATATACACTTTTAATTTTGAAATTTCAGTTTCTAGGCTGAACGGAGTGGTTTTGTCTACCTCTTTAATGACGATGTCTCATTGTCCAGCATGATCCTTTGATGGAAATTATTTCTTCTGACTGTCCTTTTCCTTATTTGTTGAACTTGTGGATGGCTGATTTACCTTGGTCTGATTCATGACTATAGGCTCTTTTCCCTTACCATGGAGAATTTTAGGGGCTAATGTTCGCAGCTGGGCTAATTTTCCATGACTTTTCCAAAAAAAAGTTTCACAAATTTCCATTCTTTCTAAAAAAGATTTGCCCAAATTTTACAATATAAAATTATTTTACCTTAAAAATAGCCAACAATATATAGATACTATATATAAAATCGTTATAAATTTGAATAATTTTAGAAATATATCAATAAATATTTTATAACTTTCATATTAGGGACTATTGAGATTCGCCAATGTTTTAAACTTCAAGATAATTTTCCATCCTTAAAATTTTCCATGTCCCTTACTCTGATTACTCAGAGAATTCTGCCTTGTTTGAGTATCTTTCTGCTGAGATGATCTTTTCTGAATGGGATTAACGGGAACATCTCTGCTCCTCAAGACATCTGCCTATTTTATGAACTAAGTGCATTCAAGTACCCCCATTGATAATCATCTGATTCGTTCTCCAATTCATTATCATTGGAAAGGATAAGATATTCATCTTTAAGCTGATCTTTCTTTTCAAAATACTCCTCATTTTTAGTCAAAAATATAGGAATATCATCAGCTTTGAAAATGAGATTTTCCTCAATAATTGTGTCTTCATATTCTTCTTCTCCTTGAGCATAGTTCTCATACAAGGGTGTTCCTATTTGTTGTTGCTATTGTGGTGGTTTCTCAGAGGCCCGATGTTCTCTCTTCTGGATCCTTAATTGAGGTTGTTGTTGGCCTCTGTAGTTAGGATTTCTGACCTCAGGCTATCTCTCAGTGATGGACATCCTGTCAACCATCCTTTCAATAGTCCCTATCAGTGTATCCATATTAGCATCAGAAGATGACGTGGATGTTTCATCTTTAATATTAACTCTTCTCTCATTTCTAGCTCTAGCTCTCTTCATCAAAAAAATTTCTTCAATGCTGACTGCATTCTTTTGCATATCTTCCAATGTAGCTAGATTTCTTTCCCTTAGTTGGTGAGCCATATTGGGATCAAATGCATTTAGATAACATATGAGAGCTAAGCCTGGAGGAGGCTTGATCTCAACGGGAATTGCATTATAAATTCTATTGAAGCGAGTATTGAGATCTTGGACTGATTCATTAAGATTTCTCTTTATGTTCTCATACTCATAAAGAAACTGTAAATTATTTTTCTTTACCTCCCAATGGGCTATAAATGCATCAATCAACTGGTCTAGGGTGGAAATGGAATTAGCTGTTAAGGACCTAAACCAAAATTTGACATCTCCAGAGAAGCTCTGGGCTATAATCCTCATTTTTGCATTGTCAACATCAACTTCCTCCAAATCTATGAAGTGAGTGACCTTAACAATGTGTTGTCTTGCAGATATAGTAGAATTTTCAACAAACAAGGGGATTCTTTGGCCATAATGATGAGGTAAATAATTAAATTGGGCATGTAAGATAAGTGGGGAAAATCTTGCCATGATTCCTGTTGAGTGAAATGTTGGATTGACAACAAGAGGGATTGGCTGAATAGGTAGTGGAACATTAGTTGTAGGTACTGAAGTAGTAGGTATAAATGATGAGGTCAAAGGTGAAAATGAAAAAACTACAATTGATTGAGGTTGAGGTTGAGTTGAGATAGGTCTTTCCTCTTGATGGTATAATTGGATCCAATATTTGATATCAAGGTCTGATTTAGGTTTAATCTCTTTAAAAAACCAATATTTCAGATAACTAAGGTCTAATTCAGACAATGACTTGACCTCAAATAGTCTTGAAGGATCGAAAAATATGTCAGATAAAGAGGTTTCAGACTTAGATTTAAACAATGGCAATTTAAATTTCAGATCATATGGTATATCTTCAAGAGATAGTAGTTTATCAGGTAGTGAAGTAGATCTTACCAATGGAACTAGTCCTGACTGAATGTTTGTAGATTGATATCTATGCCTTCGGAAAATCTTCTCTAGATCATCAATTGGATCAACTGGATCAGGATCAAGATTTTCTCTAGTATATCTTCTCGAAGCCAGCTCTACAATCTCGGCACTGCAATTATTGAATCAGCCTTTCTAAAACTTAACCCTATCATCTAAAGGATCAAATTCCAATGATTTTGTTGTACACCCAGGGAAAATAAATCTTTCGCTCCTCGGAAATAGCGCCAGTATGTTAGCACTCCATCGGATCTCTAAGGCTGAAAAAGAGTCCAAACAGAGGTAACCATAGACCCTATTTTATATTGGTAGCTAGCCCTACCAAACCGTAGAGGGCACTCTCCACAAAGTCATAGCTAAGAGGGCAGGAGGAATTAGGGTTTTAGGCTAGGTATAAGTATAGGGGCTTGTTTTTTTGAATTTGGGTTGTTGGATGAGCATTAGGTCCAAGAGGCTAGGTCAGGGAAAATAGGATTAGGGTTGCAGAGAATCAATGGGGCAAGGTAGGTAGAAAACCTAACACTTTAGGGTTTCTTGAGTGGGATAGATCATATAGGTGAGGAGCTAGAAAGCGCAATGCTAAGCATAAATTCTTTCTAAACTGAAGAAGATGAACAAACTTTGAAGGTTTTCCAAAAACAGAGCATGATATATGTATTCTTCTTATCAACTTGAAAAACAACATATCATAGAAATGAAATGGATCATGAAACAAAACATTCATAAATAATGAGACATAATAAGAACAATGCTAAATTTCCATAACATAGGTATCCCAAAGAAATAGTTGCAATCTTTTCATTAATTTCCTGCCAAATAGATTACACTAGAGTCTCTGAGCAATGCATCAAGATCCAACTTGTGAAATGAGTAAAAAATTACGTGATATAGACCTCAAACAACCTCTCCCAACCTCAGGGGTCGAATTCCTAAGTTGAGGAGGTGTTCCACCAAAAACTGAGCTGAATACCTAGAGTGTAGGGAGGTCAAACTGACTCATCTCTTACTTTTTTCAAATTTATTCATTACATGCCATCAAAAAATTTCACCTAATGTATTTACCCTAGGTAATTCAACCATATCATAATTACTTTTACATTCATTATTTAAATTTGTAAAAATCCTATTGACCATGGTCAAACTGGAAAAAAATGAGAAAATTGAAAAATATCAGCAAAATGAGAAAATGTTTCCTATGCGCAGCGCCACTGTCCTATGTGCAGCACCACTGTCCTACGCGCAGCGCGATCTTTAGCTTCACTTTTCAGGGGGTTCCGGGTGTCCAAATTGAGCTCAGGATATCTCATTAGAAATTTTGTCCTGTTTAGTTTCTAGATATGTACCCAGTCTCCAAAATGGTCAATTGTTGACCCTCAAAAACATAATTATCCCAATACTTCTCAAAAGTGCAGTGCCAACCTCCAAAACAGGGCAGAAAAGTCATTTTTTGAGTGTTTTTTGACCTTTTGACTACCTCTTTGACCCAAAAAAGTTTTCTAAAGTGGTTTTTCTGATTGTACTTGGCCTTATAAATCCAATGGTGGTTTCATTTTATCTAATGGAGGTCCATAGGAAAAGCGCAGTACCTAGGGCATTACGCTTTTGCCAGTTTGAATGTGTCAAATTGACAAAAACACAAAAATTCCCAAAAATTTCAAAAAAAATTCCGTGGGATGATGATGAGGTGTATTAGGCTATGAGAGATGCCTTAACAAGAATATCAAGATTTTACCCTTCATTTTGATTGTTTAGGGTTTCAAGAATTGATTTGGCTTTCTTGAGCTTTGAGCTTGCAATTTGGTTTTTCTTGAAGTAGTGCTTGACCCTCTTTCTCAATATGTCACTGTCCTTGTTTTCATTCTCCAGGAGATTCTCAAGATGTTGGTTGGCCCTATCAAGATGTTTCTCCCAGTTCTCATTGGAAATAATTGCAAATTGTTCATTCAATGTAAGCTCATTAGCAAGCTCCACCTTCTTTTGCCTCTCTAGTTCGAGAGCTCTTTTCAGCCCTCTAGTCCTAGGCCTTCTTCTTAGAACTTGTTATTCTAGCTCATTGATTTCACCATACCTTTCATAGGCCTCATCAAGCAAGGGCTTTGCCTTGTTTTCTTCTCTTTTTTCCTTGAGAAGATGAATTTCCATGATGGCCTGCTTGGTCTTGAGTTTTTCATTTTCTTTCTCATAAAATGCAATGACAACCTTAGATTTCTATAAGTTGGTTTGGAGCTCACTGATTTAGGAATCCTTCTACTTTATAATCATTTTGGAGGCCTCATAATCTTGCTCATCATCTAAATCAACAAATTCAAATCAGTCTATGTTTCATGGAGGTCATCCCCATCATGAATGGCTGCCTCATGTACATCTTCCCCTGCCATCTTTTATTTTTCCTTCTGTACCTGTTTTTTTGGTGAAGAAGGTAGGGCCCCTCCCACAATATGTGGGGAAAACACCTGCCTATGTCCTCTCTAATATTTCTTTACCATTGTGCTCATTTCAACCTCTTTAGGCTTACTGGCCTCAACTCTTCTAGGTGACTCATGCGACTCATGAAATGGTGATGATGGTGGTGATGGTGATGGAGTATGTGAAGTGGAATGGGGTGATGAAATGGTAGGCACTATGGATGTAGTAGGGTGAGATGAAGAAGGCACATATTCAACATGTGGAACTTGTGGAGCCGTGAAGATGTCATTTGATATGAATGTGTCCCATGAAATGTTCAACTGGTTAAGCTGATGGAGGACAATGATTTTGATCAAGGAGTGGTGGAAAATACTATTCATCTGCTGGTCCAACTCTCTCTTTTGCACAAATTATGCCATTTTTTCTATGCTCCTGAAAAGATAGTATGGGATATTGAGGAATTTAACTCTTGTGAAGTGCATGAGTAGTCTAATGTGATAAGTGTAAAGTCTAGATAACCTCCCTTCACAAGAGAAATACTTCATGATGATATTCATCATGGGGGCATACATATGAAGAAAATAGTTGAAAGGAAAGAGCCTCTTCCTCTAATTTCTGTACATTGGTTATACGAATGGCTCATAGTACTTATCCTAAAAATCTTTGGATTTGAACCACCTCTCACCCATGTTTGGAATTCTTGTGGCAGCATCAATGATGGATGTAGACACTGTGAAATTCAGAACTGCTAGGGTTACTTGATTGTATTTGAGGTTTACATTGAATATTCTGCTCAAAACAGGGTGATGTTGAACCCTTTCAACCATGTTACAAAACTCAAGGCAACCAACATACTGAAAACATGAAAATGTCATTGGTGAGGCTATCAATTCGCTAGTGTTGGTGGGCTCCAGCCTTTCGATTCTCCCTCCTTTGTGCGGCCTTCTCTGTTGTCTGTCCTCCTCCTCCAATCTATCTTCGTCCTCTTCCATATAGTCTTATCTCTTTCCATGGTGTCTTGGTCTAGAAACCCTAGGGGAGGAAATGGGAATGGGGATAGGTAGATGGAGTAGGGATTAGAGTAGGAAAATTTAGGGAGATAAGGGAAGGGGTTAGGGAATTTTAGGGGGTGATAGGAGGTTAAGATACTTAGGGAGTTGAAAATGATAATTGGATAACAGGTTTGGGGTAGTGGCTACCTAGGAATTTTAGCGGCCTAGGACTTAGAGTTTTATGGGGAAGGGACTTAGGTATTTTGGAATGATAGTGTAAGTGTAGGGATGGGTTAAATAGTGGTGTAGAAAGGTATAGTGGGGTTTATGGGCAGCAAATTGATAGTGAGGGAGTGTTACTAGGGTTTTCCACTAGACACTTAGTTAATTTTTCTTATGAAGAAAACCACCATAAAAATGACACTTAGGGAAGCAAGGAGGCAATGATTTTGTATTACTTACTTTATCAAGGAGGAATCATGACTTTGATGAAAGTTTGAGGGTGTTTGAGGGTGTTTTTTTGCTCCTAGAACTTGCTGAGCATAAGCGCAGTGCACTGGGCAAAAGCACAGTGCCTTGCCTAGGAGTGCAGTGCTTGAGGTAAAAAAGGTCGCGCCAAATGCCATACGCACATCGCCTCTCTCCTATGTGCATCACCACTTGCCTACACGCAACGCTAAGAAAAATTTCACCTCTGACTCTACAAATTGACTTCTTCGGGTTGAGGGAGTGCAAACTTAACCTTTAGATATTAAAATGAGTTTGAATGGGATGTCTTGGTGGTATTATACTTCATGATTTGAATGAGTTGGGCCTTGGGACCCACTTTTTCTTTCTTCACTTTCACTTTAAACTCTAAACTTTTACTTTTGTACTTGATTATTTCCTTTGACAATTTGATCGTCTGACGACTTTTGAGAACTCTTTGAATTTGATGTTTTAGTGCTTTGGGATCTTTGGAACACTGAGTTAGCAGCTTGGAATGGTGAAATTATTACATTTTTGAAATACATAAAATTACATAATGAAAACATAAAAAAGTACATTTGAACTCAAAATTACATGCTGAAATAAGATATTTTCTTCACAAATCATATTCACATGGTGAAGAGATGTATATTGGATCATCCTTTACTTGTTGGTCTTATGCAGTGGAGATGCAGTTTTATTGAACCTTGGAAACCCTAAGGACCTAATGAAGCCTTGGAAAAACCCTAAAATACCTAATGAGACCTTGAAGGACTGAATTTCAAGATGAAATGACTGATATTACTTTATGGATGGTGTACAGTCAGGAAGGTATGAAACTATGCCAGCAAGTAATTAAATTTGAGGAAGAGTGATGGTTTTTGGACTGGGGCTACCATCATTGACTAATTTTTTACATGACCTAGTGGAATGAATAAAATTTTCTCAGTGGGACTCCTAAATTGATATGAAAAGATGATTTTGATCATTTATGACATGATGCAAATACTAACACTAACATTGGCCTTATTGGCGATGATAGTTATGAAAGAAGTGTCAAGGACCACATAACACTAGATTTTTCATATCAGTGCCTTATCCATTGGGCCAATACGGTCAAAAATTCAAATTAATAAACATGACTAAAAACTGATAATTCAGAAAAAATAGACTGACTCAAGACAAACTTAAATTATTGAAACTTGACTCAATATTGACTTACTTGATGGAAAAATAAACTTTTGAAAATGGAAGAAAATCAGTGAAGCTCCATGGCCTTCACTTTAGGCTTCGAATTCCAGTGATTTTCTACTTCACACTTGCAGAAAATGTAACTGATATTTACAATGAAATGGAAAATTGATTGAGAAATGTAGTTCAAAAAAGATAGTGTTTCAAGAAACTACCATTGACTGGTCCCCTAAACACTCTTGTCCATTCATCTCTTCAAGAAAATAAGCATTATTTCCCCGAGAAGAAGAAATATGATATGGCCCTTTCCATAAATTCTCAAATTTATCATGCTTACCCTTATCCTCATTTCTGGCATCCCAACGGAGTACTACATCTCCAACCTAGAAGTTATCTTCCTTTTTTTTTTTCAGGTCATAGGTCTTCTTTATCCTGTCATGGAGTTTTGAAGTATTCTGAAATACTTCATCTCTCGTCTATTGAAGGTGTATCATTTGATTAATCTGGCATTGTATGTAATTTTCCTCAGTCGTTGATTCTTGCAGTAATTTCATTAACGAGACCGCTAATGATGAAGGAAACACAGTATCAACACCATACACAACTTGAAAAGGATACATGGCAATAGAATTCTTATTACTCACCCGGTCTGCCCACAATGCATTGATTAGCTTCTTATGCCAATTATTTTTATTTTCCTCTAAAATTTTCTTAATGATACAGATCAAGGATTTATTAGAGGACTCAGCCAATCCATTACCTTGTGAGTAGTAGGTTGTAGAGTGACCCAACTTAATATTATATATGTCACAAAACTCATTCATATTCTTAGACGTGAATGTTGGTTGTGATAATCTTAGTAGGAAAACCAAAACGAGACAAAATATTAGTTTCTAAAAAATGAATGATGATAGAATCTATTGCTTTCCTGGTTGGGATCACTTCAATCCACTTTGTAAAGTAATATGTGATTGTCAATATCCACTTGTGCTGTGCAGATGATGCTGGGTGAATCTCGCCTATGAAATCAAGGCCCCACTATTATTTGGTGCACGTATTGAAATAGGTTGAAGAGGTAATGAGAGAATCTTTCTCTTACCCTGAAAAACTTGACATTTGTGGTAGCTCATTACTATTTTGTAGACATCTTCGAGAAGTGTCGGCCAATAATATCCCACTCTCAATATTTTATTGGTTGTGGTCTTCCAATATAGGTGGCCCCCACAATCTCCTTTGTGGAAGTCATTCATCACTTCCTTAGATTCTTCTTCAACCAAACAGTTCAGCAACACACCTTCGGGATCCTTCTAGTAAAGTGCATTGTCCAATATGCAATACTTTGAAGCTTTGAGTTTCAAATATCTGCCTTGGCTCTTATTCATGACTATAGGAGGGTTTAGGTGTTGTAAAACATAAACAATATCATAATATCGTGGAGATGAAAAAAAGATATCGGATACCTGAATGAGATTCACTTCTTCTTCATTTTCGGACAAGGCTGAAATCAAGTTGATGTCTAGAGCATGAATTTTTTACTCATCCATGAGCTTGGCTAAGCCCTGACCTTTGATCATCTTGGTGGGCTTGATCTCAAGGTCATATTATAGTAAAGTTGCTATCCATCTCCCTCTCCTACCTTATGGGTCTGTTTTCATGAGAACTTCTTTTACAGCTGCATTAGGCACATAGGCAAGAGTATGTGAATGTAAAATGTAAACTCCGAAATATTTTAGCACTTTAACCAAATCCAAAGCCTATTTCCTAATGATGTTGTACGAAAGGGCTACATCTGTGATATTGCGACTTAAAAATGAAATTGGTAACTCTGGTTTATCCCTTTTCTACATCAAGACTGTTTCCAGATGTGCTCAGAAGAAAATGAGAATATTATGAAATCAATAGTATAATCGGGACTTATCAAAAAAGGGGCAGTAGTCAAGGAAAACTTAACTGAGTTGAAGGATTTTCGGGCATCTTCATACCATTTCACATCATTATATTTCTTCAACATATTTGTCGATTCTCTAAGATGATCCGCCAAATTAGGAATGAATATAAGTAAGAAATTCATCTTACCATTGAATGCTTGTATTTCCTTTTTGTGCGAGGGAAATCAATCCGCTGAATTGCTTGAACATGAGAAGGATCAATCTGGATCCCATCCTTGGAGATGATGTGACCAAGAAGTTTTCCCTCCTCCATGGAAAAAAGGCCTTTCTTTGGGTTGGGAGATATTCCGAACTTCCTGCATCTCTCGAAAAAAATTATTAAATGGTGAAATGGCGTGGATTTCAGTCATGCATGTGTGATTGCTAAATTTTAGCAATCTAGTTCAGTTATTTTCAGTTGTATTCAGTTAATTGACCTCTAACTATTGATAGATTCAATGGAAGGTTAGTTGAGTAGTGGGACAATATTATAACTTAGAGAGATGTCAGTTAACTGATCAATCATCCCAAAATAGATAATGCATGTGTTGGGCCCTAGATATGTTATCGTATTTTCTATCCAAACACTTCATTTACAATCCGTATGCATACATTTAAAACATATTCTGTAACTATTATTTTACCAGTTTACACTCAATGCATTCATTTTACCTTTTGGTTAATTACTAATTATTTCTTATATTTTTAACGATTAAATGAGATTTTAATGGTGTTTTCCAATGACAGTTTATTAATATGTTTATGTGCCCAAACAATAAGTTCTAGTACTGGAATTTGACAATTCGATACTTATATCAGTTTTGGTACTAAGTAAAGGTTCACAAATTGGCGCTTCTCGAGATGACATGGGTTGCAACTATATGTTTATGGATGGATTTATGTTCACACCTAACTCACATGTGAAGCTCAAGACATTATTCAAACCTAAATTCCACCTACAAAAATTTGGTACTTAATTCAGTACCAGTTTGGCATTTTCCATAAATTTGGTACTTAGTTCGGTACCTGATTCTATACCTCTGCACTAAAAACTACGAGCATCTATGTCTAGATTTGTAGTTACATCCAAACATGGAGGAAATTCAAACTAATTCCAAGTGGCATCATTCCCATCTTCAATTAAAGTTCCAATATGATCTTAAATCATAACGAAATTGTTTAAAATAATGTGTTATTTTACTTTAGTATGGTGTTATATTTTCATGGAACTCAATATGATCCTCTTTAATCATTGCTTCCTTCACTGTATGTATTAAAAAAAAAAAAACTGCACAACAGATGGGAAAGGATGAGATGTAGAGAGGAATTCTGGGATCATTTTTTTGAGTTGGTTTCTTTGTAATCAATTTGAAGTTTCATCTGTAAACAAAAGGGAAAGTTTTTTTATGTTGTAATGAAGATTCAACTATTGAAATTTTGAGCATATTTATGATGTGATTTAGTCTCTAAGAATGATGTCAGGTCTAGAAGGGCCCCTTGACTCAAGTAGCATCCCTTATTTCATTCGTAGAGCAGAATATTAGTTGGATTCATTTTTTTTCCACAAAACTATATTGATTTTTAGGTTTTGTTCAAGATTTCATTCATAAATATCAGTTTGTATTAGACTTAAATTTCAGATCTCTTGGTATATTAATTTCAACATGTTGTAATTAAATTCAAATTTATTTTTCTTAGGCTTAAGAGTAAAAAAAAAATGAATTGGTTTCTTATCACATTTTGGTACCCAAATTTTTAATCTACAAAATTTATGTACTTAATTTGGTACTAGGTTCTGTACTAGAACAAAGTATTAAAACATATGTAATTTGTAGTTAAGGATGTTTAATTGATTGGATCTTTAGAGCTACTTGGTCAAAGATTCCTACAACGAATAAGAACCTACAATATATAATTATGACTCTAAGATTGCTTAGCATTTATTTTTGATATTTTATTAATGCATTTCTTGTAGTTTATTTCCTTGTATTTTTTACTTTCCTTGCATGCCTTTTATTATAGTTGTCAACATTTATTTTTCTGCAATTTGCTTTTTTGCAGCATGTTTAATGGTTTTTCATCACTATAGGATTATAACCACCGAATTCTCAATACCTAATAAGCTACATAAATAAAACCACATCAAAATTGGCTATTAGTAATGAAAGATTGTGGTTTAGAACCCATTAAGCATTAGAGTCCCACAGTCCAGTGACAAGTTATAATCCTTAGTGGTTAATTATTTCTAGTATTAGTATTAGTTGTTACCATAGGTTAGAATAGGCTCTAATCTTGAATTTAATGTTCTTTAATTTCATGTTCTTGCATATCTAAGTATTACTATCCCATATTCAATAATTAAATGTTGGAATTAGATTACATGTAATTCCACTAAAATTTTTGGCGTCGTTGTCGAGGAGGTGCTAAATGGATTAGAGCATAATTTCTTTCAAAAAATTTCCACGTGATTTTAGTTACAAGGAAAACTAGAGGGAAGATAAAGTATGGTAAGATGTGAGTTAATAGGCACACATCCACTATGGTGGGGTTCCTCCAAAGGTTGTTTGTATCTAATTGATTTTCTAGGTTTTTTTTTCATATGCATAGAATTAAAGGTGGGATCCAAAGCCTCATTTTTCTTTCTCTTTCTTTCGAAGTGTGTTTTTCTTTAGATTGAATCATGACAATAAGAGAAACCTAACTTCTATGAACAAATAAATTGGTGAAAACAGGGTCTTAGTAGCATGATTGCACTTCAAGTACATGATTAGTTTGCTTGCATCTATTTTAAGTGTGTTTTCTTTCTATTTCTTTAGGATTTTTAAATTTTTTTAGTACTTTAATAACTCCATGCACTATTAATCCATGTGCATGGTAGGGATTAGCAACCAACAAAACAATATTCAAGGATGATCAATATTTTGGGAGAACTCTCTCAAATCCTAACAATAGCTAGGATATCTGGTTCTCAGGAAGAAAAAATCTTGACAACAGTCAACAACTTATTTGCCTATCTAGAAGTGATAGAAGAAAAAAAAATCCATTAACCACATCCACAGGAAGATATTCACCCTTCCAATATTTTCAAAGAGAGTAAAGAATCATGGACCACATCCAATGGACAGAAACCATTTGAACCTATGATTGAAGAATTTTTGACATGCCTATCTGTGGATCCTCTAAGCACAGAAGAGGATAACCATCTAATGCTATAAGATATGCATGGAACAGTAAATATGTATATGCTAAGTGAGCCAAATAATGAGGCAAACCAAGAGCATTTTGATTTTGTTGAAAGTTGGTTTCAAGAAACTATAAGGCCATACAATTCCTCATTCTTCCTTACTTCTTGACATCATCATTAAAGAAGTTTGTTCTTCATACTCAGGTATGCATTGAATATTATAATCTAAAATTGAGTATGAATGCATTTTTACACATGTTACGCACATGGTTACATTGGAAATACTCATATACTTGAGGAGAGGAATTTTCTTTTCTCAAGTAGAACAGGATAGTAAATAATTAAATAAATGTTGCATATAATAGTTAATTTAGTTCTAAAATATAGTGAAACATCTTTCTCATTTGTTTTGTATAAGTGGGGATGTTAATAGCTAAAAAGAAACTAGTTGAAAATGGGAGATCTATGTTCCTATTGCATATTTTTGTTGAGGTCTATTTTATCTGCATATTGTTTTAACGAAGATTGTTACAAAATCTTATTTCAAACAACAACATGGTTTAACTACCACAATTTTTTCCCATTTATTATTTCTTTTGATAGTTAGATTTGTTTCTAGTTTTTCTTTTCAATAAAGTAAGATATGTTAAATTTGTTTGTAATTTTATGTGAAGGTAATCTACCTGATGTCCATAATGCATATCAATTATACGGTACCATATTTCATCTAACTAGTACCCAAAATTTTGGTACCAATTTTTTATTTTGCAAGACAAAGTAGGATTCAAGGATCTTGTTCATTTGGGGACGCTTAAATACTGGAAGAATGTTTTCAAAATCAAAAAATACATCTTCATCAATGAAATGGAACACTTACGGGAGTATTTGATGAATATTTACTTTTCCTTAAGTTGTTAAAAATGTTTCATTCATGATTTATCATTAAGACCGTTGTTTCATGAAGATGATTGAATAAATAGTCTTTTCCATAAAAGTTGAATCAAATGATAATTAAAAACTATTCATAGTTGATATACCTTTCTATTTTGGAATTTCATTTTATTTATTCATATATATTTTTTATTATCAATACAAAACAGTTTCTCAAAATATAAGTTACCAAAACATACCAAGGGGACTATAACAAAGTTAATAGGTCCATACAATGAAACCAATGAAAAAAAATCAACTTGAATACTATAACCATAACCCCAAATCATGATATCTGAGCATATTTATTAATACTCACAGTAGAGTTATTGAAGTCTCTACTCATAATGGAACACTAATTTAAAAGCAAAAACATACATGACATCTATGATTAGTAGGACTTTAGGTGTCTTTTTGTTATTCTTTGGCAGCCTCATCCATCTCACATTAAAATGGCTCATTCATGCTATGTACTTTTAAGTACCTATAAGTACATTATGCATCTAAGACATTATGCAGGTAATCAAAGTCACTATGAAATGTATCATCCTATGCCTTTAAGGGTATTTCTGAAGCCTCTCCCCCATATACTAATTGCAAAAGCAATGTCGATAATCTAAACCTAAAATGGTATGAAACATGGGACTAGATCCTTCATTGTAAAATGGGTTTAAGAGGTTAACCCATCAAGGATATGGATGCACACTGGCAGCGGTCAATTACTTGTGATATCACTAGGAAAACCCATCGCTATGGATGCTCGGGGGCAATGGGGCATTATTCCTAAAGAAGTGCCAACCAAATGAGGGATTTTGTCTACAAATATGATTGTTATTCTATAGTATTACAATCAAAATGAATCATGTGTGGATGAATTCAAGGGTAAAAAAAAACTCCATAAATATGTTGCTAAAGAATGGCTTTAAGGTAACATTGATTCCTCTATCATTGGTTTTTCATACTATATCTAAGATTTAAATGACCTAGAAGTGGGACCTATGATCACAAAGAACTAATAAAACTCAACTACAAATATTATCAATAATACTTGGATAAATATAATACTTTGGGTTTTTGTTAGTAATAACTAATTTTTCATTGGTTCATCATTTGTTGTGATCATAAAAAAGATTCTCCTACCTACAAATAAGGAGAGCCCCTTAAATTTATAAAAGGTTTCTTTTTCTTGAGCATAAAATTGTTAAAGATTGATGAAATAATATGTAATGAGTGATTTGGAATTTATTTTATGATTAGTGTTAGTTTATAATCATTTTAATAAATATGATATGACTTATTTTTGTTCATTATTCATCTCATTAGTTCCATTGTTTTGTTTTTTAGGTCCTTTTTTATGTTAGAGCCATCTCAACAACCCTCCTGACTTCTTTAGTACCTCACTTTGTTTGCATGAGGATATGCAAAACCTCATTCATGGGGGAGTGGTTGTTGGGACCTTTTCAACATCTTCATTTCATTCTCTTTATCTTCCTTCAATAGATCAAATCAGCACTCATAAATTCTAGCTCTTCCAAACTCTCAGCCTTAATCTATTTCATATTTAACTTCACACAACTTTAATTGAAACCTTCAGTACAAATCAAATGTTAAAAGGTATAATTGAGGTAAAACATGTTTAAAGGCTCTTTAGCTCATTAAAATTTAAAGAATCGTGATGATTAACCACTTCCTATTTCTTCACCTTTCTTAAACCGCCAATAATCCAACATTTCCAAATCCATTAATGCCTATTCTAGTAAGACCATAAGAATGTTGGCATTATGATGCATGTGTTTTCCTTGATGACAACACTCTTGTAACAGAACAAATATATGGTAACCAGATGAGTTCAAAGATCAGTTCATAGGTGACAAAGTGATGGAACAAAATAATATAATGATGGGACAAAAGTCTGTAGGTTAGAGACAAAAGTTTATGAAGGTGAATATTTGAAGAAATATATGTGGGTTAGATGATGCCAAGTTGTGTACACATGCAGGCATAATGAAGAAAATTCACGTACATGTTGGAGCACTATTTTCTTGATACCAATGGTATTAACCATTGTATTAGCCCATAATATTGAGTGTAGTAACGACTATTTGATCCCATCAAATATTACCACCGACACTAGTGTGATTTTGTTTCATGGTATTGGCTAAGGCTAAAACTATATAAGAAAGTGAATATCAAAGTGCTAAGTGTGCATGTGCAAGGGTTTTTGATGAATACTTCAATATGAAGTATATTTGCATTGTTTGGGCTATAGTTGACAAGTTGTTCTAATATAATTATGCACCAATAAATACAATGATGGATCAGGCTCATAAGACCTGAAATGAATTTTCATTGTATGATTTTCTCATGGATTGAGTAGATATATTATTTGACGCATGTTTTATCACTGAATATTATGATCTGGGCCTATCTGAATTTCTGAAGGGTTGCGCAATTTTAGGTCAAAATTTGCAGATCTATACACAGGTTTGTCTCGGTAAAGCCATGTATATAGGCGGGTTCGCTTCATCAAAGAGACATACATAAAGGAAGTGTTTATAAATATAACATGTCTGGTCAATCTGATCAGTGATGTTGTATTTATGTTGTCTTTCAATGATGTCCTCATGTTAATATGGGTTTAGTAGTAATGTCTGAAGTAGAATTGTTTGAATGATGAAGTTGAATTTGTTTGCATGTTGATTGGTTGAAAATAATGTTGGATGCTACTATTTATATGGGGTTTCAAAGATCTGTAATCTAATAGAATACATCAAAATATCTCTATGCAATTATGTGATTGATTCAGATTAATAATTTCTAGAACATGGTATGTTGATATTTGTACACAGGTTACTTTCCAGAAAAGCGCGTATACATGTGAGTTTCCTTAAGTAAAGTCGCGTATATATCTTGTTAAATGAATGATCAGGGCTATAGTTGATTTAGTATTCTGGGTGCAGTTTTGATATTATGGTTATAGTGATCTCACTATTCTGTTTGAATTGATTTGGTGATTGGTTAAGTGACAATATGCTTCAATGGCTGGTTCAGTATTTGCATGGTTTAGTGATTGCTTGATTCAGTGGTTGTTTTTAGTAATCGGGTGATTTTTTGGGTATTGTGATCAGTTTCAATTTTGATATTGGGATTATATGATGTTAATGGGTTCAACATGAATTAGTTGATGAAAAGTGGCCTACAATTTCTGATGTATTAAAGCACGTGGATCCAGTGTGAAAACTTATGAAACGTGGTCCAAGGATGGTGCTAAGGCTTGTATCCTTCAGTGAAGAAGTCAAAGCTTCCTTCCAGTAGTAGCTGGTGATCAAATTAGGGGGTTAAAGCTCCCTTCCAATGAGTGTTGGTAAATGATATCAGGGGGTTGGAGCTCCCTTCTAGTCGGAGCTGGAGAATGAGTGAAGGCTTTAGCCTTCAACAGGTGGGTGTTTGCATACTAGTATGAGTCTACACCAGTAAAAGAATGTAAGACGTTTTTCATATTAATAAGATTGAAAACTGAGACAAAAAAAACGGTGGTTTTCTCCCACATTGGGTTTCCACCTTAAATCCTAGTTTTCATGTGTGTTACGTAGGTGTGATTATTTATTCTGTTCTTACTACGCATACTTATTTCTTATCAAATGTCTAATGAATATATTATATACTTGTTTAAGATAAACATATGAAGAATTAACTGAATTATAAGTTTACTGGGCATGCACTACTTTTCTTTATAACAATCGCGTACATACGTGAGTTGGCTTCAGTCAAGTCGCATATAAAATTCAAAAAAGAATAAGTAATTTTTTTTGTGAGTTTTTTAAATACTGATTCACCCCCACCCCCTCCACCCCCCCCCCCCCCCCCCCCCCTCCCTCTTAGTATTTATCCCAACAATTGGCTTGAAGGAAGATCTATCAAGATGGAACATCATCTATCAGACCACCTCTCTTCAATGGAAGTAATTTAATTTTCTAGAAGACAAGAAAAAGATCCTATCTATAGTCTCCTTAAGAATATGTATGGGAGATTGTTTAAGGAGGTTACCATTATCCTACCACAGTTCCCACAGATGCAACAGAAAATAAGAAATATGAAACCAATGAAAAAGTTGTCAATGCCTTATTGGGAAGCCTAACCAAATCAAAATTTGTCAAAGTTATGTAACTAAATTCAGCAAAGGAAATATGGGCCAAGATCATCCAGAGCTATGAAGGCGATGACAAGGTAAAGAGTGCTAAACTCCAAACTCTTAGAATTCAATATGAAACTCTCAGAATGAATAATGATGAAATTATTGCAAGCTTCTTTCTATGTATAGATGAGATTGTGAATAGTATGATAAATCTGGGTGAAGATATAAAAGACCCAATTTTAGTAGAGAAAATATTAATATCTCTAACTCCTAAATTCGAGTTAAAAGTGTTTTCCATTGAAGAAAAATAGGATTTGTAGAACCTCACTATTGTACAACTTCACGGGATCCTAACTGCCTTTGAAATGAGAAAAGGAAGTCCCTCGGAAATCAAAGAAGCTGAATTTAAAGAAACTGAAAAAGGTAAGGAAAAAGAAGAACACAAGAAATCATAGTTTATATCAGAATAATATGAGGTTAATTTTGTAAAGAAACTTCAACTTGGCACCAGAAGGTTCAAAGGTAAGCTTCCCTTCAAGTGTTTTTCTTGTGGTAGAGTTGGTCATTATGCTGCTAAGTGTACTTATAAAGAAAACCATGACAAGGGGAAGGATATTGCAAAAGGAAATAGGAAACGATTTGACTATAGGAAAATTTATTATAATCATGAAGATAGTGATGGTTTTTCAAATAGTGAAGAAGGTGAATCTGATCAAGATCTTAAATTACTCGTGGTATTTGAAAGAAGTAATAATGAGTCTGATGAAAAATTTGTAGATGATTTAGAGGAAAATGATTTTTTCATGAAGAAATCACTCAACTTAAAGTATTCTTAGAAGAAGAAAAAATATATCCATAGATACATTAAAGAATCAACTCATAAAAAAGGAGAAGCATAATGAGAAGTTAAATGTAAAATAGTAAGTATAAGAATCGAACTTGAGAAGATAAAAAATCTAAATATTAGATTTAATAAAGGATCTGAAACCTTAGATGAAGTTATCAAGGTTCAACTTTCTCCTCTTATGAAGAAAGGTCTTGGATACAATGGAGAAACTTCAAAGACAGAAAAATCCTTCACCACAACCGGAAGCTAACTAAATGCAACAAATCCAGTCAGTAAAGCTTCAGCCTTCAACTGAAGAACAAAGATACTTCACAGGTAAATCATGTCCACTATAATCCAAGGATGAACAATAGTAGAAGCATTAGTCAAAAGGTAAAAAACACCAGAAGATTCTATGATCACACAAATTTCTACTTTATTGGACAATGTTTCTCATGTCATAATTTTGGCCACAAGTCTACTTAATGTGTTGCATACAAAACCATCATGACTAGAGAAGAAAGAAAATAAAGGAATGAGATAAGAATAAAAAATAACACTTGTAATAATTTCTTACCTCTTAAATATGAAATTGAATGCTCATTTTTCAATAACTTTGGACATGAGGAATCTGAATGCATGAGAAAATTACAGTCAACATCTCAAAAGGAGAAAATATCAACAAATTCTAAGGTATGGAAAAGGACTTGGAATATGAAAGTTTTGGCATAACATTGTATGCAGAAGGTTAAGAAAATAAATGGTACATTGAAAACGGATGCTCAAAACACATGACAGGTGATAAAGATAAACTAATTTCATACAATGCATTAGAGAAAGAAAAGAATGTTACTTTTGGAAATGACTCACCTCCTGTCATTAAGGGTAAAGGATATGTTTTTCTAAAAGAAAAGGTTAAAGTTGGTAATGTTATGTATGTTGATGGATTAAAACATAACTATTTAAGTGTTATCCAAATTTGTGATCAAGGAAATGAGGTTGTTTTCATATCAAAAGAATGTGTGGCTCGTGAACTTGACACGGGAAAGACCAAAATAAATGGAACAAGAACTCCAAGTAATCTGTATGTATTGAAAGGTGGCCAAGAAAAATGTTACTTAGGAAAAAAAGAGGAAAATTGTTTATGACTCAGAAGGTTGGGATATCTAAGCTTCTCTCAACTACACAAATAAAGCAAGCTCAAAGATGTTTGTGATTTTCCTAACATCACCCTGCTAGAAAGTACCATATGCAAGTCATGTCAATTTGGTAATAAAACCAGGGTTCAATTCAATGCCAAATAAGGATCATCAAGTAATACTCTTGAAATTATACATACTGATTTATCTGGGCCAGTAAGGAAAAATTCACCTCGAGGAGAGCAATACTATATCTTATGTATTCATGACTTTTCTAGAATTTGTTGGATCAGTTTATTGAAACAAAAAGATTAAGCATTTGGTAAATTCAAATTCTTCAAAGAATTAGTTGAAAATGAGTTATATCTAAAAATAAAATGGATAAGATCTGACCGAGGAGGAGAATACATAGCAGATGAATTCTTTTATTTCTATGAACAATGTGGCATAAAAAGACAATTTTATATATCCAAAACTCCTCAACAAAATGGCATGGCAGAAAGAATGAAAAAAACCATCCAGCAAATGGCTCGTTCTATTCTTAATGAGTCTGGAACTCCTGACACCTTCTGGGGTGAAGCATCACATACTGTAGTAAATATTCTCAACAAGGCTCATGTTCTTGTAAACAGTGATAAAATTCCTTATGAACTTTGGTATCGTAAGCCTCCTACTGTGAAGCATTTTAGAGCCTTTGGAAGTAAAAGTTTCATAAAAAATAGTGATGAAAAACTTGGTCAGTTTGAAGCTAGGGTAGATGAAGGAATTGTTCTTGGTTACTCATCTAGAATAAAATGATACAAATCATGCATGTCAGGGTTTGATCTCATGGCCAGAAGACACTTGTTAAGGTGTTCATGCCACTATGTAGGGCACAAGTTCAAGTCTCAGATTACCCGAGGGTCGTCATGGCGGGCATAGCAGTTCCTCCTAGGAGAATAGTGGTAGCCAGTGGGATTCGACCTCGTTTCACATGAGTATGATACCGATGTCATTTCCGATTCTGCTGGTACAAAAAAAAATGATACAAATGTTACAATAACAGACTTCGGAAAATTATTGAATGTATTGATGTTGTGATTGATGAAGCATGCACAGATCCCAAAAGAAAGAGTAACAACAACAAAAGAGGATGGTGATGATGAATTATTTCACATATAAAATTGAAATGAATAGAATAAGAAACTAATGAAGTAGTAGAAGAAGACACAACTGATAAATAAAAGGCTCCATATAGGTATGTTAAAAAGAATCATCCAAAAACTCAAATTATAGGAGAAAATGAATCTGGTGTACAAACAAGAATAAATCTTGTAGGATCTCCTAGTTATGTAGCTTTATTATCCACCATTGAACCACAAAATTTAAATCAAGCTAGTAAAGATGAATTTTGGGTTAAGGCCATGGATGAAGAACTTGATCAAATTAAAAAGAATTATACACGGGAATTGGTTCCAAGGCCTCATGATAAAAATGATATTGGGACAAAATGTATATTCATAAATAAATTGAATGAAAATGGACAAGTAATTAGAAACAAATCTAGACTTGTTTGCAAAGGTTATGCTCAACAATAAGGTATAGACTTTGAAGAAACATTCACACATGTAGCCAGACTTGAAGCCATAAGAATGTTTCTTTCATTTTCAATTTTTCGTCATTTCAAAGTTTATCAAATGGATATAAAATCTGCAATCCTTAATGGAGATATAGAAGAAGACGTATATATTGAACAACTAGAAGGATTCATTTTAGGGAATGTTGAAAAACCTTGTATGAAAACTCAAAAAGGTTATATATGGGTTAAAACAAGTTGCTCAGGCACGGTATTATCATCTTGACAAGTATCTTCAACAACAAGGTTTCAAAAAAGGATCCCCAAACAACAATATGTACACAGAAATAAAGGATGATAAAATCCTAATTATTTATGTTTATGTTGATGATATCATCTTCGAGAGTAATGAAGAATCTAAGAGTCAAAATTTTGCCTCTATTATGCAAAAATAATTTGAAATGTCTTTACTTGGGGAGCTAACATTTTTTCTTGGTTTAAAAGTACACAAGTAAAATATGGCATCTTTCTCTCAAAAAAAAAATATCTCAAGCAGATTTTGAAGAAATATGGAATGGAATACTACAAATTGGTATGTACTCCTATGATGACATGATGTTGTCCCAGTTCACATGATGAATCTTCCACAATAAACCAAACAGAATTGAAGGTCTATGATTGTAAGTCTTCTTTATCTAATAGGTACCACACCAAATATCATGCATGCAGTTGGGATTGTTGGACGTTTCCAAGAAAATCCAAAGGAAACACATATTTGGGCGATTAAGAGAATATTCAAATATCCCCAAGGAACCCAATATTTTTTCTTATGGTATCCTAAAGATGCAGATCTTACCCTTCATGCATACACAGATGTAGACTGGGTTGGAAATGTTGATGACTGTTAAAGCAATAGTGGATGTGCATTTTACTTGGGGCCTTGATTGGTATCTTGGTTTAGCAAGAAACAAAGTTCTATTGCCTTATCTACTACAGAAGAAGAATATGTGGTTTGTTAGGTCCCTATATTACTAGTATACTCCCTTATTTTTGTTATTGTAGTCCCCTTATTGTTATTGTTGTACCCCTGTAACCCCAATATTGTTATTATTGTGCCCTTATATTATTATTGTTAGGTTGGCTAGGATTATATTGTGACCCCATGGACTCTTATATATAGAAGGAGGTTTTTTCATTTGTATCATCCAATAATTTTTCATTTATGTAATGTAAAGGACGTTTCCCCCTCGAAGTGGCTTATTTCTAAGTCATTGATCTCTCATTTCTTCTATTTTTGGAGCTGGTTTCATAACATTTGGTATTAGAGCTTTGGATTCTAGGGTTTCATTGCTTCAAACAGGTAATCATGGAATTTTCACTATAACTTTTTTTCTACGAAAGTTAAGAAGTTGAAATTTTATCACGTGAAGCCTAACTCTTGAGGAACATCGTGTAAAAATTTTAGATCTTTGTTTTCAATATTTGTGGAGATATGATATGTGGACGTTAGGGTTTTTTCAGGCTCCCAAATTTCATCTCAAAGAGGTGACAATGGGAAAATCGTCATAACTCTCTCTGTGAGCATCGGATTGGGATTCTATAAAAAGTAGCCGAAATCACATAGACTGTAGTTTCCTTTGTATCATTTTCAGAGCCAAAGGAGGAAACAATGTCACGTGGCATGCCGTACAAGTTCGCTATATTGAACCAGTCCATAATTAGGTCATTGTGGGAGATTGGGAATAAATTTTCCTTGAATCATCCAAATCAAGTCAGACCTTTGGCATTAGAAAGAATATTCAGAGAGCTAATATAGGATTTAATTTCAAATATTGAAGATCCAACATCAAGGAGATAATTCAGTTTCAGTATAGAGCTCCTCAAAATCAAGAAAAGTGTGCGTATTTTTTATCAAATTGCATAAGTCTTATTTAAAAAATCAGTTTGAAGTGATTCCAAGGTAATATTGAAGCATAGATATTGGTATTGGGTTCTAAAATGCAACCTAAAAAGAATTCAACGCCCATTAAGCCTTCATAAATATCTACTTGACTCATGAAGAGAAATAATCACAACATATCATATCAAAATTACAAGAGCAAGTGCACCAAATTTCGCTCTCGCAAAGAACAACAAAAAATGAAATTGAAGTTTTGAAAAAAGGTGTGGAAGTTAGGATGGATGGTTTGAAGAAAGGAGTGGAAGCTAAGATGGATGGTTTGAAGAATGGAATGGAAGCTAATATGGATGGCATGGAAGCTATCATGGAAGCTAATATGGATGACATGGGAGTTAAAATCGATGAAAAAATGAAAGACAACATGGAAGACATGAAGAATGATCTAAAATCAGACATGGAACTTTTGATGACAAGGTTGATACAAGAAATGATTCCTAAAGGCGGAAAGATAGTAGAGGAAACTCATGATGAGAAAAAAATAAATGTTAATTGTGATTTCATAAACTCTAATGTTGGATTGAAGACCGACCATATTCCAAAGATCGATATGAGGAATTTTGATGGAAAGGATCCCTTAACATGGATACTATAGATGGAGCAATATTTTGATCTCAATAATGTGCAAAACACACAAAAGGTATGCATCACAACTTTATATTTAGAACAAAATACATTTGTATGGTATTGATGGCTTTTCTCTTGTAAAAAAATTGTCACTTGGTCAATTTTTACGGAGGAAATGATAACACATTATGAGGATACAAAGAGCAACACCTTCTTTAGCCAATTGATAAATCTCAAACAAAAGGGTTTAGTGGTGGATCGCATTGAGGACTTCCAAAAACTAAATGTAAGGGTAGCTAATATTCCAGAGGAACACATGATTGATGTCTTCATAGGGACTTTAAAGGATAACATCCAACATGAGGTTCGAGTTTGGGAACCTGATTCATTGGAGAAGGCATTCAGGTTGGCAAGAAAAAATGAATGTAAAATTATGGCAACAAGGAAGCCTACCACTCCCATATATAAATATGGAAGTGTTGCTACTCCTAGACTTCCATAACCTACAAGGTTGGCACCACAACAATTGGAAGAAAAAATATCAAAAGTGCTTTTCTACAGTTGCGATAACAAATACACTAAAGGTCATAAGTGTGTTGAGAAGAAATTATTTTACATAGATTGTGAAGAGGATGAAGAAAATGAATAAGAAACTTCAAAAGAAGAGGATATATACTAGGAACCAACCCTAGAGAAAGAAGAAATGAGTTCGACCATATCGTGTAATGCATTGGCAGTAATTACCACTCCTCAAACTCTCAAGATAGAAGTGCATATTAAGAAGAAAAAGGTAATAGTGTTGATTGATTCGGGTAGTACCCATAATTTTATTCATTGTAATGTAACCAAGGAATTGAATTGCTTCTTATACCCAACACCAGAATGTCAAGTAATAGTTGCAAATGGAGGAACTGTAAATTTATTTGGAAAATGTCATAATATCAAGCTAGCCATGGGGGAATATATATTGAATAGTCCAATGTTTTCCATTCCGATGGGAGGTGTTATTTTTGTACTAGGAGTACAATGGTTATAATATTTGGGGATGATAGATTTTAATTTTCAAGAAATTTTCTTGAATTGTTTTTGGAAGGAAAGGAAGTCGAATTACGGGGTATCACAGGGAAGCTAGAAAAGATAATAAGCTCTAATGTCATGACAAAGCTTCTGAAGAAAGAAAAATGAGGCGTAATCTCACAATTATGCTCACTAGAAGTTCCAACATCAAAATAATCTATTTCTCCAGATCTCCAAAAAGTATTGGAAAATCATTCCAAGGTGTTTGAAACTCCCAAAGGACTCCCACCTATTCATGAACATGATCATGCTATTCATTTGATTCCAGGAAGTGTTCCTCCAAACATCAGGCCTTACAGATATCCTTATGTCCAGAAGAGCGAAATTGAATGTATGATTGCATAAATGTTAGAGGTTGTTAGCAATATGATTCCTATGTCTTAATATGTTGTCCTTGATGGAAACTCTCTAATAAAATATGAAATATATGTCTTCAATAGAAGCTCAGGAATCCATCAGAAGAATTGTGTAATTTCCAATAGAAGATTTGGTATTATTGATAATGAAGATTCTATATGCAGGTTATTCATGCCTAGTCGTGTATACACACGGATAAGAATGATCCAAGTCACGTATGCCTTTTGCGCTCCAAAAAGATAATACTAGGGGGAATTACCATGGTATTAGCCCACAAGATTTAGTGCCATGTCGTCTATTTGATTTCGTCCAAGAATACCATCGACAGCTGTGTGGTTTTGACTCATGGTATTGGTAAAGGCTAAATCTATATAAGGAGAAGAATATCGTAGTGAAATTGTGTGCATGTGGAAGGGCTATCACTAAATACTTCTCTCTGAAGTATATCTGCATTGGATGAACTCTGTTTTATTGATAAATCTAAATCTATGATGCACCCTTGGATAGATTGATGGATCAAGATCTCTAGACCTGAAATGACTATGTTCTTGCATGTTCCATTGAAGAGATGATTAGATCTAAGACCTGATGCATGTTTGTTGAAGTAAAGTGAAGAAATCTGAGTAAGCTTTATAGATCTGAAACATTCTGCTGAAATAATATTTACAGATCTATACGCTAGTTAGTCTCAATAAAAGCGCGTATATACGCGGGTTTGCTTCAAAAAATGCGTGTATGGAAGTTAGGGCTTTCTGAAGCCTATTGCAGGGGCTTTTCTATTATTGTTGCTATTTTTCTATTGTCTATCAATGAAGTCTTCATATAGATATGGTTTGCTTGATTGTTGTATATGATGCTAAGATGATTATGTAAAAATCTGATCAATGAATGAGAAAATATGTGTTATGATGATTGACTAATCTAGGGTTCTACAATTCTGAAAAGATATCTGACTGAATGACTCTGATTTGGATCTGAGACAGATCATATTCTGAATAACAGTATTCACATATCTATACGTAGGTTGGTGTTAAGTACAACGTGTATACACGCGGGTTCAATGAAGAAAAGTAGTGTATGCCCTTTGAGATAATGAATGTTCAGGGTTGAATTTGATTCTGTATACTGATTCTAAAATCTGGTTGTTACAGTGTTCTGATTATAGTGATCTCATTGTTCGGTTTGATGTATTGGGTGAAGTTTATTATTGTTGATCTTTGTGAAGGGTTGTGCTGAAGCTGTGTGATCCAGTATGAAAATTGATGAAATTTGGTCTACAGTGATTTTGAGGGAAGTAGAAGCTTCCTTCCAGTAGAAGTTGGTGTTTTGATCAGGGGGTTGAAGCTCCCTTCCAGTAGTGGCTGGTAAACGAGATCAGGGGGTTGTAGCTCCCTTCCAGTTGCATCTGGAAAACAAGAGAAGGTTGTAGCCTTCTATAGGTAGATACCTGCGTACTGATATGAGTCTACATCAGTACAATATTGTAAGAAGTTTTCCATATAATAAATATTGAAGACAGAGACAAAAGCAACGATGGTTTTCTCCCGAATTGGGTTTCCACCTTAAATCTTGGTGTTCATGTGTGTTGTGTGTGGTGATTTATTCTACTATTACTACACATACCTATTGTTTAACTAACAGATGCATGACTAATAATCTAAGTTAAAGATTGGATCTGAAAAATTCTTTCTAACAATAAATTTATATCAGTATATGCAAGTTTATTTTGGTATATGCGTGCGTATACATGAATTGGGTTCATCAAAGTCACGTATGGAATTCAACAAAGAAAAATTAAAATTTATCAGTAATCTCTAAATACTAATTCGCCCCCCCCCATCTTAGTATTTTTCCCAACAGTTGGTTTCAGAGTATGTCCTTCTGAAGAAACTTAATCGCTAGAAGGAAGATCAGCTAATATGAGCAATCAAGATGGGACAACATCTATCAGGCCTCCTCTCTTCAATGGAAACAACTTAATCTTATGGAAGACAAGGACAAGAACCTATCTTCAATCCTTGGAGAAGATGTATGGGCTATGGTTGAAGGAGGTTATCAATATCCAACTTATGTTCCAACAGATGCAGCAACAAGAAATAACTATGAAACTAATGCAAAGGTGGTCAATGCATTATTGGGAAGTTTGACTGAATCAGAATTTGTCAAAGTCATGTAGTTAAATACAGCAAAGGAGATATGGGACAAAATCATTCTAAACTATGAAGGTGATGCCAAGGTAAAAAGTGCTAAACTCCAAACTCTCAAAATTCAATATGAAAAACTCAAATGCACAATGAATAAAGCATTGCCAGTTTCTTTTTACGTCTAGATGATATTGTAAATCGTACGAGAAATCTGGGTGAAACTGTATTTGACACTAATCTGGTAGAAAAGGTTTTAAGATCTCTAACTTTGGAAACAGGACGCTACAAACTCTTACTGTTCTTCAACTTCATGGGATTCTTACTGCTTGTGAAATGAGAAAAGGAGGTCCATCCGAAGTCAAAGAAGTTGTCTTCAGAGCTACTGCAAAAAGAAAGGAGGAAGAAGGAAAAGAAGGATCAGGATATGTTTCAGAAGAAGATGAGATAAATTTTGTAAAGAAGTTACAACTTGGCACTGGAAGGTTCAGAGGTAAGCTTCCCTTTAAATGTTTTACTTGTGGAAGAGTTGGTCATTATGCTGCTAAATGTCCCCATAAGGATAGTCATGAAAAGGGAAAGGAAGTGGCTAAGGAAATAAGAAACAGTTTATCAATAGAAAAAGCTATTATACTCATGAAGATAGTGATGTTCTATCAAATAGTGAAGAAGGAGAATCTAATCAAGATATTAGACTACTCATGGCTTTTGAAAAGGACTCTAGTGATACTTTTATGGATGCATTAGAAGAAAAGTACTTTCTTGAAGAAATAAATCATCTCAAAATATGTTTGGAAGAAAACAAAATTTCCAGGGATACTCTAAAATATCAGCTTATAGAAAAGGACAAGCACAATGAGAAATTAGAATGTGAAATAGTAAGTCTAAGAAAGGAAATTGAGAAAATGAAAACTTTAAATATTATATTTGCTAAAGGATCTGAAACCTTAGATGAAATTATCAAGGTACAATGCTCTCCTCTTATAAAGACAGGTCTTGGATATATTGGAGAATCATCTCAGTCTTTAGCACCAAGCTATCTAAATGTAGCTAAAGTCATCCTACAACATTCTGTCTCTCATCAAAAGAACAAAGAAACTACACAGGTAAAGCATGATCACTTTAATACAAGGAAGAATAATAACAGAAATATCAATCAACAGGTAAACACAAATATAAGGTTTCATGATCGTAGAAATTTCTTCTTTAATGGACAATGTTTCTCATGTCATAATTTTGATCATAAGGCTACTCAATGTGTTGCATACAAAACCATCATGACCAGAGAAGCAAGAAAGCAAAGAAATGAGACTGGAATAAAGAAGAATACTTATAACAACTTTTTTCCTCTTCAAAATGAAATTGAATGTGCTTATTGCAATAAATTTGGTCATGAAGAATCTAGATGCAGGAGAAAACTAAAGCCAAAAGAGAATATACCTCCAAATTCCAAGATTTGGAGAAAGAAGGACTCACAAGTTGAAAGTTGTGGCATAGCTTTATTTTCAGAAGGGGAAGAGAATCAATGGTACATTGATAGTGGATGCTCGAAACACATGACAGGTGATAGAAATAAACACCTTTCATACAATGATCTAGAGAAAGAAAAGAATGTTACTTTTGGAAATGACTCTCCAGATGTCATCAAAGGAAAAGGTTCTGTTTTTCTAAAAGAAAAGGTGAAAGCTAACAATTTTATGTATGTGGATGGATCAAAGCACAATCTGTTAAGTGTGATTCAAATGTGTGATCAAGGGAATGAAGTTGTCTTTAGTTAAAAATAATGTATAGTACATGAACTTCAATCAGGAAAAACGGTAATAAAAGGAACTAGAACACCAAGCAATCTATATGTATTGAAAGGTGGCCAGGAACAATGCTACTTGGGTAAATCTTCATAAAATTGGTTATGGCACAAAAGGTTGCGACACTTAAGCTTCTCCCAAATAAGCAAATCCAATAGACTCAAAGTGGTTCGTGATCTTCCCAGCATCACTCTACCTAAAAGTACCATATGCAAATCTTGCCAATTTCGTAAGCAAACGAGGGTACAATTCAATGCTAAAGAAGGATCAGCAAGTAAGCCTCTTGAACTTATACATACTGATCTATGTGGTCCTGTAAGGAAAAATTCACCTCGTGGAGAACAATACTATATTTTATTTCTTGATGACTTCTCTAGAATGTGTTGGATTGGTTTACTGAGACATAAAGATGAAGCATTTGAAAAATTTAAGATCTTCAAAGCTTTGGTTGAAAATAAATTAGGTATAAAAATAAAATGTCTTAGATCTATCTGAGGAGGAGAATATATATCAGATGAATTCTTTGATTTCTGAGAACATCATGGCATAAAAAGACAGTTTTCTGTAGCTGGAACCCCACAAAAAATGGAGTGGCGGAAACAATGAATAGAACAGTTCAACAAATGGCTCGAACTATGCTTGATGAATCTGGAACCCCGGATACCTTTTGGGGAGAAGCATCACATATTGCGGTAAATATTATGAACAAGGCTCATGTTCGAGTGAATAGTGATAAAACTCCTTATGAACTCTGGCATGGCAATCTTCCCACCATAAAGCATTTTAGAGTTTCTAGAAGCAAATGTTTTATCAAGAACAATGATGAAAAACTTGGCAAGTTTGAACCTAGTGCAGATGAAGGAATATTTCTTGGTTACTCTTCTATAAGTAAAGCATATAAATGTTACAATAAAAGACTTCAGAAGATTGTTGAATGTATTGATTTTGTAATTGATGAGTCACTCTCAGCTCCTAAAATGGAAATACCAACAACAAATGAAGATGATGATGATGATGTATATCTTCCTGCATCAAATAGAAAAAATATATAAAGTGAACCCAATGAAGCACGAGATGAAGATCTATCTAAAAAGGCTCCATCTAGGTATGTTCAAAATAATCATCCAGAATCTCAAATTTTGGGAGAAAATGGATCATGTGTCCAAACAAGAAGAACTCTTGTAGGATATCCTATCTATCTGGAATTTCTATCCACTATTGAACCACATAATGTCAATCAAGCTAGCAAAGATGAATGTTGGATTCAAGCCATGAATAAAGAACTTGATTAGATTGAAAATAATCATACTTTGGAATTGGTTCCAAGACCTCATGATAAAAATGTTATCGGAACAAAATGGATATTCAAAAACAAATTAAATGAAAATGGTGATGTTATTAGAAACAAAGTTAGACTTGTTTTTAAAGGTTATGCTCAACAAGAAGGTATAGACTTTGAAGAAACATTTGCTCCTATAGCTAGACTTGAATCCATAAGAATTTTTCTCGCTTTTTCAAGTTTTCAACAAATCAAAGTTTATCAAATGGATGTTAAATATGCCTTTCTCAATGGTGATCTAGAAGAAGAAGTTTATATAGAAAAACCAGAAGGATTCATTCTGGGAAATGATGAAAAACTTGTTTGCAAACTTAAAAGGCTTTATATGGTCTCAAACAAGCTCCTCGAACATGGTACTATTGTCTTGACAAATATCTTCATCAACAAGGTTTCACAAAGGAATCTGCTGATAGTAATTTATACACAAAACTAGAGAATGATAAATTTTTTATTCTAGTTGTATATGTTGATGACATCATTTTTGGAAGTAATGAAGAGTCCATGAATCAGAAATTTTCTTCTATTATGGAACAATAATTTGAAATGTCTTTACTTGGGGAACTAACATTGTTTCTTGGCTTACAAGTGCAACAAGAAACAGATGGAATATTTTTATCACAAGCAAAATATCTTAAGCAAATTCTGAATAAGTATGGGATGGAAGACTGCAAACCTGTGAGTACGCCAATGGTAACTGGATGCAACCTTAGTTTTCATGATGTTTCTCCCACGGTGAATCAACCAGAATATATATCCATGATTGGAAGTCTGCTTTATCTAACTGGGACAAGACCATACATCATGCATGCAATTAGGATTGTTGGACGATTCCAAGCTAATCCAAAAGATTCACATCATCGGGCTGTAAAAATAATATTCAAATATCTACAAGGGACTCAAGACTTTGGTCTATGGTAGCAAAGAATGTTGATCTCACTCTTCAGGCTTACAAAGATGCAGATTGGGCTGGAAATGTTGATGATCGAAAAAGCACTAGTGGAGGTGCATTCTATATGGGGCCCCGATTAGTATCTTGATTCAACAAGAAACAAATTTCTATTGCCTTATCTACAGCAAAAGTAGAATATGTGGCTGTCGCATCTTGTTGCACACAAATTCTTTGGATGATGCAGACTCTACAAGACATTCAAATCAAATGTTCATCTCCCATCTCCATTCTATGTGACAATACAAGTGCTATTAGTATCTCAAAGAATCTTGTTATGCATTCCAAGAATAAGCACATTCCTATCAAATATCTACTTAATTTCAGAAGTTTAAATTCGATACGTGGGTTTCTTAAAGACCAATCGCATATATACACGAGTTCGTGTGCATAAAACCATGTATGTTTTTTGCTGACAAAATTATATGGGTCAGCACTCAGAACAGTTGTTGTGATGTTGGTTAATCTCTGTTTTTGTTCCAGTATTCATATTTCTGTATCATTCTCTGATGAATATGCTTTGATGAATTGGTTTTTGAAGATGTTCAAGATGCATCAGCTTAGGGGGAGCACCTGTCTTGCTAAAAATGATTCATTGTTGGCATTCTGATTGGTTTCTGATATATGATCTCTCTCTTGAGATCTTTTGGTCCTGTTTGTGACATTTCATTTGATGAAAAGGGATTATTGTCCCTCATGATGTAAATTGTTCTATTCAATCATGTAAGGACTTGTTCTACTTTGTAAACCCACTTGGGAGGGTGGTTGAGCCAAATATGTAATTCCACTTGGTTGGATCATTGATGTAAGTATGAGTCCTTGGTGATAGGAAAGGTCATACTTGGTTGAGTTATGGATTCATGTACTTCATTGAAAAATGTGTCTAAAGATTCAGCATGAACGCAGGGGGATTATGGTCAAAATAGTTCCCTTTTCTCTTGATGTCAAAGGGGGAGAAGATTTTGGGTGTTTGATTAATGATTATGTTTAATGTATCCTTGTCGTGGTGATCAAACACCATCATGGTTGCCATCAAGTCCAAAGGGGGAGATTGTTGGCAATATGATTCCTATGTATTAATATGTTGTCCTTAATGGAAACTCTCTGATAAAAGATGAAGTATATGTCTTCAATAGAAGCTCAAGAGTCCATCAGAATAATTTTGTAATGTCCAACAGAAGATTTGGTATTATTCATATTGAATATTCTATACGCGGGTTTTTTCAGGCCAAGTCGCATATACACGTGGATAAGAATGATCCAAGTTGCATATGCCTTTTTCTCTCCACAAAGATAATACCAGGGGGCATTACCATGGTATTAGCCCATGGGATTTAGCGCCATGACATCTATTTGATTTCATCCAAGAATACCATTGACAGCTGTGTGGTTTTGACTCATGGTATTGGTAAATGCTAAATATATATAAGTAGAAGAAGATCATAGTGAAAGTGTGTGCATGTGGAAGGGATATCACTAAATACTTCTCTCTGAAGTATATCTACATTGGATGGACTTTGTTTTATTGATGAATCTGAATTTATGATGCACCCTTGGATAAATTGATGGATCAAGATATCTAGACCTGAAATGACTATGTTCTTGCATGATCCATTGAAGAGATGATTAGATTTGAGACCTGACGCATGTTTGCTGAAGTAAAGTGAAGAAATCTGGGTAAGTTTTATAGATCTGAAACATTCTACTGAAATAATATTTACAGATATATACGCTAGCTCCTCTCAATAAAAGCGTGTATATACGTGGGTTTTCTTTAGAAAAGGAGCATATGGAAGTTAGGGTTTTGTGAAGCTTATTGCAAAGGTTTTTCTGTTATTACTGTTTTTTTTTTTTTCTGTCAATGAAGTCTTCATATAGATCTGGGTTGCTTGATTATTGTATATGATGCTAATATGATTATGTACAAATATGATCAATGAATGATAAAATATGTGTTATGATGACTGACTGATCTAGGGTTCTGAAATTCTGAAAAGATATCTGACTGAATGACTCAAATATAGATCTGAGACAAATCATATTCTGAAAAAAATTATTCATAGATATACACGCATGTTGGTGTTAAGTAAAGCGTGTATACATGCGGGTTCAGTGAAGCAAAGTAGCATATGCCCTTTGAGATAATGAATGTTCAGGGTTGAATTTGATTATGCATACTGATTCTGAAATCTGGTTGTTACAAGGTTCTGATTACAGCGATCTCACTGTTTGGTTTGATGTATTGGGTGAATTTTATTATTGTTGATCTTTGTGAAGGGTTGTGTTGAATCTGTGTGATCCAGTGTGAAAATTGATGAAACATGGTCTGCAGTGATTCTGAGAGAAGTAGAAGCTTCCTGCCAGTAGAAGCTGGTGTTTAGATCAGGGGGTTGAAGCTCCCTTCCAGTAGTGGCTGGTAAATGAGATCAGGGGGTTGTAGCTCCCTTCAAATTGCAGCTGGAAAATGAGAGAATGTTGTAGCCTTCTATAGGTAGATTCCTGCGTACTAATATGAGTCTGCATCAGTACAATATTGTAAGAATTTTTCCATATAATAAATATTGAATACGGAAACAACAACAGCTGTGGTTTTCTCCCCAATTGGGTTTCCACCTTAAATCTTGGTGTTCATGTGTTTTTCTCTTTTGTGTGATGATTTATTCTGTTGTTACTACACATAATTACTGTGTAACTAACAAATGCATGACTGATAATTTGAGTTAAAGATTCGATCTGAAAAATTATTTCTAACAATAATTTATATCAGTATACGCAAGTTTCTTTTGGTATATGCGCGTGTATACGTGAGTTGGGTTCATCAAAGTCACGTATTGAATTCAACAAAGAAAAATTTTAAATTTATCGATAGCTCGATTCTGGAGCTCCCCCCCCCCCTCTCACTATTTTTCCCAAATGAGGCTGGTATAATTAAACCTAGTCAAAGTTATTTCTCTACTCCAGTAGTATTGGTGCACAAGAAGGATGGATCATGGTGCATGTGTCTGGATTATAGGGAGCTCAATAAGCTCACTATTAAAGATAAATTTCCCATTCCTGTGATTGATGAACTATTTGGATGAATTACAAGGAGAAATTTATTTTACCAAATTGGATATTCGTTCAGGATATCATCAAATTGGAATGAAGACTGAAGATATTCCAAAAACAACATTTCGAATTCATGAGGGTCATTATGAATTTTTGGTCATGCCTTTTGGCCTTACCAATGCACCTTCTAGATTTCAAGGGTTGATGAATTCCATTTTCAAACCCTTCCTTAGAAAAAAAAATTTAGTATTTTTTGATGATATACTAATCTATAGCAGGTCTTCGAAGGATCATGTTCAACATGTTAACAGGGTGCTCAAACTATTGGAGGAGAAACAATTATATGCAAAAACCTCCAAATTTTTCTTTGGAGTACAAGAGGTGGAATATTTGGGTCATATTGTATCTCACGAGGGTGTTAATGTAGACCCTAACAAAATTAAATCCATTAAGGAATGGAAATTCCCCACAACCATAAAGCAGTTGCGAGGATTTCTCAGGTTAACAGGGTATTATCGCAAGTTTGTTAAGAATTATGGGAGAATTGCAGCACCTCTAACAACATTATTGAAGAAAGATGTATTTTCATGGACTCCTGAAGAAGATAAGGCCTTTGAACAGATTAAAGAGGCAATGTGCCTAGCACTGGTCTTAGCTATGCCAGACTTCACAAAAACCTTTATTGTGGAATGTGATGCCTCAGGAAATGGAATTGGTGTTGTTTTAATGCAAGAAGGAAGACCCATTGCTTTTGAAATTCGTCCAATCAAAGGAAAGTATTTACATAAAGCTATTTATGAGAAGGAAATGTTAGCAATACTACATGCACTAAAGAAATGGCGACCTTACCTAATGGGAAGACACTTCAAGGTAAAAATTGATAATGATAGTCTTAAGCACTTTTTGGAACAAAGACTATCTTCAGAAGAGCAGCAAAAATGAGTCACAAAGATGTTGGGTTATGACTTTGAAATCATATACAAAAAAGGGAAGTTAAATGTTGTTGCAGATGCACTCTCAAGAAAGGATGAAGAGGTGGAAGCATTGCTTTGTGCCATTTCTATTATCCAACCAGATTGGATTACCGAAGCAAGGGATGAACGGAATAAGGATGAAGAAGTGTGGACACTCATTCAAAATTTGTAGCAAGATCCTAGTACATCTGATACATTTATTTGGAAAATGATTCCTTATGGTACAAAGATAGCTTATATCTTTGTAAGAATTCCCAACTAAAACAAAAGATTATTTTTGTAGGAATTTACAGGGTAAGTTCCTTAGATCAAGAACCAAAGGTCACTGCTCACAAACAGATCACAAATCAGTACACCAGTATAATCAGGTGGTTAAAACACTCAAAGAGGGAAACATTCCACGGCCTGAGCCAACGCGGCCATTTCAGGCAATTTATTAATATAAAAAGAAAAGTTACATATGTTTCTCTCATAAATGGTTACTAAAAAAATGACCCTCCATGCTCTTTAAATAGAGATCATGGACCAATCGGGTGCTAAGCCATAGATGAAATTTCGTTAATACCGAGGAGAGAGATAACTGTCGGATCACTACAAATTGTGACCATCAGATTATAAGTTACAAATGTACATGGTAAAGAAGCACACTTTACCTAACTCTACACTAGACTAAGTTATTCTTAACTATTTCCTACGTGTCAAAATATCCTAACACTTTTGGAATTTCACACTTCTCCTTTAGGAGGACAATCAAGATTTTTTTAAAATTACCACAGGGTGAAGAAATAATTTTTTTGGGATGGCCTTAATTCTGAGATTCAAAGTTTGTGGTGGAATGTTTGGTTTTCCAGCAAAATAAAGTTGAGACAATTAAGACCTCGGGGCTTCTACAACCTTTATCCATTCCAAGTCAACGTTGGGAGGAGATTTCAATGGATTTTATCACAGGTTTACCTAAGTCCGAAGGAAAGAGTGTCATCATGGTAGTAGTTGATAGACTTACCATGTATGCACACTTTTGTGCATTATCTCATCCATTTAAAGCAAGTACAATTGCTACTGCATTTATGGAAACAATTCAAAAGATACATGGAAACCCAAATATTATTGTAAGCGACAAAGATCCAACTTTTACTGAAAATTTTTGGACGGAATTATTTTCTTGTTTCGATACTCAACTAGCTCATAGCTCATCTTATCATCCTCAATCTAATGGTCAAACTGAGATAGTGAACACATTCTTGGAAGGATATCTTCATTTTTTTTTATTTGATAATCAAACACAATGGGTCAAGTGGTTACCTCTGGCTGTGGTATAACACTTCCTTCCATACTGCAGCAAAAATGACCCAATTTATGGCACTTTATGGATATCATCCACCATCCATCACATCATCTTTTAGAGAAAATTATAAGGTTCAAGAAATGGAAGATCACATCAAGCATCAAAAAAAGTTTTCCAACTCTTAAAGGATAACCTAAATTTGGCACAAAAATCAAATGAAACAACATGCAAATCAACATCGCAGCGAGAGAAGTTTTGATGTAGGAGACTGGGTATTTTTATAGCTACAACCATACAAAAAAATTTCCCTCAAGCAAGCTAAGAAGGACAATAAATTATTGCCAAAGCACTATGGCCATTATGAGGTGTTGCAAAATATTGGAACTATGGCATACAAATTGGAGTTTCCCGCTTCTTCGCAAGTGCATCCAGTTTTCCATATTTCATGCTTAAAGAAGGTTATAGGTGACAGACTTCTAGTATAGACAATATTGCTAGAACTTGATGAGGAAGGAAAAATCATATTGGAACCTGTAGCAGTCACGAAAACAAGAACTCGGCAGCTACGAAATCAATCAATTTTATAGTATCTCATCAAGTGGAAGAACTTACCCACTGAATATTCTACATGGGAGGATGAGAATTTTATACAGAAGCATCCATAGCTACTCAAGCGTTGAGTACAACACTTTTTTTGAAGGACAGGGGCATGTTAGGACCCTATATTACTATTATAGTCCCTTATTGTTGTTAGTGTAGCCCTCTTATTGTTATTTTTGTACCCCTATAACCACAATATTTTTATTATTGTGCCCTTACATTATTATTGTTAGATCGGATAGGATTATATTGTGACCTCATGGACTCCTATATATAGATGGAGGTTTTTTCATTTGTATCATCCAATAATTTTTCATTTATGTAATGTAAAGGAGGTTTCCCCCTTGAATTGGCTTATTTCTAAGGCATTGATCTCTCTTGTCTTCAATTTTTGGAGCTAGTTTCATAACATGGTTGTTGAATCTTGTTGCACACAACTTCTTTCGATGATGCAGACCTTACAGGATATTTAGATCAAATTGTCTCCACCCATTTCCATCATATGTGATAATACCAGTGCTATTAGCATTTCAAAAAATCCTGTTATGCATTCCAAAACCAAGCACATTCCAATTAAGTACCATTTTCTAAGAGAACAAGTGCTTGAACAAAAGGTTAAATTGGAGTATGTTCCCTCCAAAGAACACATTGTTGATATATTTACTAAACCTCTTCCATGAGAAGCATTTGAATATCTCAAAAAGAAACTAGGAGTGGGCCCTACCTCATCTTACTTTTGATAAAATCTACTCTTGCATAGGTGATGGTTCAGAAGTTTTCTTTCTGTACGCAGGTTTCATGAACTATAGTCACGTATATACACAATTTTCTATTCAGACATGCACGTGTGCATGCACACACACACAGAGACATATATCTATGAATAAAAAGGCTTGGGTCTAACTCAAGAAACGTTTCTAATATGCTTATGTCAGCTATTTGCTGATCAAATGTTGATTACAATTTGCAGCTGTTATTTATAATTGGTTTAGAGCACGAGGAGTTGGTACAAAATGTTATTTATTCTTTTCCAGATTGATGAAGATACTTTGATGCATGAATTTATGATCTATCAAAGAATAGGTAGCACAAGTTCAGGGGGAGTTTTAGCCTTACTGTTGAAGATGCATTTCTGGCATTTGTTTAAGGCATTGTTGAAGATGTTCATAAGGTTGATCAATGATGCATATATGAATACCTTCTCTAGGTTTTCATGATGGTGATGTTGCTGCCATGGATGATACTTTGTTGCATTATTTTATAAGGATATCTCTCTGTCAAGATCCTTTGGTTTTTTTATAAGTGTCATATATGTCATTTGATGTAAAGGTCATGTGGATACCTATGACATAATTATTCATTTATGATTATGTAAACCCACTTGGTTGGGTGGTTGATGTAAGGTCATTTTTAGCTGAGTCATATTATAAATTATTTCAAACCTAATACTTCCAGAAGGGTTAGACTGGTTTTTCATGAAACAAGATTCATTCAAAGAGTTGGATTTCTACCATTTTGTCGCCAATGTTGTAGTGGCTACAACCACCCTCCAAAAAAAATTCTATGCTTATATTTTGGAGCCTAACCTTCTACTCACAGAAGATTATCTTGAAATTCTATCAAGTATTCATGATGTAGTTGAGAATTATCCTTTTCAAATGTGCTTGTATTCACTTGTATTCACAATTAACTGATCTATCTAAGTCACAAGCTAAACTCATAACTTGGTCTGGGCTTGCCTCCACAAAATTGCGCAATCCATGAGGGAAATCCTAGCCTTGATGATTGGAATCACACAATCTTGACTGGAAACTCTTCCATGAGCTCAGAAATTGCGCAGTCATGAATGGCAGCCCAACATTGAGCCCCCAAATTGCGCAATGCATCCCTTGAGCTCCTAAACTGCACAATGCACTAAGATGAAAAGTTTCCTAGTTCTTGAGAATTGTGAAATCCCTCCCAATAATGTGCATGGAAACTTTCCCAAAGAAGAAAAAGAATCCCTATAAAATAGGGATCTATTTTTAGTTTCCCTAAGGAGGCACACTTTCTATTTTTAGAAACTTCTTCCAAGTGTCTCTATTTCCTTGATTTTAGGCATGCGCATCATAAACCTTAATTTGATCAAATATACTTAATTCATGCCCCTAGATCTCATTTTCAAACTCAATCTTGAAGCTCTAGCATTTCCAAGGAGATCAAGGAACCTTCGGTGCAGTCATCTTCACTTTTCTGGATGAGTTTCGCTTTTACCGCCTTTTGTCAGTTTTTTTCATTCTACTTGTATGAGTGTTGTTTTTATTATCTCTCTCCATGATTTAGGGAGTTTTAATTTTTTTAGCTTATAGAAGTGTTGTTTCAAGTTATCATTTTCCTTTCACCAGTGTTGTATCAGTTACTTTATTTTTTCACCGATGGTCATCGTTGCAGCGACTGTCCTCACTGGTTTTATTTTCTTCCTATGTATCCAGTTTCTGCACTTGATCTATATTGATTCATTCATAATTAGTCAAATATGCACTCAATCTCACACCATCACTTAGATCTACTTGTTTATCACACTTGCATTGGGAATTTTTGCACTTTCCTAGGATGGTATTCACTTTTCCCAGCTGGGCACTACACAATCCTAAGGCTCAAGCCAAGAGCTTGGCCTTTGGAACTGCGTAGTGCATAGTACAATCTGGCCCAACTGCACATTTCAAAATCCTATGGCTCATCCTGATTCCTAGGCTGAACTTCACATTGTGTAGTCTCAAGCCTCATGATTCATCCATGGCTGCTCAGACTGTGTAGTGCACGGTTCCCATAGGCATCCATTCCCTCTCATTGTTGAAAATTATGCAATCCCTCTTATAAGTTTCTGGGTTTGCTGCTTGATCATGTCTTGAAAGTAGATTTGAAAATATTGATGATTGTTTGCCATGAGTGTCGTTTATGTCCCACAGGTACCACAGTTGTTGAGCACTTATCTCCAGTGGGAACTGTTACCATGGAACCAAAGAGAGATGCTCCAAAATATACCACTAAAATAATTACTAGGGAAGAAGTTGAGCAAACTACAACAGACTTTCCAATATATGTACACACTCAATTGTTTATAGAAAAGGGTTGAATACTAACATGGAAAAAATTTCAACAACACTAGTGATGATCTCCATCATTAGGTACATTTGGAGGGGTTAATGGTCACCTTTTTTCCTTATTAAGTCTCTTTTTCTTGCATTTTAATTATATTATGGTCTTATGATGCTAGTGTAGGTGGTGTTTGAGGCTTAACATGCTTCAAGTACCTAACATGAGTTAAATGCGGGAAAATCATGAAGATATTGCGTTTTTGTGGAGATTTTTTCATAAACACTCGGAGTAGACAACAAGGAGAGATTATAGGGGGTTTTCTGCCCTCCTTAAATCCCAAAGGTAGCCAAGGGGTCCTCACGATTCCCTCCAATAGCTCGAAATCAAATGCAGCCAAGCAAACTCAAGATCAAGTGCACTAAAGTCATACTTCAGTTGCAGTCAAGGGGACTCATCACCTATTTTCTAGGGATCTATTGGTAGCTCCCCTTTAGGTTAAATAGAGTTGAGAAAGAGCTCATTAGGATTCAAACTTTGGAGAAATCCATTAGGCTCTTTTCTCTTGTAATCAATTTTCAATACTTTTATGTTGATGTAATGAGACTATCTTTTGAAATTAAATGAGTATTCAGACATTGCTTTACTGATGTAGTTTCAAAAAGAGTTAGGCTTGTGGGTTAGGGCCCAATCCATGTGCCTCAGCCTCTCTTGTGTAATCATTCTTTACTTTCATGTCATTTAGCTAGTTTTTCTTATGAATATTTATCTAGTTTGTTTATATTTTCATTTATTGTTTTTAGGTTGCTTCCATTTGTCTTTTGTTGTAGATTTATCTTGCTTACATGTTGGTAGAATAAGTTATAACTTAATAAAGTTGTGAGACAAGCCTCCCCCTCTCATCTCTGTCAATAGAGCTTGAGGAGGGTAGACCTTCCTTATAGACCAAAAATGCCTCTTATTTTATGATTTGTTGGAATGGATGAGATTATTTGTTGTAATTCCACGGATATGTTCAGAATTTTGTGTTAGATCTCTGTTTTTAGATTAGAGAAGATTTTCTTTACAAATTCAAGTAATCTTTTCCATTGTCTTGATCATCAATTTGTCCATTTATATTGCATTAATAGCTAATTTTATTGTAGGTACAGGTAGCACAGCCAAGGAGAAATTCACCAGCACCTTCAACTTTATCTCTCATCCTTCATCAACCCTCTGTTCATCAAAATCACCATCAACCTTGTTTTTGGATTTTTCATCCCTATACCATGAGCAAACCCTAGGGGTGCCAGATATGCCTCCCAAGAGGTTTTGATATTTTCCAAGGGGTGGGCCACCTTTCACTCATCCTAATCCGCCTTCACTCTACCTTCCCTATGCACTTTCCACCTATTTTTGACCTCAGATTTCCCTCAGACTATTTCCTATAGCAATTCAGGACTTTCTTGTAGCATTATAGGAAACCTGTAGCAGCACTTGAAATAACATCTATGGGCCCCTCCTTAAGCCCAAGAACCACCATCCACATCCTATAAAACTTCAAAAATCACTCATACGCCTCTGTCCTTTCCCCCATGTGTTCAAGCCTTCCATGAGCCACCTTAGCACTTTCCTCTCCTAGCTACAAAACAATACATTTTCAAGCATAGTTAGGTCATGACTAGTTGCATGATTAAAAGAATGATAGATAGAGCATAGGGTAAGTAGAGTGTATTTAGCCATTTGTCCCAACAAAGTGTGATTAGATTATTTTCCTTTATGTCATTTCAATTCAATAATTTACTTCATGCAAGATGCCTAAGTTTATTTTCAATTCTTATCATAATCTAATAAGTAGATTTCCTTCATTGCAGAATAGTTAGATCTCCTTGTTTTCTATTGTATATTTATGTACTTGCTAATAGTTCCATGGATTTGAATCATTTGTAGCCCTAGGCCTAATTTCGTAAGTGTGACAAACTTCATCTAGAAACCCTAGAAGTAGCACCCTTTCATAAAGCTCGGAGGACGATGACATGAGTAGAATGCATTTTCTGTGTATATAGCAATGTCACCTCCAAGTTTTTATGAACCTCGAGTTGATAAAGTAAATTAGGGGAGCCTTTAGGTGTAGTATTATTCTTGGTGCAATACCAGGGCTCACCAAGTAGTAGAAGGCAGAAACCTAGTACAAGATAAGGGAAAGAGAAAGGTTGTTGACAGTATAGAAGGATAAAAAGTTTGCAAGGAGAAAGCGGATCAAATATTTGTGCAAGTAGCTTTGGTAGCAGAAGAAAAGAGGAAGAATAAGTTACAAAGAGAAAAGTGGAGGAAGAGAGAAATAATGAGTTTGCAGGAAGAATAGATCAGAGCACAGAAAGTAGAACAATAACTCAGGGAAGAATGGGAACATAGAAGGAGAGAACAAGAGGATAAGCATAAGCAGGAAGAAGAAGAAAGGAAAGGTGGAATGGTAGAAGAAAAAATGTTGATTCAAGTGTATAGAAAGAACAAAACCAACCAACAACAAAGGGAGAGAGAGACCAGATGCAGGATCGAGAGCTTGCTCAACATATTGAAGACTTGATTGAAGTTGAGGACATGGAATTGGAATTGGAACCATAATATGAAGATGTTGGCCTGATTACCAGTGCACCATAGGTCAATATTTAGTCTACACCACATTCAACCACAGAGTTATCCCCGAGTGAGGAAGGGGACATAATCCCCCTTGATGATGATTTAGTAATGGATGTGTACAATCTTTCATATAATTAAATTCATAAGATAAATGTACAAGCATGGAGAAAGAATTTTCTGGATGATCATGTGTCAACTACATTCATTAGAGAAAGGGCGATAGTGGTGGACACCACTAGGAATCTAAATTCCATTTTTGAAGCCAACTTGGCCTTCGTGGGTACAACCAAATTAAACACTCAGTATTTGACAACCAAAAGTAAACAATTGGTACAAAATGTACAAGTTTCCCGACAAGAGATAGAATAGATCCGCACAACAATGAAGAACGCAACTTCCACATAGGTCTACTTGGAGGAAAATAGAGAAATGATACTTGGTGAAGTATCAACACTTGGAGATACCATGCGGGACGTATCTCAGGATCTTATGATCGTACATAATATAGTTGTCTGCTTCCATTTCTTGCAGCAACAAAGTAAAGAATTTTTCAATACTCTAAAATATGTGCAAGCTTCCATCACCACCATGCAAGGGTGGACATTGCGATACAAGGGGGCGTCACTCATTTTGGTAAAGAAAATGAAGTCACAGGAAAATATAGAGAAAGAAAGAGTTTGGATGTTTATCCAGCACAACAAGCAGCTCACATTTTTCATTGGAAATATTCAGGCCTCATATTTATGGTTGTACAATATTTTGGATCCCATGGTGAGAACACATAAGATCCCATCAGTCGGCTCACTCACCAAAGCTAAGCACAAGAATCAGGTTAGGCACGAGATTGATGAGTGCTTGGAGCAGCTAAGATATATTTCCACCAAGGAGGATTTGGAGCTAAACAAAAATAACATGTGGAACTTCATCGTTGGTCCTATTCAAATTAGAACCATTTTGCTCCTACTTGAGAAATAGGTTAAGACTAGCTCCAAATAATTATACGCAGATAATATGGAGGTTAGAGCCCACTTCCATATTGACACCATCATGAAGTTTGGGGATGTCATTGCACAATACCGAGCTTGGCATCAATATGTGACCCAGAAGCATCAAGTACAAGTTTTTGAGTTTTAGTTCACCCAAACTCCAGAATAATAGTGCTTTGTCTTGTTATGCTATCAAGTTGTCTCTACCCTATTTGGTCTCATATGGGTATGAGTGAAAAATGTAATATTATTTGTAATTAATTGTAAAAGTGAAATTTCAAGTGTCCACAATGGAATGTGAAGAGTTATCATGTAATGTAATGAGTCATTTTGTAAAGAAGTTGAAGATTCATGAGGAGAGTCCATGAGTCATCTGAAGTGTCTCCCCCCTTTGTTATAAATGTATCCTCATAACTCATGTAAGGGGATTTTGAGAGCCAAGGTTTTGGCTAGTCTTACGATTAGGAAGAGCTTGGGAGTTTTGTGAGAGCCTTGGCTTCTTTGTAGCGTAGAGGGAGTATACTTATTTGGAGGAGCAGGTGTTATATACTTCACGTTCTATTATTGGGGAAAGTTAATTTTTAATGGTGTATGTATGATTGGAACTATCACTTTAAATAAAACTCAGAGTCGACACGCTTTCAGGCATATGTTGTGGATATAGTAGGACTATTCTTTTTTTATTTGCAATATATATTATTTAACTTATGCATATGCTTATGAACTATTTTGTTTGCATTTGTATGAATCTTGTTGGATATGTTTTGATGTATTAATTTTTCACCTTAACTTCTGGACTATTCTGCATGTTAGTTTGTGTGATGTTATTTTTCTCATTTGTTCCTTCTAAGTTTTATACTATACAATCTTCCAAGGGGTGCACTTCCTTTCCCCTTTGTACGTTGGCACTGTCACTCATCACACTTGACTCTCTGCAGGGTCACACGTTCTCACCAAATACACCGTGCACCACTCTATGTGTTTTAAAAACCAAGGCTAATCATTAATACCCCATTGTTGGGACTCCTACTCCAAATGGGGCAAGCTCTAGTTGGGACTTCGTATCGGGGATATCCCTGAATGTTGGTGGGTCTAGCATTGTCAACATTTTTGGTGCTAGGAGGGCCAGGTGACAAACTGAGCCCTTGAAGTTTGTTTTTAATTTCCACACTCATCTAATGACTTCTTCCACAATCATAACCCCAACATGTTTAACAGGAAACAAAACAACACAAGTTCTGGCAAGTATCATTGATGACTTGTCAACTCTCAAATTCAATGGTGAGGGTGAAATAACCTTATTTGAGAATACTACTCATTTTATTATTATGCACAAAACACAAAATCCATTATAAGGATATTGGTTGTAGGTTTTTCATTCTCACGTATGGTGCAGCACATTGCCTGATGCCTCCATACACTCTTTCAAGCATCTTGTCACAAAACTATTTCGTGCTTTTGATATCTATGATCGTAAACGTTTGTGCAAGAAAATTTTAGAATTGTGAAAAATCACCTGATGAACATTGCATCATTTTCACAATCATTTCATGTATTTTTATTTTTAATTTCCTAAAGATGAAGTTGATTAGCCTTTCTTTTCAAGGGGATTTCAATATATTTTTCGCATTTCATAAAATTTGCACGAGCTTGAATATTTTGAACCACTCCCAACATATCTCGGTGTTAGAGCTTATAAATTTGCGATGGATAAGTTTTTTATTCCAAGTGAACCTTCGTCCCCTTCTCATCAAACAAATCTAGTTCCATAGGCTGAGTTGGGAGATATTGAGAATTCATCTATTGATCTACCACCATATTCTCCCACCCCACATAATCAGAATTTTAGTGTAGTCTTGGACTATAAGTGTGATGGTTATGATAAAGTATTATCTCCTCGTCCTCCATTCTTTGACCCCACTGATCCTCCAGATTGTGAGTTTTTTTATTCACCTGTTTCGAATCTCTCTTGTGATGTTCATGAGGACCAAGTATTGGATGGAGTTGGTGTTGAGAATCCAACCTGTGATATCATTCATGATGATTATATGAGGGAGCCCATAGATAAACAAGAATCTACGAAGAAGGATGATTTTCTTTCTTCTACACCCCACCTCCATCATCCTGATATTTTCCATGATTCTATCATTTTTGTTGAATCTTGTCAAAATTTACTTTTTGATGTTGTTACTACTGTTGATTATTCCCATAGAACGTGGGATGTTAGTTTTTCATCTAGAAGTGGAGAGGAAGAATATTATATTGTAGATATTTCCAACCTCTCATCTCATCTTTATGAGAGATTAGACGATGAAATTCCTTGTTTTTAATCTTCCCCTCTTTGTGATTCATCAGATCATGAGGATGACTCCGTCTATGATATTGAACTTTCTCATTGTGGTTTTCACCACCTCTTCATTGATTCATTTGGTCGAGATTATGATTTTTCCCCTACTGATCTTTCCCAGCCACCGATCTGTGACGATCTACCATTTGAAAGTTGGAAATTCCCCAAGCTATCGAGGTACTTCATTCCGAGTTGATGGTTATGTCAGGTTCTCGTAGTCTTGAAGCTAGTTCCATTTCTGATCAAAATAGTGTTTAATATTTCGAGGCTCCTCATCAGTCCATCGCACCTATTGAAGATCAATATGTTTTATAGTTTTCACATCCTCCATCTATATTACATGATCCTATCACTCAATTATTAGTGAAGTCATACGTGGTGAGAACTGATGAAAAACGGAAACTTTATTCTTTATTTATGTTCACTTGTATTCGCAGTTCAAAATTTTGTGCTTGCATGCCTTCAAGTTGTGATGTGTTTAAACACCATGGTACAATCGCATAATGTCTTTCATGTGCTTTTCATTTTAACTTTTCTATGCATTCATTCAAACTTCGAACATTTTGGTTTACATTGTCTTATATTTCTTGTTTATTGTTATGCTTGTATATATGTTGTAACAACCCTGGTTAAAAATCCATGTAAAAAATATATATTAACCACAGTTGATGGGAAACTTATTCCAAGCTCAACGTTAGGAAAAACATCCTAATGGGTGTTCATTTCGGTTAATATGGCTAAGGAAATTGGCAAAGGAAATGGCTAAGGCTTTGGAGAGGCAAAAGTATTTTTGGCACATTATTTATGAAAATAATGAAAAATAGGAGAAAATGAAGGAGAAATATCACAGGTTGCATGTGAGGATGAAATTGAAAGAAAATAATGGAAAATGAAGAAAATAGAGGCCTCATTAATAAAAAGGCTTTTGAGGATCAGTTGGAAAGTTTTTGGCCAAAGATTTTTCTCACACTTATGGCTCTCATTCTATTCTCTCTCTCTCTCTCTCTCTCATACTCTTAGAACTTAGAGTTTTCTTGGATCACTTTGGCATTGGAGCAAGAAAGGAAAATAAAACAAGAAGAAGGAAGTAAGCAAGCAAGGAGGAGCAGGAATCAAGTGACTATAGTAGGATTCTTAGCAGGTATCGGTTTGAATGTGTGTTTTCCTTGCTAGATTTGGCATGCATGGTATTGCATGTGGTTATTTTTTTTCATGGCATGTATTTTTCCAAGTGTGACAGCTTTTTCTAGCATATCCTTTCCATTTCCATATAGCTTTGATGAGATGGGTTCTCATGCTTTGGTTGAGTTGGATTTTTGAATGGATTTGAATATGAGTGAGGTGGATCATGGTAAAGCCACTCGTCTAATAACCCCTAAACTAAACTGTGGGTTGTGGTAAATCCAGATTGTGTGCCTTAATGGTGGGCCTAGGAATCCTTTCCAGTGAATGGCGGGATATAAGGTAAAACCAATAGGTTAATTGCTCTCCATTGGGATAAGAGGCATTGAATTATATATGAAGCGAAAATGGGGGAATTGGAAGGTCAAATGCTAGAAGGTGAAGGGTCGCAAGAAAGGAGAAGCCCCAAAATATGGAAAATGACAAGGAAGGGGACAAGAAATTACTTAATTCCTATCATGACGATTTAGCTCCTAGCAGTAGTAGGATCTGCAGTGGTACACAAACTACTAATCTTTCTTGCGTCAACAAGCTAGAGACTTTGGCGAGAAGAGAGAAAGGAAACAATGAAAGGGGTGTATTTCCATTATATAGGTTTATCATACATGTGAAGGTTCAGAAGTGCATTAAATGTGTCTATGTGAGAAAATTTTCACAAAGTCATAAGGTGGTGCACTAGGCTAACTAGTTTTGCTACACTTGAAATATCGTATTGGCAAGAAATGTTTTGCATTGCATTGCACTAAGAATTAGAAATTTGAAACACTAATGAATGGCTCTTTGATGCACTAAGGAGGAGCTTGAGATGCCAAGAATGATAGCCATTTAATTACCTTTACTCATTGAAATAAGATGATGTTCATTCATTGAAACACAAAATGAGGGGGACTCTAAATTTTAGAAGTATGTTGAAAATTTGGGGTTGTTGTAGCTGCTACAACATGTGCTAAATCTCATATCAAATGATTAATGAATTCCCTTTAATCTAGGGAATAAGGTGAATACATGTAATAAATTATATGGCGTAGAAGGATAGTCCACTTAGGGTTCACTACAAACTAATAATAAATAATGGACAGAGAATTTAAATAGGGTAAAAGCTATGGATTTCTTGCAAATTTTATATGAAACAAATTTATATATGGTTTAAATAGATAACATCCAATGCATTTAAATTTTAAAAGGAAATTCCTAAGAGGTTTCCTGCTTGAAAATTAGTATGGACCCAACTTGGAAAATTTTTGAAATTCTTATAGACCCCCTTTGGCTTCAATTCCTTTCCAAAAGTGTTATGTGAAGTTGTCCTAAAAAGGGTTTCCAAGAATATTGATAAATGAATAGTCAATCATACATCCATACTTCCTTTTTTCTACACAAGTTATTGCAGGCAATGCATGTCACTATTCCTTGTATGGGTCCCTTGTGCCATAGATTACCACGAAAAGGAAAATATAATTATATTCATATATTTTATTAGAGTTTGTTTTGTGTACATAAGGAAATAATAGAATGAGTATTATTGTAACTGGAACTTTAGCTCAATCCATTTTGTGCCAAATGGGTTGTTCAAGTGGTAAAAGGTTATGAAGCTCAATAAATCCCTTCAAGAAATTCCATTGTGTTTGGATACCCTTTAAGATGCAAGCCTTGTATTAATCCAAGTGTGTAAACATTTCTAATCATACTCGCTCCAATTAATTTTAGAAAAGATTTTGTAGAGAAAAACACATAGTATTGTAACAACTAGCCATTAAGCATGACATCATAAATATGCAAAAGAAACCTCTTATAATTAAAGATTGTCCTTAACAATGATGATCACCAATACTCTCGCTTCACTCGTCAAAATGGAAATTTGATAAAAAAATCTATAATACTCTCAAGGCATTCTTAGAAATGGCTAGTTGATAACGGATATAGCCCAATTCTCATCTAAATTATTAAAAAAGAGAATTAAAATATTGAGTCACTTGTAGATTTCAAAATGGAAAGCTAATAATGTACAAATCCAATTATCATCCAAATTTATCAAAAAGGGGAATTAAATATTCAAGCAACTTGTAGAACAAATAGATAAGGAAAAACATGAAATATTTTAACCAATATAGCATAAGAGAGTTTACTTGCTCCATATTTTTAGCAAACATTAATTGGATTATCACTTATAGTTGAATATATCTCTAAATATGTTATTTTTTGTGCATCAAATTGTGAAAATTGGCAACTAACCATAATTTCACCCACAAGACATATGGTCAAATCCAAGAAATGTTGATTTTGCATTAGGAGGTGCTCCCCAACCCGGTATGGTAGCGATGTTGTAATGTCAACATAAACATTTTGACTTGGTCAAAAATAAAATAAAATAAAAGGCGGTTCAAATATCTCAATAATAAAATTATAAAAATAAAAAAATAAAGAAAATTAATAATTATAATTTTAACTATACAATTATAAAGTTAAATTCAATTATAAAATTATTGTGAATTGCAAGCCCATGCTCTTTTTTTATGATGAAGTCTATTTAAAAATTTGAGGAAATCCATAATGGAATACAAGATTACTAACTTAGATACATCTTAAATCTGTACTTTATCCCTCTTTGCACTTGGTAGATATGTATTTAATATGGATCTAGGGTAGTTTATATGCAAAACCAACAATCACTGCCAAAAGGTAAACAATATTTGAACCAAGGAACATCCAAAATATTGAAAAGTAAGGATGAAAAAATTGTAGTACTACTAGAGCTTAACCATCCCACTTTAAATTACCAAAACACTAGTTTTCTCATCTTGGCATATTCTTTTACCCACGATCCTCCATAATTGGCTTGTTATCCCTTGCATCCAACTCCTTAATTTTCTTGTAGCCCTTTTTCACCTACAACTAGCTCCTCATTAACCTTCAACTTCCATATCCTTCTTGTTGTAGTTGTTTATCACCCACATTAGGCCTGAAACCTATTCTCCTTAGTTTTGGGTTGCTTCTATCCACTTTTGGTCGACTTCCTTGTTGTTTTGGGTCACCTAACTAGGCCTCCATCCTATTTTCTAACCTACAGTTTGTTCCTTGGGCTTGTTGTTCCCTATGATCTACCTATGATCACTTTCAGCCTCATGCATCCCTCCTACAACCATAGAAACTAAATATATACCCTTCCTTAGTCCAACTTCCTCTTTGTTGTCCTTCATTACCTTATGTTAGGCTTGCAACCACCTCTAGCTATATTTTTCACTTCGTTCCTCTGATATTTCCTCCCTTTAGGTTGTGCAACCTCTCTTCCTCAACTATATCTCCTTTTACTATCCTTATAACACATAAGAAGATGATACTTTATTCTCCTTGTCCCTTATATTTATACATTTCCAAAGGGTGTGAAACCCTAAGAGTCATGTCCCTTGGCCTTGTTGGTCAACCTAAGTTCCAAGCCCACTCTTTTCAATAAAAAAAAACAAACTTTAGGTGCAATTACCACACATCATCCTTTGTGTGTGTTTCTATTTCATAATTATAGCACCAAGGGAAAGTGAGAGCACCTCTCAATGCTACCCAATTTCAACAAAAACCCATGTTTTCCCTTCACCAGATCTGGAAAAAACATCCTTGAATGTTATGTTCCTGTGCAAAGGGAGATTTGCCCTAACAAAACTTTCTATACCTCATAGGGGTGTGTTGAAGGGACTAACAACTCTCCCTTTCCTCCATGATATTTATTTGGAGTTCATTCGACTTGGATACAGTTCCCCCCTCACACAGTTTTCAAGAAAAACCAAGGTAAATGTTATATCAAATGAAAGACGAGGTTAAGGGCTTTAACCTGTTGGTGACATAATCTAATTTTGTGGGCTAATGTTCATGGGACCTAAAAACAAAATCTAACTACAAGAGGGGTTTTCCATAATTTTATCCTTTTGGGTAACAAAGGAACACATTTGTCAAAATTTCCTCCTTTATATGGGGGGAAATGGGTTCAAATTATATCTTTTCACATTGACCATACCTATTTATGTTATAAATTTGTTTCTTGGGGTTCCTTTTCAAGTCCTTTTATTATTTTATCATGTTATTAATGATTCCATAAGGATTTTTTTACTATCTCTTGCACAAGAACATGGATTTTGTACCACATTTGAAATCACTTTGAGGTATATTGTTGAAACTGGAATATAGGGTTATAATATATCTCAATCATTCCATTAAAAATTTTACCTTTACCACACCATTTCACTATGCCTTAGGGCACACCCCATCTACTTTTTACATGAACTATGCCTTTTTGCACATTGTAACTAGTGCAGTAAAGCCTAGCCTTCATGGGTGCCCTAGAATAACACCGAATTGTCATTATAGTTTTGATGTTGTGTGCATTTGTATGTTTAAGCATCCTCTTTATTTTCGACCATGACATCAAAATTGAGCCTCATGCCTCCCTTTGTTTATTATTTATGGGCATATATTTCCCTTATAGGGGATCCCCACTCTTTTTATTGTTGTTTTTAGATCGCATATGCTTACGGTCTTCAATATACTGATATATTCTATAATAATGCTACTTTCCTTCATCCTTCTTGCCAACCTTGAAGCCATACTTGACCTATTTCCTTTGCATCATTATTTCTTCCATCTTGCAACCCATCTTACCCTTTTAGAGATATCGTTGTAATGAGTGGATTTAAATTTCCGAAAACTTTTCCATTGCCTCTTGATTTGTTTAGGCTGGTTTCATCAACCTCAAAAATAGATGCATTCCATTATCTCATTCATCTCTATACAACGAGCTTTTTTTTGGCCTTTTTTTTCATGGTCATTAAATAATGAAAATCCCAAGCTTATTTTGCCCCTTCTCATGTTGATTAAACTATTTGAAAATGTCAAGTTTGTTCCATTCTTTCCCACTCATTAATAAACATGAAATTCGAATATAAAACTCTTCTCTATTCTCACGCTTGTTAAACCATGAGAAAGACACAAGTGCACTTTTATCTCATTTTCAACCTTGATATAAAAGTCACAAAAATACACCTTTTCGAGTATTCTTTTAAATTTTTTTCCAGGATCGTTAAAATTGAATGAAAAATGAATTATTGATCTCACTTGTATTCTCTTTCATGCTCATTAAACTATGAAGGAGTTCATATCTAATAAAAAAGGAAATGGGTGAAGAGTATCTAGTTATTTTTTTTATAATGGTAGTTATCATTAATCCTTGAACCCAACACTTGTTTGACTAATTCTCTTACAATTGGTCTTTTCTTGGCTTCAGAACCACACCATCGACATGAGTTGAGTCACTTTATTATTGAGTTAGTATCTCACTAAATTGGTTACCCTTCCATTCCCTAGTCTGTGGTGGTGCCTCTTATGTTTCCATTTTGTCTATTTGGTATTCGTTAGTCCAAGAGACCAAGTTCACATCTATGTCATGCCATTATATGTTCAATGTAATTTCTAGTCAGATTCGACCATCTGCAATATAATTCTACCTTTTGTGTCAGCCATCCCTATGTCAATTGTGCATCGATTATTCTTCTGCTATTATGAGATACCTCATCCTGGTGTTAGTTTCATTTCAAATGATGGGGGATACATTAATTCTCTCCTTCGATGGATCTCTTCACATTGATTCCAACATCTTATTTAGGATATAAGTCTAGAAACAGTCTAGTACCTTGGAGCTTGCAATCCTTAGTGGAAGGCTTCCTTGAAGTTGATAGAGAGTTTTCATCATTGGCCCATGTTGACCAATTCTATGAATACTTGACATCATCTCATTCATTCACACTCCATAAATTGTGCTACGTATCTTGGGAACCTTTTTCATCATTACTGGTCTCCCAAGCATATGTTAACAAGATACCTCAATTCCTGGAAATCATATGTTATACCTCAAGATAGTCAAGTTGTACCATTGGGATGAGTCAAAGACCTTGGGACATTATGCTACCTCACTTAACTGCATTGTCTCCCCAAAACTGCATTAAATAATATATGATGTACTTTGAGGGCCATAATTTGGGCACTCACATTGGTGTTCGTAGCCCTACTAATGTTTATGGTGATAGAGATCTACATTGTTTCACACTTAGTCCTTCATGACATTAGTATGAAATATGTTGTGTTGGAAGCCATGCTCTATTCTTTAGTATTGAGTATAGGTATACATACCTTGGGGATGTGCTTTATATGTACCTAACTATTGTTTTTGCAACCCTTTTTAGGTTCTAAATCCTTAGTTCCCTCCATCCACCTATCCAACTAAGATTATTGTAATGTATTTTTTCCATCAGCTTCTCTTATGACCTCACACATTAGGGGGGATTTTTTATAGCTCAAAATGTCACCCCATTGCATTCACTAGAGAAGGACATCGTAATAAAGATTAGAATGCATAAAATGGTCCATGAAAACTCTAAAATATAAAGTTTTGCTTCTTTAATTAACTTAGAGCACTAACAAAGATTGTTGTTAGACCTAAAAATTCTCCTGTTGCCCTAATAGGGATATTTTAAGGGCTTAACCACTCTCTAGTTACACAAAAAAATGAATGTTGAAGTGGAAGTGTGAATGGATAGGCACAAAAAAGGTCAAATTTATTCAATTCTGAAAGACATGGATGAAAGGACCATATCTAACATGGTAAACAAAGTGTCTAGTTACATTTTGATCACTCCTTCAAGCCATATACAAAAGAAATTTCTTCAATGGAATAATGAGAGAAAATTTTCATTATAACGAAGTGTTATTGGATTGAGGATTTGTGTACCTCCTTGCGATAAGATACATATATTGTGTACCTTGACAATGAGTTGTGGTGAGAGGAGGGACATGGAGAAAGGACCACGAAGGATAAAATATTATACTTGTTATGGTATAAGAAAATTAGTTCCCCCCCAACCCCCCCAAAGTAATGTATTTTTATCACTGTAATGCTAATGGGTATTGTAGGAGAATAAATTTTTGTGGTTTATTTTTGTTTGTGTGTAGGTAATATATGTAAGGAGCTTAGGAGAAAATATATTTGGAATAATCATCATTGGCTTCACCAAACATCTGCCTTCTAAAACAAGGTTCATAATCTAATATTCTTCTCTTGTTTATTTCTCGCAATGCATGTGTGTGATATATGGTTAAGTAGGTTTGGAAATTTTTGTATGTGACAAGCCCTAGGTAAGCATGTGGGTTAAAAGTACCTTGTCATTGCAAGGGAAATTTTGTAAAACAAGAATTTTTGCAAAAAACATCACTAAGGTATTCTCCTTGTAGTGGTGGGTTCCTTGTCGAGAATGGGTATGGATCTAACTCGGAGAAGTTTTTAAATTCCTAGGGATACCTCTCAAAAATAGTTATAGGAAGTTGTTCTACAAAACGATTTCCAATAATATTGATATATGAACTATTAATCATATATGCATTATATTTGGGATATCTTGAAAGGTGATTATGATGCAAAAGATACAATGATTATAGACTATTCTAAAGAAAAACATGTTTGTATTATGAAGGGAACCATGTAAGTAAAAAATTATATAATTATGACAATGTAAATGACACTTATTTTTTAGGTCAATTATGCCTTTTCTTCCTACACCTAAATGGTGTTATTGATGTGAGATATATTGTAAAAAATATGAAACAAGTATGTTAAATAATGAAACCAATTATTTTTCTACGTGCGACAAAGTTTTTAAGGTGCACAAGGTCCTTGAATATTTATATTCATTTTTTATATATTAAATGTAATTGAAATTTAAGTGCAAATTTGGTGTTTGCAACGTGCAAATTAGATATTAAAAGTGTGAATATTGGATCCCAAAAGACTAATATCATTAAAGATATAGAATTATAAAAATGATTATGGAAATTTGAATGACATATATTAGTTAAGTTAAAGTTGGTGTTTCTTGCTACATCTAAGTGGTGTTATTAATGCAAGATCTATTGTAAAAGAAAAAAAATGAAATTAGTTTGTTATATATTGTATTCAATACTTTTTTTTAGTAGTAATTGTTTTATGGTTAAAAAAGACTTTGAATTTTTATATATTCAATTATGTGATTAATCTAATATCACTAGTGAATTATTTCAAACCAAATCAAAAGTGATGAATGATATAGATTAAATGACATTGAAAAAGATGAGGTTTATAAAGTGAAAAATAAGTTTCTAAAGTATTAATTTCATATTCCAAAATTGCAAACACAAATTCTTAAAGTGGCAATATTGATTTTCAAAATTGTCGAACTTGATTCTAAAAGTGTGTTGGTATCAACATTCAAAAGTGAAAAACATAATTACTAATGTGTTAACATAAAATTCAAAAAATGAAATAGCCAATTCCAAAAGTTCCAATAATGAAGTAAAATGTGAAGTTTTAGAACATGATATTGGCATTTTTGGAATTAGATTTTGCACATTGGACAAGTCTATTTTTGAATCTAGAAAGTTGTTTTTTTTAATGTGAAAATAAATTCTGGCACTTATTTAACTAATTCTCTTAGAATTGGTATTTTCTTGGCTTTGGAACCACACCATCAATATGAGTTTAGTCACTCTATTTATACTGAGTCAATATCTCTCTCGATTGGTTACCCTTCCATTCCCTAGTCTGTTGTGGTGCCTCTATGTCGCCATTGTGCCTATTTGGTATTCTTCTATCCAAGCTACCAAGTTCACATATGTGTCATGAAATTATATGTTTAATGGAAGTTCTAGTCAAAGTCGACCATTTGCAATATCATACTACATTTTGTGTCAGACATCGTGCATTGATTCTTCTTTTGTTATTATGAGATACCTCATCTTGGTGTTAGTTACATTTCGAATGATGGGGGATACATTCAGTCTCTCCTTCGATGGATCAGTTCCCATTGATTCCAACATCTTATTTGGGATTATGTCTAGAAACAATCTAGTACCTTGGAGCTTGCAGTCCCTAGTGGAAGGCTTCCTTGCAGTTAATAGAGAGTTTTCCTCATTGGCCCATGTTGACCAATTCTATGAGTACTCAACATTAGCTCATTCATTCACACTTGATAAATTGGTTAGGTACCTTGGGAACCTTTTTCATCATTATAGGTGTCCCAAGCATATGTTAACAATATACCTCAATGTTTGGAAATCATATGGTCTCCCTACATGCTCGACATCAACTCATTCTATCACATGTAGTCGAGTTGTATCATTGGGATGAGTCAAAGACCTTGGGACACGAGGCTACCTAACTTAACCACATTACCTCCTACAAGCTACATTAAAGGATATATGATGTAATTTGAAGGCCATCGTTTGGGCATTCACATTGGTGTCTGTAGTCATACTGATGTTTAAAGTGATAGAGATATACATTGTTTCAAACTTATTCCTTGATGACATGAGTCTACAATATGTTATGTTGGAAGCCATGCTCTATTCTTTAGTATTGAGTATGGGTATCCCTACCTTGGGGATGTACTTTATATGTACCTAACTATTGTTTTTGGAACCCTTTGTAGGTTCTACATCCTTGTTCCCTCCCTCCACCTATCTAACTAAGATTATTATAATATATTTTGGCCATCAACTTCTCTTATGACCACATACATTATGGGGCATTTTTTTAGCTCAAAATTTCACCCCCTAAGGTTCACTAGAGCAGGACATCATAATAAAGACTAGACTACAGAAAATGGTCCATGGAAACTCTACAAAAAAAAAAAAAATCTCTGTAAATGCACTTAGATCACTAACAAAGAGTGTTGTTAAACCTAACAATGCTCATGTTTCCCTAAGAGGGAGAGTTTAAGAGCTCAAGCACTCTCTAGTTACACAAAAAAAGAATGTTGAAGTAAAATTCTGAATGGATAGGCACAAAAAACGTCAATTCTAAAAGATATGGAGGAAAGGACCATATCTAACATGGTCAATAAAGTGTTTAAATACATTTTTATCACTCCTCCAAGCCATATGCAAAAGCAATTTTTTCAATGGAACGGTGAGAGAACAAATTCATTATAGTGAAGGTTTATTTGATTGAGGATTTATGTACCTCCTTGCAATAAGCTACATATATTGTGTACCTTGACAATGAGTTGTCGTGAGAGGAGGGACATGGACAAAGGACCACAACGGATCAACTACTATACTTGTTATCGTATAATAAAAATAGTTCCTTCCCCCCAATAATGTATTTTTATCGCACTAATGCTAATGGGTATTGCAGGAGAATAATTTTTTTTTGGTTTATGTTGTTTGTGTGTAGTTAATAGGTGTAAGGAGCTTAGGAGCAAATATCTTTGGAATAATAGTCATTGACTTCACCAAACATCCACCTTTCGAAACAAGATGCATCATCTAATCTTCTTCTTTTGTTTATTTCTCGCAATGAATGTGTTTGATATATGGTTAAGTAGGTTGGGAACTTGTTGTCTGTGGCAAGCCCTAGGTATGCATGTGGGTTAAAAGTACCTTGTCACTACAAGGTAAATTTTGTAAAAAAAGAAGTTCTACAAAAAACATCACTATAAGGTATTCTCCTTGTAGTGGTCAGTTCCATGTCAAGAATGGGTATGGATATAACCTGGCCAAGTTTTTAAATTCCTAGGGACACCTCTCAAAAAGAGTTATAGGAAGTTGTCCTACAAAAGGGTTTCCAATAATATTGATAGATGAACTATTAATCATATGTCCATAAAATTTGGGAGATCTTGAAAGGTGATTATGATGCTAGAAATACAATTATTATAGGCTATTCTAAAGAAAGACATATTTTTATTATGAAGGGAATTGTGTAATTAAAAAAGGATATAATTATGAAAATGTGAATGACACTTATTTGTTAGGTCGATTATGTCTTTGCTTCCTACACATAAATGGTGTTATTGATGTGAGCTCCATTTTAAAAAATATGAAACAAGTATGTTAAATAATGAAACCAATTATTTTTCTATGTGCCACAAAGCTTTTAAGGTGAACAAGGTCCTTGAATTTTTATATTCACTTTTTATATATTAAATGTAATTTAAATTTAAGTGAAAATTTGGCATTTCCAATGTGTAAATTAGATATTATAAGTGTAAATATTGGATCCCAAAAGACTAATATATGATAAAGAGATAGAACTATAAAAGTGATTATGTCAATATGAATGACATATATTAGTTAAGTTAAATTTGGTGTTTCTTGCTACACTTGAGTGGTTTTATTAATGAAAGATCTATTGTAAAAGAAATAAATTAGATATTAAAAGTGTAAATATTGGATCCCAAAAGACTAATATATGATAAAGAGATAGAACTATAAAAGTGATTATGGCAATATGAATGACATATATTACTTAAGTTAAATTTGGTGTTTCTTGCTACGCTTGAATGGTGTTATTAATGAAAGATATATTGTAAAAGAAGAAAAAAAATGAAATTAATTCATTAAATATTGTAATCAATAATTTTTCTTAGTAGTAATGGCTTTATGGTTAATAAATTCTTTGGATTTTTATATAGTTAATTATGTGATTAATATAATAGCACTAGTGAATGATGTCTAACCAAATTAAAAGTTATGAACGATATAGATTAAAGGAGATTGAAAAAGTTCAAGTTTATAAAGTGAAAATAAATTTCAAAAATATTAATTTCATATTTCAAAATTGAAAAAACAAATTCTTACAATAGAAATATAATAATAACAATTATTATTATTTGAAGATAAGTTATTTAACAAAATAGCCTTAACATCTTTTTATATTTTTACATCAGTTTCCTCCACCTGCCTTATGAGTGATTTTAGATCATTTATGTGTTTAGACAATGATACCCCATTAAGCATTTTGAGTTTGAATAGATGCAATTTCAAAGAGAATCTTGCATTCATGAACTTTTCCCCAAATATCTTGCTTAAGTGTTTCCATATTTGTGAGGAGGACTTTCCTAAGTCTATAAGGTGAAGTTGTGAATCAAACAAAGACAGTTCTATATTAGACTTAGTTCTTTCTTTCGATTTTTTCCATTCACCTAATTGTTTTGGATCTTGGGTTCTGTTTCTAGTCTTTTTACTAAGCTCCATAGATTTTTATGCATCGAATTCATTTGGAATTTCACCTTCCAAGTATAGAAATTTGACCCATTTATTTTTTTAACTACTATATGCTCCATTTTAAAATAAATAGCTATTGCAAAATTATTACCTTGTGCACTGGCTCTAGTACTTAGGTCTCTTGTGGCATTGGTTCCACTTCTCAGCAGCATTAATATTGTTTCATAGGGCCTTCAAACACTCGTAACAAAGAAGGAGTGACAAATAAAAATAATGGCGTCTCAAACATATTCTCCTATCAGACCCCAACGGAATGAATTGCCAAAATGTGTATGTAGAGAAAATGGTTATTACCCTGTGCACTGGCTCTACTGCTTAGGTCTTTTATGGCGTTGGTTCCACTTCTCAGCAGCATTAATATCGTTTCATAGGGCGCCTCAAACATATTCTCCTATCGGACCCCAACAGAATGAATTGCCAAAATGTGTATGTAGTGAAAATGGAAGAATCCTACAGATCTACAAAAGTAACAAAGCCAAAAACACATGTGGGCAACCAGTTTTTCGGTCCAAGATAACCTGAGCATCCATAATTTTACCAAGACAACTAAAGATGCTTTGAAGTTTGAACACAATGGTCGTTATGCGCAGGTCAAACGATATGGAGGCTTCCATTAGGATAGTTTAAATCCCTAAAGGTGGCTCCCATCCTCAATAGTTATCCATGAGATTTGAACCTCTAACTTGGTAGGGTTTACACCTCATGGGCAATATTTTTTTTCCTTTTTGTTGGCTTGACCTATAGGGAATTTGACATGGGTATGGGTGTGATGGCAACCATTATTTTTTGGGCTATAGGATAATTTAAATTTAGCCATAATCTAAAAAACCCACAAAATAAACCACATAAATTCTGTTACTGTTGTTAAACTTTAGTGTTATGGGTGTCCTAAAGGTTTTTGATGGCGCTGAATCCTTTCTCACTATCAAAAATGCAATTTAAACACTCCAGCTACATGATTTTTTGAAAAAAAAAAAATTACCCATTCCAACAAAAAAAACTACCATTTGGGCTACTTTGTTGTGTCGGTTTTATTATCCTATAGCGAAGAAATATATATAGCCCAATGTGTGATTATGTTATTAATAATAATTGATTAATTAAAAATATACAATTGAGCAGTTTTGAACGTGGCGCAACTAACTATATAAATGCATTCTTCGTTCTCCAAGAAGATCAAGATCAGACGAGAGTGCAACCTTCGTCCTTGAAGAAGATCAGGATCAGACGAGCGTCCTTCAAGAAAGACCAGAGCAATAAAATTGTGAAGTGGTAATAACAGCGAGTTGAGTGTGCGAAGAAGACAAACATAATTCAGATGGCGGCTGCTAAGGGTGACGATGGGCAAACACAGATACACATTGACGAAGATCTGCACAGCAGACAGCTGGCAGTTTATGGAAGGGAGGCTATGGGACGCCTAGCCGGTGCAAATGTTCTAATCTCTGGCCTTCGAGGGCTTGGGGTTGAAGTCGGTATGTTTGTTTCTTCATTGTTTTGGTCTTTTCAAATTGAGATTCAGGGGAAGATTTATTTTATTTATTTTGGGTTCATTCCATTTCATGACCTTGCGTCCTGTTTTATGTTATGTTTTGAAGCCAAAAATGTGATCCTGGCGGGAGTGAAATCAGTAACCTTGCATGACCAGTCAAATGTTGAATTGTGGGACTTGTCTGCCAATTTCTATTTTACCGAAGCTGATATTGGCAAAAACCGGGCAGTTGCTTGTAGTAATAAGTTGCAGGAATTAAACACTGCCGTTGCAGTTTCAGTTTCCATTGAATCTGAGATATCACAAGAACACCTCTCTTCTTTCCAGGTGAGTTGCTACCCCGTAAATTAAATTAGCCTGAAATCAAATTAAATGATGGAACTTCCAATAGTAATGAATTGCATTTGCAGGTGGTTGTGTTCACAGACACAAGTATTGAGAAAGCCATTGAATACAATGATTTCTGCCATAATCATAAACCGTCAATCGCATTTATCAAAGCTGATATTCGGGGGGTGTTTGGCAGTGTGTTTTGTGACTTCGGGCAGGAGTTTACTGTGTTTGATGTGAATGGAGAGGAAGCACAAACGGGTATCATTGCTTCCATTACTAACGACAATCCTCCTCTGGTGTCCTGTGTGGATGATGAGGAGAGGCTCCAATTCGAGGATGGGGATCTTGTTGTTTTCTCTGAAGTTAAAGGTATGAGTGAGCTCAATGATGGCAAGCCAAGACAAGTGGTGAATGCCAAACCATATTCTTTCCACCTGCAGGAAGACACAACCAACTTTGGACGCTATGAGATGGGTGGCATAGTCACTGAGGTTAAGAAATCCAAGCTCCTAAACTTTAAGCCACTGAGGGAAGCGCTTCAAAATCCCGGCGAGTTTCTTCTCAGTGATTTTTCCAAATTTGACCGCCCTCTACTTTTACACTTGGCTTTCCGGGCTCTAGATAAATTTGTTCATCAATTTGGACGCTTCCCCTGTGCTGCATCGGAGCAAGATGCTAGTAGATTCATTGATGTGGCAAAGGCGTTAAGTGACAGTGACAGCTCCCTGATTAAGTTGGATGCCAGTGCCATTGATGAAAATGTAAATGTATTCAAATATTTTGCAAGTGGTTCCCGCGCAGTGTTGAATCCCATGGCAGCTATGTTTGGTGGAATCGTTGGGCAAGAAGTTGTGAAAGCCTGTTCTGGCAAGTTTCATCCACTTTTCCAGGTTTTATTTTTTTGGCACCCTACTTATCCTTTTTATTTATTTCTCTTAAATATAAATGGAATTGTACCTTTTACATGGGCAACGCAGGGGCAGAGCATTCAATTATTTACTGTCTAATACCGATTTCTATATTCCTGCCTGTACAGTTCTTCTATTTCGATTCATTGGAATCTCTTCCTGTACAACCCCTTGGGCCAGAGGATGTGAAGCCTTTGAATAGCCGGTACGATGGCCAGATTTCTGTATTTGGAAAAGATGTACAGAAAAAGTTGGAAGATGCGAAATTATTTGTTGTGGGGGCTGGTGCTCTGGGATGTGAGCTTCTAAAGAACTTAGCCCTCATGGGTGTCTCCTGTGGGAGTCATGGAAAGCTGACTATAACGGATGATGACGTTATTGAGAAGAGTAATCTTAGTAGACAATTCCTCTTCCGAGATTGGAATATTGGGCAGGCAAAGTCAAGAGTGGCAGCATCAGCAGCCACTGCCATCAACCCACATTTGCAGGTTGAAGCAATGGAGAATCGTGTGGGCCCAGAGACCGAAAATGTCTTTGGCGATTCCTTCTGGAACGGTGAGGTTGATGTTGTTTTAAATGCTTTGGACAATGTCAATGCCAGGCTGTATGTAGATTCAAGATGTGTTTACTTCCAGAAACCATTGCTAGAATCTGGAACACTGGGAACCAAGTGCAACACCCAAATGGTTATCCCTCACTTGACTGAGAACTATGGAGCATCACGAGATCCCCCTGAAAAGGAGGCACCCATGTGCACTCTTCACTCATTTCCACACAATATTCACCACTGTCTCACATGGGCGAGGTCCGAATTTGAAGGTCTCTTAGACCAAACTCCAGCTGAAGCAAATGCTTTTCTTTCCAAATCAGAAGAATACATAGCAGCAATCAAGTCTGCAGGGGATGCTCAGGCCCTGCAATTGCTGGAGTCTGTTGTTGATTGTCTGGTTTCACACAAATGTCTAACATTTGAAGATTGCGTCTCTTGGGCTAGAATCAAGTAAGTAATTAAATTCGCTTTTTTCCTTTACCTTTTCTTTTTCTAATTTTATACTTTTCATTTCCATTTTGCATTCCAGCGAATCTTAGCACAGTTCACTATTTACCAAAAATATTGAATTTCAGTGAACTACATTTGCAAATCACTGACTCATTTGAGGATCCAGGTTTGAAGATTATTTTTCAAATCGTGTGAAGCAGCTTACTTTCAGCTTCCCTGAAAATGCAACTACCAGACAAGGTGCACCATTCTGGTCTGCTCCCAAGCGTTTCCCAAAGCCCCTAGACTTTTCTTCTCAGGATCCCAGTCACACGTCCCTAATTCTTGCAGCCTCAATTTTAAAAGCTAATACATATGGCATTCCCATTCCGGAATGGGCTTCAGATCCAAATTCAAGGAAATTGGCGCAGGTGGTTGACAAAGTGCATATTCCAGTTTTCAAGCCCAAAGAAGGGGTGAAGATTGTCACAGATGAGAAAGCTACAGATGTGAACCCTTCTTCTACATTGTATGGTGTTGATGAGGCTGAACTGATTGACAAATTGATCACCACACTGCAACATGGTGTTCAACATCTGCCTTCGGACTTTCGCATGAATCCTATTAAGTTTGAAAAGGTATCCTCTAACTTTGCTCATTAAAGATTTTTATTATGCTCTACTATTTATACAGGTCTTCCTCTGTCAAATAAAAATATTATATTGAAAGGGTATTGATGTTCCAATTCAACACTATCCATGGGAGGAAAACTCAGTCTAAAAGTTTGGTTGCTTCCTTGCAATGCAGGATGATGATACAAATTATCACATGGATCTTATCGCTGGACTTGCTAATATGCGAGCAAGGAACTATAGCATACCTGAGGTGGATAAGCTCAAGGCCAAGTTCATAGCTGGCAGAATAATTCCAGCTATTGCAACTACCACTGCCATGGCCACTGGTCTAGTGTGTCTGGAACTTTACAAGGTTATATTAGGCCACAAGGTTGAAAAGTATCGCAACAGTTTTGCAAACTTGGCACTCCCCTTATTTTCTATGGCTGAACCAGCTTTCCCACAGGTAACTAAACATGGGAATTTGACCTGGTCTCAATGGGACCGATGGGTCATACATGGAAATCCAACCGTGCAAGACCTTTTGGATTGGTTCCAAGATAAAGACTTGAATGCCTACAGTGTCTCATTCGGCAAGTCATTGATTTACAACAGCTTATTTCCCAACCATAGAGAAAAATTGCATAAGAAAGTGATAGACCTGGTAAAAGACATCCCAAACATAGAGATATCTACCAATACTCATCATTTCGACGTTGATGTGAATTGTGAAGATGAAGATGAAAATGACATTACTGTACCCAAATTATCCATATATTTTGCATAAGTCCTCAATTAACCACAATATTGTGGGATTCTTTGCTGTATATGCATATCAGTAACATTGGCAGCATTTTAAATTACCTCAAGAGCATTTTGAATTTTGAATTATAAATTTCGGTTATTTATTGGTTCCTCCTGAATGCAAAGGATTGTGGAAATTGATTCATCATTGACGGTGTATCAGAAGCAATTGTTTCATCATTGATTACTTATGTGATAGATCCAGTAAAAGACATTGAAGCAATTGATTATTATTGATTACTTATGTGATAGATCTAGTAAAAGACATTGCAAACATAGAAATATCTACAGATACTCATTATTTCAACATTGATGTCTTTTATGAAGATGAAGATATTCTACAGATACTCATCATTTCAACATTGATGCCTATTAGTATTTGATTTTTTAATGAGCAAACACTTATATAATAAAAATACGTGTTATCCTTACTCATGCCTATTAGTATTTGTTTTTCTTAATGAGCAAACACTCATATAATAAAAGTACATGTTATCCTTATTCTAAGTGCACAGGTTAAATTTTGAATCATGTTTTATTGGTAATTTAATGAAGATTTTAGGATAGGAGGGAAACTTCTTGTTATATTGTTCTATATTAGGAGGGTTTTCATTATAACTGAACTTTGGTATAAGTTGATTTTTGAACCATTTTGTTCCATTGGAGTAGAGAGGGGATTACAATCAACTATACTAAATTTATTCAACAACTCTTTAATATAATTATTTTTCTTAGATAAAAATAAATCTTTGTCATTTCAAAACCTTTTCTTCACTTATTATTTTTTTCTATAGATGAAATATATGCTTCATTGTTCCTTGATATCAAAGTGTTTTCTACATACAGCATAAGATTACAATAGTTTTTGTACCATGCAAAAGGAGCTTGATTTAGGCCATACAAAGCCTTGATGAGGTTGAGGTTACATACCTTAGGTTCTTGAACTTTAACAACAAATTATGTTCTTGAACTTTAACGACAAATTATTTTGGTTGAGACGTGTAGGAATTTCCTTTTGTCTTTGCATCTATGTGATGAATCTTCCATCTATTTTGTGTTTCCAAAGCTAACAATGCATGAATGCTAGGCCATTTTACTCCATGTCTTTTTTTATTCAAATCCTTTCACCACAAGCTTGCTTTATGTGTCTCAAGTTATCAAATCCTTTCACCACAACCTTGCTCTATGTGTGTCAAGTTATCAAATCCTTTCAACACAGGTTATAAGAATGAAGTTGTGACTTAATTCTTTCTTCCCTATAATAGACTTAATTCTTTCTTCCCTTTTTTTCCTTTCAACTAATTGTTTCCTTTTACTAAGCTCCATAGGTTTTTATACTTAGGAAATTGATTTGATGAGAGAGCATCATACTCCTACAACATCCAACCTCATGAGAACAAACACAGTCAAGTGTATTTAAGCCATTTTGGACCTTCCTATGATTGTCTTTGCTTCTCCATTTATTGAGATGGTTTTGCATTCCCATCCAGGTTTAATTATTCAATCCTCTCAATTACATTGCCCAACTAAAATACCTATTTTGATGAAGAGGTTGGATATTCTTCATGAGGGGGAGATGGTACTTCAAAACTATATTTTAGAGATTAATTCAATATAGGGATCCCAACTTCGATACGTGGAATATCATTGTCGAACTCATGGTTGAATCTATCCATTGTATGTGACATCCATTTTTGCTTCCCATCTTGTAATTTTCACTATGAATTATAATTAATGTAAATAATGTGGAAATGTAAACATTGATTGGGTTAGAGGAGTGAACACAAATCAAATTCATGTAAATAATTGTGGAAATGTAAACATTGATTGGGTTAGAAGAGTGGACACAAATCAAAATATAAGGAGTTGGCTATAAAAGTGATTGAACTTAGCCTAGGCTATCTCTTTTATGTGCTACCACTTCCGATTAGGTTTAATGGCTTGCACAATAGGTAGGGAGGTGGAGTATGGGATTCTTGAGTGGAGGACAGGCCCTATACCGTGTTGATCCTCGTGGAGTGTGTTGGGTGGTCGACATGCTAGAGACAGATGAGGAGTTGGGAAGGGAAAATGGCAACAAGAAAGAGAAGTGGGCATTTAGATGATATGCAAGGAGGCACATAGACACGAGCTCTAAAAATTCCTAAAACCAAAATCCTATTGCAGCAACTAATATTATTTCTTCTATTTGTTAATTTTATTTAGCAATTTATATGTTGTTTCCTACGGGAAATATTGATATAAATTCATTGCAACATTCACAAATAAAAATTGTGAAAGAATAAACGATGGAAGAAATGCTAGCACACACACATAAATTTGACACAGTTATTTTGGACAAAAGTCCTCGAGAAAACCCAACTTGGGAAAATTGGTGCAGTAGATGAGGGTTTTAATATTAAGAAACAGTGAAATAATATGAGTACAACTAGATGTTGAGGAAAATACTGGCAAGAAAAATCTAGTGAGGAAAATTCCTCACTCCACAGGAAAATCTGGTCTCTGACCTCAGCTCTAGGTGAGCCTTCCAAACCGGCTCTGCGTAGCTATCGCGTCACACTAGCAAAATCACATCTACACTATGTTCAAACGAAATTCTCCTCAATTTTTCTAGTATGTTGTTGTCTGGGAAAATGTCTCTCCTGGCCTCTAGAACCTTTGTCCATCTTTTGGAACTGAAACCCATTTTTTCCCTAGCAAAATCGAATTTCCTCTAGAGGCTATTGCTACTGAATATTGTGGCCCCCCCGTAGTTAGGTAGTGATCCAAGTGGTGGATTCCTCAAGGATCCTGCCCATCTGTAGTGCTTTGGGGCTACAAAACCAAGTCATCCTAGCTCACTCCTCAAGTATCAATGAACATTGTGAAATCTTCCTCCAGCCCGGAGGAAAGCCTATCTATCTATGTAGAAGTTGTGTGTCGTTCATGCTTCTACTCCTTTTCCTTCTTACTGAGAGGACATTGGGTACTGTAGTGGCCTAGATCACCACATCTGAAGCATTTGACCTTTGAGACGTCCTTATTCTTCTTCCTTTGCTCCCCTTGTCCCTGACTATGACCCTTAAATGCAAGGGTCACATTCTCCTCCTCCTTCGCCTGCTTCAATCCACTGTTGTTGCCACTGATGGATATTTTCAAAAGAGTTCACCTCGTCTCCTCTTTCTGCATGTCAATCCACATCCTGGTAGTGCATCTCTTACCAAAATACTTCAGAAAAAGACTTGTCAATCATATAAGACGCTATTGAGGGCCAACCACACTAGCTCAGAAGCTTGTGGAGATGCCCCAACAACTGAAAATGGGTCTTAGATCTCCTGAATCCTGGTGAGGAAAGGGTCTATGCCTTCCCCATTATGCATTCAGATGCATATTGACTTCTCCTTGAGATACATCTTTCACTGCTCAAAAGTACCCTAATACAAAGAGGCAACAACATCCCACATATGCTTGGGAGTATCTTTGCCAACAATATACGAGACCACATAATCCCCGACTCCATCTAGGATCAATATCTTTTCCTGAGCCATCTCCTTTCTCTACTCCTTCAGTTGATCTGCATCCGTGGGAACTGCTACCACATCAATATCTGTTTTCAGGCCAAACTTGTCTAGAAGGAAGGACATCCTTGCCTTCCAAATGAAGTAGTTGGAAGCCCCATCCAACCTGTCCTGATTACGAAGCCCAACAGTGGCCATCTCAACGAACTGTCGAAAATATCTTCTTCCCTTCTGCTCAGCTCCTGCTCAACTATTCACACTCCCTTCTGGAGCAAGATACTTTTCTTGCAATGACTGCTAATTTGCAAGGGAAATCGAACTTCTTGAGACTAGAAGTTCCCTGAGAAAAATTTTTCCTCAGTGTGTGCTCTTCTTCCTTCCACTTGATGTTAGCTCCGCTTTAGAAATATGCTGCAAAACCACTACGTCCAGCTAGATATCTTCTTTGTGAAAATATTGGGTTCCTCCCTATACCTCTGGAACTACTCAATCTGGAGAAATTAAAATTTTCTGTTGCACTTTTAGAAAAAAAATCGATTCTCCTCAAGTGACTTGACCTCTTGGAAAAGTGATTATGTTGCCTCTGGGTTTCGATCTGCTTCCCACACTGAACAACGAAACTTCTTCTGTCTTTGCTACTAAGTTCTTCGACTAATCAATTCCGCTTTGATACCATGTGAAATTCCTAAAATCAGAATCCTATTGTAGCAACTGATATTATTTCTTCTAATTGTTAATTTTATTTAAAAATTTATCTGTTGCTTCCTTTGAAAAATATCTAAATAAATACACTGCAACCTTGACAAATAAAAAGTGTGGAATAATAAACATTGGAAGAAATGTTAGCACACACACATAAATTTGACATATTTATTTTGGACAAAAGTCCCCGGAAAAACCCAACTTGGGAAAATCGGTGCAACAAATGAGGGTTTTAAAATTAAGTAGTAGTGAAATAATCTGAGTACAACTAGATGCTGAAATTGGCAATCCTATAGATAAATACTGGCAAATTCGAGCTTTGACCTTAGCTCTAGGTGAGCCATCCAAACTGGCCATGCGCAACTACTAAGTCACACTAGTGTAGTCACATCTACAATCAACTTGAACCAACTTCTCCTCAAGCCATCTGGTCTACTGCTATTTGGGAAATGTCTCTCCTAGCCTCTGGAACCTTTGTCCAAATTCTCGCACTGAAACTCATCTTTTCCCCATCATAATCAAATTTCCTCTAAAGGCTACAAGGCTACCTTTACGTTAACCTCTTTGTGGCTCTTCTGCCTCTTTGTAAATGCACAAATTGGATCTGTAATCCTTCCTCAAACTTCACTGTCTCTTCCCATCTTCCTCACTGCTTCGATATCACTAGTTCTCTCTTCAGCAATAGAATGTTGCTACTCTGGAAACTGATCAGCTCATGAAATCGAACCTCTAAAGTGTATTCTCCAAGTTCCCATCGACTACTTATAAGCCTCTGTTGGGGCACCAATGACCAAGAATATTAAGCGATGGCTAGGATTAAATTGAATTCGATCCGTGTGAGTTTCTAAATCATTCACAGCTTGAATTAGTTTTTTCTAATTAATTAACCATATTCTCTAGTTTTATACTTAGGAAATAGTTAAAAACTTGGTAATAATATAATTAAGTCATTTCTAGGCAGAATTTCCAGAAAAAATTTATGGGTTTTTGATATATCCTATATTATAGCCTCTCCACAAAGTTACAAGGTTAGAAACCATCTGATGCTACAAAAAATAACGTGAGTTGTATGTTGTGTGTGCATAGTATGTTGAAATGTGCATGTTTTAGTGACGAGATAACTCATAGAAGGACAATGCTTGAGAGAAACATTGTTGCAAGAGCGAGAGCATGCTAAGGAGTGTGGGTCAACTAAAGGCAAGAAAAGAAAAGGTTGAGACACTGTGTGTTGTGGGGGCTTGTAGGGTCGAGGAGTTGGAAACAAAATGTACTTTGGAATATTGTTTAACCTATATTAAAAAACTCTGTGTTTGAATACCTGTAGGGTTAGCAGGAGAAAAAAATTTGTGCTCTACATCCCTATTAAATAGGTTGAGACATTATGGACTATGACTGCCTAAAGTATTTAGCAGGTGGAGTCATGGTATGATTTGGATTCTTCTAAGTAGGTGGAGTTATTTTGAGCTCTATATCATTAGGTGATATGGTTTATAGGCATTTGTGTAAATTCCCTTGAGCATTTAACTCATCTGACTCCGAGTTCAATATTGTAGTGCAGTTGGCGTGTGGTTAATGGGTGGAGAGTTTAAGTCCCTCCCTCAGTTACTATCCTCTGAAGTTAATAAGATAAGTATATCTACCTATATATGTGTTCCATAATGAATAATGAAGTTTTTGTGGATTATAACAATGATTGTATCAACACTGTTATGGAGGAATGTGTTGTTGTTGATTGTTAAATAATCCTCCTCGTCATAGAGAAACAACCATGTATTTAGGAAAAATGATCCCTATTAGATTTGTGATAGAGTCAGAGTCTACATAGACAAAGAAATGTATGCTCCAGATAGGGGGAAATATATGTCCCAAGGAAAAATATATGTATGCAGGTTAGGAATCTACGATGTTTGGAGATAGACATATTTACATTTTGGGAGACAAAAGTATGTCTCCACAGGATGGGAAACCATGATGCTAAGAAACAAACATATGTTTGTCTCAAGAGATTGAGAAATTTTTGTCCTAGGCAAAGGAGACAGAGAATGTCGCATGACAACAAATATACAATTAGACCCAAAAATTAATTATAATGTAGAGTCATTGAATTGCATGATGGGGTGTAGCCTTTTGGGACCCCCTGGGTTAGGGTGAGGTGGTCAATGCCACGCAAGTCGTATAACACTACATGGGATGCTACATGAGAATCCACAAGATGTGGAAAGGATGCTAATGTGGCACGTCAATAATGTGGCATGCGGTAGGTAGAAATAACTCTTAGGATGAACAAATGGAAGGATATTAAGTGACACTAATTAGGGGAATTTTTAGGTCTAAAATGGGCCTCCTAAGAAAAATTTACAACCAAAATAAACTTTATAAGATCTAATAGGATTCAAGATGATGATGTCAATTATGGGGGATGATTCACCATTTTTTAAGTAAAAGGGTAGAAAGATTAAAAAATAATAAAATAATAAAACTACTTTTTCAACTCATATTTTCAACTTATCTCTCAAAGTGTTACTCAAATTTCGAGTGGGAGTACTCGTTGGATGAAAAATTTAATTCTTCATCCAAAGAGTACCCATGTTGCATACTTTTTATGGACCCTTCTACATGAAAAATGAGAAATACATTAAAAAATATGATTGCAATCACGTTTTTCATGTATTTCTCATTTTTCTTGTAGTAGGGTGCATCGAAAGTATGCAACATGGGTACTCTTTTGATGAGGAATTAAATTTTGCATCCAATGAGTACTCCCACTTGAAATTTGATTAAAAACATTTGGAGATAAGTTGAAAATATGAGTTGAAAAAGTAGGTTTTCCTTTTTTACCACTAAAATTTGATGATGTAATCAAATCTTATTTTATTATCTCCACTATTATTTTATAATTTCCTTAGGAGGCCCATTTTAGACCTCAAAATTCCCCTAATGTGGCACCACAGGTGGATTCCATGTGGCGGGGTGATGTCATTCTCACATTTGTATGTTGTCAGCAGGTCACAAAAGGGACAATGATGTGAAGCTAGATGAAATGGATGCCAGGTGGTGCCATGGGTCATGCCATGTTGTTATAGGATAGAAGGCACAATATCAAAAATGGCATCCAAAGACAAAAATATTCATGTCAGTGATTTCTATTTAATGTTGAGTTTATGTGTGTGTTATAAATGGGATATGGGTGCGAGCTGACGGGAATGATAGATGGGGATTCCTCAATTGGTTTACGTGAATAAGTCTATTGTGTTGTAGATGTTTTGGAGAAAAATGTTGATAGAGGTTTGGATTAGTGGAACGGTTGCACTATTGTGCGGTGGCATAATGAATGCCGTGTTGGACCAAGAATGATGTGGTAGATCAAAGTAGGCACTCGGGTTTCTAAGTTGATGTCCTTGTTGATGTGGTAGTGCTTAAGGGACCAAACTTCAAATGGGTATAACTTTCAATTCAAGATTCAAATTGAGGTAAAATTTAAAATGTTGGAAAGCTCTTGACAAGTTGAATGCAAAAATATTATCCAAAGGGAGTTACACACACTTTGGGGAAGTACAGATTTTGTAACCTTGTCTTCATAATGAGACCATGGAGCTTGGTTTAGTTAAAAGTAACACCTCGTATTAGTTGAATCCAAGGGGGTGGGGGGAGAATTACAAATTAGCCACTCAACAACCTTATCATTCTTAGGGGATACAATAAAAACCACATCTTTGGAAAAAATGAACTTTTGTGTATCTTGTCCTAAAGATGATATGTCCCGGAGGTATATGATAATCCCAAGAATATGAAATTTCAACTCCTTGCACCTAGTTTGTTTCTTTTCTTCTTAGATATCAAGGCATAGCTAGTAGAACCAAATACATTGACATACCTTATCGAAGGAATACATCCATACCACATTTCATAATGAGTATTGTTTCCAAGAGCATGTGATGGGCTCTTATTATTCATATATATTTCGTGAAGAACTACATCAACCCAAAATGCTAACTTCATGATATTGAAAACTAGCTTTGAACATACCGTATTTAACTGTATCATGCTCATTCCTTATACTGCACCGTTTTATAAGGATTATATGGAAAAATGGATTGATTTTTATTCCATGTTGGTTAAAATTTTGAAATGTTTAAAATGCTTGATATTTATGTTCCAACAAATAAACCCACACATCCTGATGTGGTTATTGATAAAATTCATGATACATTAATTTTCAAAATCAAATGCAATATGCATGGGACCACACAACTCGTGGGGAATTAATTCTAGTTTTCTACATGTTGTTGAAGTGAAACCATGAAAAGGTTGCACATTGTGTTTCCTAAGGATACAATCTTCATATTACTTCAAATTCCTTGGAATCATAGGAAAACTAGAAATACCATTTTTCTTTAGCATATGAAAAATATTATAGTTAATCTTCCCAAATCTCATATGCTACAAAAGATTGGAAGCTAATGCACCTTCATCATCATGAGAAATATGTGCATAATTTCGTGTCCATGTAGATGTCCCTTTTAACAGAGGCTTGAACTCATAATATTGGAACCACAGGTCGTAACCCATGCCATAATCATTGTTTGTGTATGTGTGTGTGTGTGTATATATATATATATATATATATATTATATATATATATATATACATATACATATACATATACATATACATATACATATACATACATACATACATACATACATACATACATACATACATATATATATATATATATATATATATATGGGAATCTGACCTGGTCTAAATGAGATCAACATGTCATACATGGAAATCTAATAGTGTGAGTCTTGTTGCACTGGTTCCAAGATAAAGACTTATATGCCTATAGTGTGTCATTTGGGAATGCATTTATTTATAACAACCTATTTCCTAACCATAGAGAGAAGATTAGATAAGAAAGTGATAGACCCGGTAAAAGACATCGCAAATATAGATATATCTAAAGATAGTCATCATTTCAAAATTGATGTCTGTTGTGAAGATGAATAAGAAAATGATGTTACTATACCCTCAATATAAATATGTTTGACCATTGTCAATTATCTGTCAAGGGCATTCTTTACTCTCTATGCAAGAACGATATTACAAATATTTAAATAACCACTATGAATTTTAAATTAATGATTTCCTTTAGTTGTATAATATATTTTGGTTACTTATTAGTCCCTACTGAAGGAAAAGGACTATAGTAATTGATTCATATTCACTTTATATTATATTATTTATCTCTTTTCTAATATAAAACATTTGGTAAAGAATATTTTATTTTTTTGATATATTAAAATTTTATTTTTATATTATTCTATTGGTGAAAGAAATCTAATAAAACTAAATCTAAGTTTTAACTATTTGTTATACATTTTCTAATTTCTACAATATAATGTTTGTTTAATTTATTTTATTTTATTGAAATAATAATTTATATTATTGTTATTATTATTATTATAAAATATTTTTTCTAGTATCTTACATAAACTTTATCTTAAAATTAATATTATTTTCAATATAAATGAGAAAAAGGCTCATTACAAAATATATGATATAGTATGTAAATCTCTTTATCGTGTATTCTATTTTTTTTTGTAGTTTTCTAAAACTCAAATGTTGATAAATATTTTTAATAAACATTTATACAATAATATACTAAAATATTAAAAATAAAAACATATATCTGAGTGAAATGATTAAAAATTTGAATACGAATATTTTCCATTTAACTACAATTTCTCTCATAAATACTTTTGTTTTTCCAAGAATGATATGAATGAGAAAACATATCCTAATCTTCACCTCCTTCATCCAAATAATTACAATTTAAAAATAGTTACAAATTATTGAAGAAGGAAATAAGTATGATTCCTTAAAAACACATACTACAACTATTAAAAAAAATCCAACTAAGAGCACACAAATCCCGAGGAAATAAAAGAAAATGAATTCCCTTTAAAAAGTTCTCAAAAGTCCAAGTAATGTGGTCTCCTAGGTTTTTTATATGTACTTTTCGTTAACTTAAAAAGTTAGTGACCCCATTTTTAGAGAAGGCAAACCTTATTAAAAAATACAGGAAAAAAATAAACATAAGAGTGAACCACATATAGTAAGAGAGGGGAGTGAACGACATGTAGTAAGAGATATATTAGTAGGAATGCATCTAAGTTTAAATTAAATTTCAAGGCATGATAAGAAAAAAAATTCTTATGACATTGGGAGGCACTTTACAATTTAGTATGGGGATATGTATAGGTATTAGGCATAATTTAAATATGTCAACATGTATTAAACATCAACTCTATTACACACATAGAAAATACACAATTAAATGTCGAATTCAACAAAAATAAAGTAAATGTATAAATAATAAGTGTATAACATACAATATACCACTAAATCACTCATTCAGATCACCTGCTAGTGGAATTTGTCCATAAACATGAATAGGTGAGAGAAAGATGGGATGATACATATTTGTTCTACTTAATAATTTTTATTTTATTTTACAGTTCGTATTATGCAACTTTAATATGTATCTCTACAATTGTGTCGATTAATGAATTAGTGACATGAAAAATTCATTGTCATCACCTTCTCTTCAAACAATCTTCTCTTGAATTTGTTTGGGAAAATGTATCTCCTCGCCTCTGGAAACTCTATCCAGCTTCTGGAAATTAAACTCAGATTCTCCCCAGCAAAATCAAATTTCCTTTAGAGGCTATTGTGTTGCCTCTACGTCAGCCTCTTTATGGATCTTCGGTCTCTCTGCAAATGCACTCACCGAATATGGAGTCCTTCATACGACTTAACTGTCTCTGCCCACTACTTCAATATCACTAGATCTCTCTTCAGAAACTAATTGTTGCTACTATGGAAATTGATCTTCTCATGAAATTGAACCTCTCAAATGTATTCTCTAAGTGCCCATCGAATTCTTCTTATAATCCTTTGTTTGGGCTCAAACGACGAATATTAAATCTTAATCGATAACTATGATTAACTTGAAGTCAATCCATGTGAGTTTCTAGATCATTCACACCTTGAATTAATTAATTCTGATTAATTAATCATATTCCCTAAGTTTAGACTTAGGAAATATTTAAAAACTGGGTAATAATATAATTAAGTCATTTCTAGGCGGAATTCCCAAAAACAATTTCTAAGTTTTGGAGATCTCATGTATTCTACCCTCTCCACAAAATTTCAAGGATAGAAAACATCTGATGATACAAAAACTAACACTCCCTCTTAGCGATGAATGTGTTCTAGTGATGCATATGTTGCCACAACACCCTGCCTCTGCATCATCTCCTATCGCAATGATGATGTCTAGCCATACTCCCCACCAAACACTGCACAACGCTGATATGAGCTGCATTTTTGTTGTTGTTGACCTTACTGAATTGCCGCTAACACTGCATCTACATTGTAATTCCATATCATATGTTGTTTTTGTAATTGAAACATCTACAACTGAGAAGCATGTGAAATGTTGAACCAATTGTGTTCATTAGGATACATATATCACTCGAGTCTTGACTGTTATTAGCCTATGCACTGTCTACTGAAGACTTTGCACTCCTATTGACTCTGCACTGATGTTGACTCTACACTATGCCAACTGAAATGTTTCCAACTCTGCACTATGCCAACTGAACTGTTTCCAAATTTGCACTGCACTCCTCAACATATGATTGCTACTAGTCATTGCAACTGTCATTTTTGCATTTGACTTCACCAATTTCCATTAGTCCATCCTGCTACTGAATATTGTGGGCCCGCATTTGTCAGGTACTGATCCAAGTGGTGGATTCCTTAAGGATCTTTCCCATTTGTAGTGCTCTAGGCTACAAAACAAAGTCACCCGACTTCACATCTACAACCTCTGTCCAGCTTCTGGAACTGAAACTCGGCTTTTCCCCAGCAGAATCAAATTTTCTCTAAAGGATATTCCTACTGAATATTGTGGCCCCCCCTTAGTTAGGTACTGACCCAAGTGGTGGATACCTAAAGGATCCTCCCCATCTATTGCGCTTTGGGGCTACAAAACCAAGTCACCCCACCTTACTCCTTGAGGTATATCAGCGAACATTGCGAAGTCTTCCTCTAGCCTTGAGGAAAGCCTATCTATCTATGCAAAAGTTGTGTGTTGGTCATGCGTTTGCTCCTTTTCCTTCTTCCTGAGAGGACATTGGGTATTGTAGTGGCCTAGATCACCACATCTGAAGCATTTGACCTTCAAGAGGTGCTTACTCTTCTTCCTCTTCTCCCCCTATCCCTGACTTGCACCCTTAGATGCAAGGGTCACATTCTCCTCCTCCTTCACCTGCTTTGATCTGCTGATGTTTCCACTGATGGATATTTTCAAAAGAGTTCACCTCATCTCCTCCTACTGCAAGTCAACCCACAACCTGTCCCATATTGGTAGCGTGTCTTTGTCCAATATACTTTGGGAAAATACTTGCCAATCCTTTGAGACGCTATTGTGGGCCAACCGCACTAGCTTTGAAGCTTGAGGAGTTGCCCCAACAACCGAAAACTGATATTAGATCACCTGAATCTTGGTGAGGAAAGGTTCTATTCCTTCCCCTTTCCACATCTGGATGCATCATGGATTCTCCTCGAGATACATCTTCCGCTCCTTAGAAGTACCCTAATACAACGAGGAAACCACATCCAAAATATTCTTGGTAATACCTTTTCTAGAAATATAAGAGACCACATGATCCTTGACTCCATCTAGGATCAATCACTTTTCCTATGCCATCTCCTTTCTGTACTCCTTTTGGTGATCCACATCCATGGGAACTGGTACCACTTCATAAATATATGTTTTTAGGTCAAAATCATCTAGAAGGAAGGACATCCTTGCCTTCCAAGGACGTAGTTTGAAGCCCCATCGAACCTATCTTGATTACGAAGCCCAACAGTGGCCATATCAACGAAATGTCAAAATATCCTCTTCCCTTATAACCTATTCACACTCCCTTATGGAGTGAGATACTCGGCTCACAACGACTGTCACATTTGCAAGGGAAATCAAACTTCTTGAGACTATAATTTCCCTAAGGATAATTTTCCCTCAGTGTGTGCTCTTCTTCCTTCCACCTGATGTTAGCTCTGCTCTATAAATATGCTACAAAACTACTGCATCCAGCTAGATATATTCTCTGTGAAAATATTGGGTTGATCCCTCTACCTATCGAACTACTTGATCTGGAGAGATTAATTTTTTTTGTTGCTCTCTCATAAAAAATCGTTTCTCCTCAAGTGACTCGGCCTCTTGGAAAAGTGACTGCGCTACCTCTGGGGTTTCGATCTGCTTCCTACACTAAACAATGAAACTTTTGTATTTTCTAATGAGCTCTCTAGCTAATCAATTGCGCTATGATAACATGTGAAAATTCCTAAATCTAGAATCCTATTCCAACAATTGATATAATTTCTTCTAATTGTTAATTCTATTTAACAATTTATCTATTATTTCCTTTGCCAAATATCAAAATAAATATACTGGAACCTTCACAAAGAAATAATGTGGAATAATAAAAATTGGAAGAAATGCTAACACACACACATAAATTTGACACAGTTATTTTGGATAAAAGTCCCCAGAAAAACCAAACTCGGGAAAGTTGGTGCAACAAAAAAGGTTTTTAAAATTAAGCAGCAGTGCAATAATCTGAGTACAACTGGATGTTGAATCTGGAAATCCTACAGAGAAATACCGACAAGAAAAATCTTGTGAGGAAAATTCCTCACTCCATAGGCGAATTTGGGCTCTGAACTCAGCTCTAGGTGAGTTGTCCAAACTGGTTCTACACAAATACTGCATCACATTTGTTGAAGTTTGCAACAAGAAATAGTGAAATTGGCATCCAAAAAAAACATGACAGCACCTACACTAAGTGTGGGACTAGGAGGTCCAAGCAACACCTACACTAGTGTGGGACCAGGAGGTCTTAGCAACACCTACACTGGTGTGGGTTAAATTTGGTGCATGTCTATTTTAATTATCCCTTAATTAAGTTGGGAAATAAAATGTAATATTATCTCATAATCACTTGTAATAGTTAACTGAGTGTGATAAACTCAGTTAGCTCATGAATTTCAAGTTGAGGGTAGTTGGTGAGGCATGCCGAGTAATTCTAGTTGTAACAAAGTTTGAAGTGTAGTTGTGCATTAGTTGATGTAGGTTGTAATTAGTTTAACTCAGTTAAGTGAGTTAAAGTTAGTTGTGCTAGTTGTAACTGTTTGATGCACTAGTAAGAGATCAAGTGAATTAAATAATATCTAATTCAAAATCAGTGATCTAACATGCAACTGATGATTTACTATTATTAGCTGTATGCATGTCAGTTCCAGTGGAGACCCATTTGAGACAAAGGTTAAAGGAAGTTAACTATCAGTTGTGATATTAGCAGACTACCTAAATGCAGTTAAAACACCACAGGATTCCCATGATAGTTAGCGTAGTTGAGAAAGGCTGAAATTCCTAAGGAATAAGGATTGCATTCCTCATGAATTGTGTAAGAAAGATAGGCTAAAGACATGATGAGAATTGGCGAACTGTTGGCCCGATTTTGTCTGGATCAGTGTGAGACGATGGGAAGATTGTAGGAGACTCATGTGAGAAGAGTGCATTGTAATTGTTTCATGATTCCTTGTGGAATATATAATATATGAGAGAGGGGTTTTGAGCAGCAAGATTTCCCCGGGAAATTATCTATGTTGTGGTTTGATTTTATTCTTCTTTTCTTCATGTGATTGTCAATTTTGTTTTAATTTTCGCAATTGGTTTGTATAAGTGATTTAGTATCTAGATTTAGTACATTGTTAGATCAGATTGAATCCATGATATACATATTATTTGTATAATTTCTACAACACTAGCGTAGACACATCTTCAATCATCTGGAACCAACTTCTCTTCAAGCCGTCTGGTCTGCTGTTGTCTGGGAAAATGTCTCTCTTGGCCTCTGGAACCTATGTCCAGCTTCAGGAAATGGAACTCGACTTTTCCCCATCAGAATAGAATTGCCTCTAGAGGCTACTATGCTGCCTCTGCGTCAGCCTCTTTGAAGCTCTTCCCCCTCTCTATTAATTCACTCACCGGATTTGTAATCCTTCCTTTGACTTCATTGTCTCTGCCCCTCTTCCTCACTACTTCGATCTCACTAGCTATATATTCATGAAGTTGAACCTTTCAAGTGTATTCTCCAAGTTCCCATCGACTCCTTCTTATAATCCTTTGTTGGGGCTCCAACGACCAAGATTAAATCTTAATCTATTGATATGATTAACTTTAAGTCGATACGATTGATTTTCTAGATCATTCACACCTTGAATTAATTAATTTTGATTAATTAACCATATTCCCTAAGTTTAGACTTAGAAAATATTTAAAAATTGGCTAATAATCTAATTAAGTCATTTCTAGGTAGAATTTCCAGAAACAATTTCTAGGTTTTGGAGATCTCCTGTATTCTAGTCTCCATAAAATTTCAAGGCTGGATCACATCCGATGCTACAAAAAATAACACATGTTGTATGTTGTGTTGGCATGGTATGTCTAAATGTGCATGTTTTAGTGGCGAGAGAACTCATAGAAGGAGAATGATTGAGAGAAACACTGCTGCAAGAGCGAGAGGATGCTAAGGAGTGCGGGTGAAGTAAAGGAAAGAAAAGAAAAGGTTGAGACACTATGTGTTGTGGAGACTTGAAGGGTTGAGTAGGTGGAAATATTGTGTACTTTGGAATCTTGTTTAACAGAGATTCAAAGACTCCATGTGTTTTAATGCTTGTAGGGTTAGCAGGAGGAAAAACGTTGTGTTATAGATCCCTATTAAATAGGTTGAGACTCTATGGATTATAACTTCATGAAGTATTTAATAGGTGGAGTCATGGTATGCATTGGATGCTTGTAAGTAGGTGGAGATATTGTGAATTCTGGATCCTTAGGTGATGTCATTTATATGCATTGGTGTAAATTCCCTTGAGCATTTAGCTCCTCTGACACCGAATTTGGCTAAGGGGTGGTTAATTGCAAGAAATATTGTAGTGCTTTTGGTGTATGATAAATGCGTGGAGAGTTTATTAAGTCCCTCCCTAAGTTACTAGCCTCTGAAGTTAATAAGATAAGTATATCTACCTATATATGTGTTCCACTATGCATAATGAAGTTGTTATGTGTTATAAAAATGATTGTATCAACATTGTTACGGAGGAATGTGTTGTTGTTGGTTGTTCATAATAAGATGGTTATGCACATGTTCACATGGTTTGAGAGAGTTATAGATCCCGATATGCTCCTGAGTTACAAATCTAAATACATGGTCTTGTATGAATGCTTGATGTGCTCAGTTAAACTATTATTGTTTGTGATTTCCATTGTTTGACACAACCATAGATATATAAATAATTAATATTGTCGATAGTTACTTATGCCATAATGTATGTTTCATCAATGAATATAATAGTACTATGTGATATCTATGATGTGGTTTAATATGATGTAGCTACATTTGAGTTCACGAAGTAGTGTTAACCATGGATTGGATTGTTTTTGTGCATTTTAGTAGCCATGTTAATGGAATCATCTATTTTGTTATGGACAGATTATGTATGAAAGGTTTTTTTTGGAATGGAAGTTTCATTCCGGTCGTGACAATGGTGTTAAGCATTACTAAAACCTAAGAAATGCTTCACAAAGACATTGAAGTCCTTTAGGATTCTAATATTGGTTGTCACAGAGAAAAATCCTTGTATTTAGGAAAAATGATCCCTATTAGACTTGTGATAGAGTCAGAGTCTACATAGACGAAGAAATGCATGTTCAAGAGAGGGGGAAATGTATGTTCCGAGGAAAAATATATGTCAGCGGGCTAGGAATCTATGACGTTAGACATATTTACATTCTGGGAGATTGAGGTATTTCTCCATGGGATGGGAAACCATAATGCTAGGGAACAAAAATATGTTTGTCTTAGGAGACTGAGAAATGTTTGTCCTAGGAAATGGAGACATAGAATGTCGCATGACAATAAATATACACTTAGATGCAAAAATTTATTATAACGTAGAGTCATTGAATTGCATGATGGGGCATAGCCTTGTGGGACCCCCTTGCTTTGGGTTTAGTGGTCAATGGCACGCAATTTGTATAAATCTACATGAGACGCCATGTGAGAATACATAGGATGTGGATTGGTGATGTGGCAAGGATGCTAATGTGGCATGTCGATAATGTGGCATGTGTTAGGTAAAAATAACCCTTTCTATGGCCAAATGGAGGGATAGAGTGACATTAGGCACCACAGGAGGATTCCATGTGGCAGGGTGATGTCATTCTCACATTGGTATGTTGTGAGCAGGTCATAGAAGGGACACTGATGTGGCGCTAGATGAAACGCATGCCAGGTGGCTCCATGGGTCATGCCATGTTGTCCTAGGAAAGAAAGCTCAATTTCAAAAAAGGCATCCAGAGACAAAGATTTATCTCAATGATTTCTATTTAATGTTGAGTTTATGTGTGTGTTATAAATGGGATATGGGCACAAATTGACAAGAGTGATAGATGGGGATTCCTCAATTGATTTACATGAATAAGTCTATTATGTTGCAGAATTTTTGGAGAAAAATCCTCTTATAGGTTTGGATTAGTGGTGTGGTGGTATTATTGTGTGTTGCCATAATGGGTGCCATGTTGGACCAAGAGTGATGTGGTAGATCCAAGTAGGCACTTGGGTTTTTAGAGTCCTTGTTGTTGTGGTAGTGGTTAAGGGCCCAAACTTCAAATGGGCATAAATTTCAATTTAGGAGTCAAATTGAGGTAAAATTTAAAATGTTGGAAAGCTCTTGACAAGTTGGATGCAACAGTATTATCCAAAGAGAGTTCCACACACTTTTGGGAAGTATAAATTTTATAAACTTCTCTTCATAATGAGACCATGGAGGTTGGTTTAGTTAAAACTAACACCTCCTATGAGCTTAGAAAATCCAAGGGGGTGGGTGGGGTGGGGGAGGGGGGGGTGGTGCGGCGCGTTTCAAAGTATCCACTCAACATCCTTATCATTCTTAGGATATTCAATAAAAACTGCATCTTTGGAAAAATGAACTTTTTGTGTATCTTGTCATAAATATGATATGTCCTGGAGGTATATGATAACCACAAGAAGATGAAATTTCAATGACTTGCACCTAGTTTGTTTATTCTCTTCTTAGATATCAAGGCATAACTAGTGGAACCAAATACCTTGACATGCCTTATCGAAGGAATACATCCTTACCACATTTCATAATGAGTATTGTTTCCAAGAGCATGTGATGGACTCTTATTGTTCACATATATTAACTGAAGAACTACATCAACCCAAAATGCTAACTTCATGTTATTGAAAAATAGCTTTGAACATACCATATTCAAGAGTATCATGTTCATTCCTTATACTGCACCATTTTATTAAGGATTTTATGGAAAAATGGCTTGATTTTTATTCTGTGTTGGTTAAGATTTTTAAATGTTTCAAATTATTGATATTTATGTTCCAACAATTAAATCCACTCATCCTAATGTGGTTATCGATAAAATTCATGATATATTTATTATTAAAATAAGATGCAATATGCATGGGACGACACAACACATAGTGAATTAATTCTAGTTTTCTACATACTCTTGAAGTAAAAATATTACTACAATTATTACAAAACAAACAACTAAGAGCACACACATCTCGAGGAATACAAGAAAATGAATTCCCATTAAAAGGGCTCAGAAGTCCAAGGTGTGAACTTGAGTTAGAAAATCCAAAGAAATCAGTTCTCATTAATCCAAAGGACGAGATCTCCTAGGTTTTTGACATGTACTTTTCTTTAACTTAAAAAATTAGTGACCCCATTTTTAGAGAAGGTAAACCTTATTAAAAAATATATCAAAAAATTAAGCACAAAAGAGTGAACCACATGTAGTAAGAGAGGAGAGTGAACCACATGTATTAAGATATAGATTAGTAATAATGCATCTAAGTTTAAATCAAATTTCAAGGCATGTTAGAAAAAACAATTTCTTATCACAATCAGAGGCGCTTTACAATCCAGTATGGGGGATATGTATAGGCATTAGGCATTAGGTATAAGGTAAGTTTGTAGAAATTTTTTAAATATCAACTCTATTACACACATAGAAAATACACAATTAAATGTCGACTTAAAAAAAATAAAAGTAAATTTATAAATAATAAATATATAACATACAATATACCACTCAATCACTCATTTAGATCACTTCCTAGTGGAATTTTTCCATAAACATGAATATGTGATGGAAGGATGGGATGATACAGATTTGTTCTACTTACTAATTTTATTTTATTTTACAATTCATCTTATGTAACTTTTATACGTATGTCTACAATTATGTTGATTGATGAATTAGTGACATGAAAAATTCCTTGTCATCACCTTCTCCTCAATATGTCTCTTATGTTGTTTTCAGGAAAAATGTCTCTCCTGGCCTCTAGAACCTATGTCCAACTTCTAGAACTGAAACTCGACTTTCACCCAGTAGAATCGTATTTCCTGTAGAGGGTATTGCGCTGCCTCTGCATCAACCTATCTTCTAATGCACACACCGGATATGGAATCCTTCTTCTGGCTTAACTATCTTTGTCCCTATTCCTCACTGCTTCAATATCATTAGCTCTCTCTCCATCAAATGACTCCCACTACTCTATAAATTGAATCTCTCAAGTGTATTCTCCAAGTGCCCATCGACTTCTTATAATCTTCTGTTTGGGCTCAAACGACCAATATTAAATATTAATTGATGGCTAGGATTAACTTGAGGTCAATCTGTGTGAGTTTCTAGATCATTCACACCTTGAATTAATTAACCATATTCCCTAAGTTTATACTTCAAAATTATTTAAAAATTGGCTAATAATGTAATTAAGTCATTTCTAGGCAGAATTTTGAGAAATTTTTTTTAGGTTTTCGAGATCTCCTATATTCTACCTTCCCCACAAAATTTCAAGGATAGAACACATCGGATGCTACAAAAACTAGAAGTCCCTCTTAGCAAGGAATGTGTTCTGGTGATGCATCTCCTGCCGCAACACCCTGCCTCTACATCATCTCCTGTCATGCTATTGATTTTTGGCCATACTGCCCACCAACCACTACACAACTTTGATATGAACTCCATATGTGTTGTTGCTAACCCTGTTGAATTACTTTCAACACTGCATCTACACTGCAACTCCCTCTCATTTGTTGTTGTTATAAATGCAACATCTAAAACTGAGAAGCATTTGAAATACTGAACCAACTGTGTTAAGTATGATGCATCTGTCACTCAATTCCTAATGACTACCAGCCTCTATACTATCTACTAAAGACCCTGCACTACTGCTAACTCTACATTATGCCAACTGAATTGCTCCCAACTCTAAACTGTGCTCCTCAGCATATGACTGCTACAAGTCATTGCAATTGTCATTCTGGCATATGACTGCACCAACTTCCATTGGTCCATCCTACTACTGAATAGTGTGGGCCCCCCATAGTCAGGTATAGATCCAAGAGGTGGATTCCTCAAGCATCCTGCCCATCTGTAGCTCCTTTTGAGAGTTCCTTCTTCTTCTTCATTTTATCCCCTTTTCCCTGACTGGGACCCTCAAATGCAAGGGCCACATTTTCCTCCTCTTTCACCTGCTTCGATCCATTGTTGCTGCCACTAGTGGAGATTTTCAAAAGAGTTCACCTCATCTCCTCCTAAGGCTAGTCATCCCACATCCTATCCATCCTAGTAGCATGTCTTTGACCAATATAATTTCGACAAAGACTTAGAAATCCTCTGATAAAATATTGAGTGCCAACCTCACTAGTACCAAAGCTTAAGGCGTTGCCCCAAAAACTTATAGCTGATCTTAGATCTCCTAAATCCTCATGAGGAAAGGGTATATGCCTTCCCTTTTATACATACAGATGCATCTCGACTTCTCCTTGGGATACATCTTCCGCTACTCAGAATTACCCTAATACAACGAGGCAACAACATCCCACATATGCTTGGAAATATCTTTTCTAGTGATATGCGAGACCACATGATCGCCTAATCCATATAGGATCAATCTCTTTGCCCACCCCATATCATTTATATACTCCTTCAGCAAATATGCATCTGTTGGAATAGATACCACTGCATTAATATATGTTTTCATGCCAAACTCGTCCATAAGGAAGGACATCCTTGCATTCCAAATGATGTAGTTGGAAGCCCCATCCAACCTCTCCTGATTACGGAGCCCAAAAGTGGCCATATCAATGAACTGTTGAAAAAATCCTCTTCCATTCTTCTCAGGTGCTACTCATATATTCACATTCCCTTATGGGGTGAGATACTCTTCTCACAATGATTGTTGATCTGTAAGGGAATTCAAACTTCTTGAGACTAGAAGTTCCCTGAGGAAAATTTTCTGTGTGTGCTCTTCTTCCTTCCACTTGATGTTAGCTTTGTTATAGAAATATGCTACAAAACTACTACATCCAAATAGAGATCTTCTCTGTGAAAATACTGGGTTTCTCACTCTACCTCTGGAAATACTAGACCTGGAGAGATTAAATTTTTCTATCGCTCTCTTAGAACAAATAGATTCTCCTCAAGTGACTCAGGATCTTGGAAAAGTGACTACGTTTGCTCTTAGGTTTCGATATTCTTCTCACATTGAACAATGAAACTTATTTTGTCTTTGCTACTGAGCTCTCTGGCTAATCAATTTCACTCTAATACCATGTGAAAATTCCTAAATCTGGAATCCCATTGCAGCAAGTGATATAATTTATTCTAATTTTTAATTCTATTTAACAATTTGTCTGTTGTTTCCTTTTGAAATATTGAAATAAATACATTGCAAAATTCAAAAATAAAAGTGTGGAAGAATAAACATTGGAATAAATGCTAGCACACACACATAAATTTGACACAGTTATTTTGGAAAAAAGTCCCCGGAAAAACCCAACTTGGGAAACTAGTGCAACAACTGAGGGTTTTAAAATTAAGTAGTAGTAAAATAATCTGAGTACAACTCGCTTCTAAAACTGGAAGAGAAATACTGGCAAGAAAAATAGAGGAAAATTTCTCACTCCATAGGCGAATTCAGGATCTAACCTTAGCTCTAGGTGAGCCATCCAAACTAGCTCTACGCAACTACTATGTCACACTGGTGTAGCCATATCTGCACTCAACTGGAACCAACTTCTCCTCGAGCCATTTGGTCTGTTGATATCTGGGAGAATGTCTCTCTTGGCCTATGGAACCTCTATGCATCTTCTAGCATGGAAACTCAACTTTTCCCCATCAGAATCAAATTGCATTTGGAGTCTACTATGTTGCCTCTGCATCAGCCTCTCTGTAAATTCACTCACCGGTTCTGTAATCCTTCCTTTGGCTTCATTATATCTACTCCTCTTCCTCACTACTTCGATATCACTAGCTCTCTCTTTAGCAACTAACTGCTGCTACTCTGAAAGTTGATCTGCTCATGAAATCAAACCTCTCAATTGTATTCTCCAAGTTCTTGTCAACTGCTTCTTATAATCCTTTTTTGGGGCTCCAATGACCAATATTAAATCTTAATCGGTGGCTAGGATTAACCTGAAGTCGATCGGTGTGATTTTATATATCATTCACACTTTGACTTAATTAATTCTAATTAATTAACCATATTCCATAAATTTAGACTTAGGAAATATTTAAAAACTCGCCAATAATATAATTAAGTAATTTCTATGTGGATTTTCCAGAAATGATTTCTGGGTTTTGGAGATATCCTGTATTCTAGTCTCTCCATAAAATTTCAAGGCTAGAACACATACAATGCTATAAAAAATAACACGAGTTTTATGTTGTGTGGGCATGTTATGTCAAAATGTACATGTTTTAGTGGTGAGAGAACTCACAAAAGGAGAATTCTTGAGAAAAACATCATTGCAAGAGTGATAACATGCTAAGGAGCATTGGTGAAGTAAAGGAAAGAAAACAAAAGATTGATACATTGTGTGTTGTGGAGGCTTGTAGGGTTGAGCAGGTGGAATCACTGTATACTTTGGAATCTTGTTTAACATAGATTCAAAGACTCTATGTGTTTTAATACTTTTAGGGTTAGTGTTGGGTTGTATTAATCACTATTAAATGACTAAAACAATACACATAAATTATCAATCCAGGGACATATTTTATTTCAATGAAAAATGCACTATCTGTGTCAATACATCAAACCAGAAGGAAATCCAAATAAAGGAAATCGTTTCTGTAGTAAATGCTGGAAGGAAATCACTCATGAAAAAATAAAATGATCTACAAGATTGTAATCACACCTCAATTAATCTGTCCTAGCACACCACACAAAAATTACCCAGCTGGTATCTCTGATCTCATATGTGTAACAACATATAAAACATTGAAATTGAAGTATATCTATTCACAGCTAAAACAACAACAACAACACTTCCATGGATACATAAACAAAATAGAAACACGTATACACAACTACCTTAACCACTGAAATTCTTGCTAAAGAGGAGGGCCCTTCCTCCCTAGCAGGGTGCAGGTAGAGAAAGAACTTAACGGAAACTAAATCAGATAATGCATGTAACAACAACAATAGGATAATTTGTATTAATATGAGAAAAATTATAGAGCCAAAGTAATGTTGTTCTTTGCTAACCTTTCGACCTAAAGGGCCGAGAACTATATAGTGGTTACATCTCAGAAAAATGAGTGATGGATCAGTCATGAGAATCTTATGATTTTCATGTTGATAAAAATAGAATACATATGGTTACAACCACTTCTTAATAAAATTATGATTGGAAAATTATAGATTACAATAAAAAACCGCCTAGAGGCTGTTTTCCAAAAATACAATACTTAATAACTTCTACAGTTATCATGATAAATCACAACTATAGTGTAACAGCTAGAGGACAAGTCAACATCAGGAGTTGACGAGATATAGTCAACAGTATAGATATAATAGTAGTTCGCTAGTAGGTCTGTAACAACATGGTGTAACAACATCATGGTGCAAAAATCTCACTGTAACAACACACCTTAAACTACTCCTGTATGCCTCGTGCTTGAGATATTTTGTGCTACAAATGGCATCTGGAAAGACAACAAAATACCACAGATCTTCTCCAAACATTCATCCTCAGTTAGTCATAAAAAAGGCACGCTGCATCATAATAATTGATGAAATGGCAGAGTAATGAAAATAAGGTGAAACATCACAAGTTAAGATAGAATGGTAGGAAAAAGAGGCAAAGATAGTCCCAATGGTTATAGTCATGAAGTAAAATAGGGGAAACAAATGTAGGAAATAAGTGCAAAACTGGCACCCAACATCTTCCCCCAACTAAGAACTTGCATGTCCTCATGCAAAATCTCATCTCTCATGGGAATATCTCCATTGCAGGTCAGTGAGATCATAAGCGCCAGCTATGTCTTCATTTGCAGACTTGTACCCATCATTAGCCATCGGCTGCTATATCTAGGGCTCTGATTCATACTTGTTCAATTCATAATTACTTTGATAATTCTCAATTGGCAGCCAGATCAAAGGGAACTTGAATCTTAACCCGAGCCACAAAGCACCAAGGTATTGTATTATCTGTGCATATGCTAGTACATGTGTAACAACCACCACAAAATTTTGGAATGCAAATGGGCCCCCCTTCAACAGCTCAACACTACAGGATTCCGTGCATTTCAAGAACCTATTCAAGGCTCGACTCTTCATCACTAAGAACTGGTTGAGGCAGAAGCTCACAATCCTTCTTCTGTAAGTGGCAACAAGCCTTATCCCAGGAGTACTCAAAATTATTCTAAATTCCCACCTTAACTTGGCGGCTCGTCCTAGTTCTGCCCGGATCCATAATGCCATATTCTCTTCATTAGCATCCATGGATTTGATGGCCAAATTCCACTCAATCTGACTCTTCATGAAGGACAAAAAATCTTGCAACTGCAGATCACCCATATAGGAGAATATCGTCACCACCATTTGCATACTCACATTCTCACAAATGATATTATGTAAGAATAACTCACAAAACATGCTTTTCTTGTCAAAATTAGAGGCACGAAAGACATCTAGGAATGTATGAGTGGAAGAACATAGATAGGGTCTGTCCTCCATAACAACTTTCATTTGGAACAGGAAGTAGCGTTCCCATAGAAAAATGGGGTAGGATGGGGAAGGCCACTTGTAGCCCAACAGATTGAGGGCAAGGTCATGAAGTTTTTCCTTGACTATGGTAATATCCTCAATCTGTTGCTGTAACAATAGTAGTTGTTCCTCCTGCTTCTTCAGAGCTTCCTTTCTCTTATAATTGTCCCATCCTTTCTTCAACTCTTCTTTCATCCATCTTTCACGTAGGGCGTCTATCTCCCTCCGATGTTCTTTCAACGAAATCGTCCCCTCCCAAAGGGATATTTATTCCTGTTTACACTTCTGTAATTATGAAATTAACAATATTTTCATAGAAATCCATCCCAAGATGGGACGTCGCGTTCTTCTGAATTCAATATCAACATCAATAATGGGTGTAACAACCTCTGTTGAATGGGGTTTTTCCACCTATGCTTCTAGTTCTTGTGTAACATCAACTTCCTCAGTGGGTTCTTGCGTATCAACCCCTTCATTTCTACCTAGAGTAGCCTCTGTGTCCATTGTTGTTTCTTCTGTAATAGCAGTGGCCTCCACAGGTTCTTGTGTATTGGCCTCTAGGTCAATTACTGCAGGAGGCTCTGCTTTAACTGCTAGTTCTTGTGTAACAACCTCCTATCATTCTATTTCTATTTATATTGGGCTAGTGTTTTCCCCATAGACCTTATATCCTCCTGCTGTTAGTTCTTGAAAACATGTCATGCATACAGACACCAATATTTCCTTCCCCTAAGAGAATCTTTGTTTCAATTCTTCATTTTCCTTTCTTAGATTTTCAAGTTCTAAAAACAGGACATGATTTTCATCCTTACCTGATGAGGAGGGTTCTCTTTCTTCTTCTGATACGTCTTCGTCTGTCTAATTTTAGGCTGTGGGCAAAGGTTTTGTGGGCAGGCTAAATTTCACCCTCCATTTTGGCTGTCTATTCCCAATTGATTCATCAGTGGGTTATTTCCCAATTCTGACCTTGGCAGGCCGAGTTGGGTTTTAGCTTCTGCCTGACTCCCTCCCGAAGTCGCGACCTATTTCCCCGGATTGTCCTTGGCCTCTTTCGCTTGAATTATTCCCAGGTCCTTCCCTGTTAGCTTAGGGCATCCAACATTATAAATTTGATGAGTTTGTGATTGGTCACACAAGCTTCTGGATGTGTTGTTGTCTTTATTGCCGCTCCCATATGCTTAATGTTCCCCAATAAGTAGAATGGAAGGTTAATCTTTTACTGGCGCCAAAGGTGATTGAGTAGAGAGAAGTGATAATTAAAAACAATGGTGGATCTTCCCTCATAGGTAATGTATTCAATTAAACCCAAGGCAACATCAGCCCATGGCTGAGGGAGTGATAACATGTCAATTCTTCTCCCTTTCTTCTCCAAATTTTCTTTTTCTTCTAGGAAGTTTTCTTTTATGGAGGGGTCGTTGATTTTTCTGTTAAACCACCTCCGTCTCTCTATTGGAAATGTAGTTACTCAAGCAATTACCTCTTCAGTCACCTCAATTTACAGGCCCCTGACTCGATTCTGGTTGTTATTCAAATTTTGAGCGAATTTGATTGCAACCGCCTCGTCTAAGCCTTCCAGCTTCTAGAAGTACTCAATCGACTCGGTGTCTTTGAATATCTGGTAGGCTTATGGACAGTTCTGCAGGGCATCCATAGAATCCAACTTGTGCCTAGCCACTGCTCCACCCATCTTGTTTTTGTTTATGAATTCACTTCCTGCTACTCAACCCACTGTAATGTCACTGCACTGCTCACTTCTTTTCGGTGTCTCTGATTATCCCAAATGACGAGTTTGCAATGAGGATACAAGGCTTCAGTCGAAGAGGTCGATGGGAGGTGAGGATTTAGGGATTTCCAAATCGTACCTCACACAACTCTTCATAAATGTCCCGTTGTGGAAAGTAATGGGTTCTAAGTACACACGCTCTTTCCAGCTAGATTTAATCATAATTGGAAATTGTGCTATTAATTGGGTGCATGCGGATTTGATAACAGTTTATGAATACAAATTTTTTCAATGATTTCAAGATATATCCCCCCTGCCTTAATGGTGATGGTCACCCACGAACGTCACGGGAATATAATTATTTTTGCCAATAATCACCAAATCAAATGATGACGTTACCTTTTGAATGACATACCTGAAGTGACGTGGAGGAAGATTTTGAATTGGCGGCGTATTGCTTGTAGTGCTCGTGGTGGTTGTGTTTGGCTGGAAAAATTATTGCTATTGTAGGATGAAACCTGAGAAACAATGTTCGTGGTTGTCAGCTGTTACATGTGTAACAACCAAGACAACCTTCAAAATATTCTTCAAAAACATAATGATTAGGAGAAATAGGTATAGAAAGAAAATCAAATGAATAACATCATCTCATAAAATGTATCAGGAAGGAAGGAAAAAAAGATGAGTGTAACAACCGCCCCAGGAGTGGTTTTCAACTGTTACAAATTGTCTGATTGCGCCCGGGAAAGAGATTTTCACAGTTAAGTTTATTATTTTTGTTTTATTTTCTTTTGTTGTTGTTATTATACATACATACATACATACATACATACATACATACATACATACATACATACATACATACATACATACATACATACATACATACATACATACATACATACATACATACATACATACATACATACATACATATATATATATATATATATATATATATATATATATATATATATATATATATATATATATATATACTTTAAACATGTGTAACTGCTGCCACAAGGGTGGTTTTCAGCTGCTGCACTTATTGGAATTTCAAATTTCAAGCTGCACAGGAGAATGTTCCCCTGCTGTTGTAACATTAAGATCGAAGCCCACAACAATGTTAACAAATGATTCCTTCGAAGAGGGTTTATTATATAACCTTAGACGGTGCCCATTAACCAGTAATGGTGTCTTAGCACTATCAATGGTGATGAATTGTACAGTCCCATTGTCAAAGACCGTGTCTACTACGTAAGGACCTAGCCATCTGGTGCAGAGCTTGCCTTTGAAATCCTTGAACCTTGAATCAGACAAAAGATCGCATTCTCCTTTTTGGATTTTCTTCTTCTTAATAAACCCATCATGCCATCTAGCTCTCTGCTGCTAAATGATCTCTGTTTGTTGAATAGCAGCCAACTGTTTCTCTTCCAACTCATTGAGATGATTCAATATTTGTGTCTGTGTTGTACTTAGATCCAAATTGACGTGCAATGTTGTTCTTAATGTCTTTATTTCAAACTCTATGGGGAATAAAGGATTATTACCATACACCAGTTCATATGGTGAGAAGCCTATAATGTTTCTCCATGTTTTTCTGTAAGCCCACAGTACCTCTGGAAGTTTATTTGCCTAGTTTCTTTGGTGGCTGGCTACTGTCTTTGTTAAGATTCCCTCAATGAATTTATTGGTGCTTTCTACTAGACCATTTTCTTGTGGGTGATAAGTTGAAGTGATTCTGTGATGAATTCTATACTTTTCAACCAGCTTCTTGATCAAATGGGATGTGAAATGATGCCCTCCATCTATCACTGTCTCTCTAGGTATCTCGAAGCGAACAAAAATATCTTCAAATAGGAAGTTTGAAATAACCTGCTCTGTTGCTCTAATTAGTGCCTTTTCTTCAACCCAATTTGTGACATAGTTGGTGCAGACCAATATGTATGATTTTTTATGTGATGAAGGATTAATTGGCCTTACAAAGTATAGGTCCCATTTCTCAAATGGTTCTATCACTATCTGAGGCTGTAATGACATCTCATCTGATTTCAGAGGCTGGCCCATCCTCTAGAAGCTATCACATCCCTTCACAAACTTCTTGGCATACAGGAATATCGTTGGCCAATAGTATCCTGTTGAGAGTACTTTATATCCTGTCATTTTATCAATGAAGTGCCTTTCACAGGGTTCCTCATGACAAGCCTTCAAGATCTCAAATACCTCATCTTCTCTAACACATTGCCTAATCTGAAAGTCTGGCCCAGTGTGATAGATATTTCCTTCTATCCAGGAGTAGGTAGCACTCTGTTGTATAATATTCCTCTTTTCTTTGGAAGATAAATGGTGTGGAAATTTCCCTGCAGCAAGGTAATTGGCTATATCTGCATACCATGGTGAGTGAGTAGAGATGGAAAAAATATATTCATCTAGAAAATAATCCTCGATGGTAGTGCAATCATCACTTATAGTTAACCTAGAAAGTAAATCAGCAACTACATTATCTATTCCAGGTTTATCTAAAATAGTAATATCAAATTCCTGTAACAATAATAACCATTGTGTAACTCTACCATTAGTAACAGGTTTGTTCATAAAAAATCGAATTGCAACATGGTCATTGTGTATAAATGCTTGATACCCGGTGATGTAGTGTCGAAATTCGTTGATAGCATGCACTACTGCTAGGAATTCTTTCTCAATCACAGTGTAGTTGAGTTCTGATGGATTTAAATTCCTGCTGATGTAATAAATGGCATAAGTGTTACACCGTTTTTTTGGTCATCTAACCTATTATCATTAGATGGACCCAAGTACACCATGTAAGATCAATTTTACCCTGAGTAAAATTGCTTTCACTATGTAAAATAACTTAGTAAAACACCTTTATTAAGTTGTTTATGGTCTAAACAGGAAACCCCAAAAGCAAATAATAAACAAATCTATATTTGTTTATATTTCCCAAAGGAATAATTCGTTAAACATCAATTTAATTATTATTCCTGGTCATATTTAACCCAAAACAAGGAAATAAATTAAATAAATCCTTATTTATTTGATTATTTCCTAGGAATAAGTTATTTAATCCTTATTTAAATAATATTCCTTGTTAAATATGACTAAATCATTTATAAATAATTAAACAAATCATTATTTATTTAATTATCATTCAACCACTTCCTTAAAATAATAAATAAATCATTTATTTATTTATTATTTACAAATAAAGGGATTTGACCCAAGTCAAATACCTTTTCCCTCTAACAAATATAATAAAATATTATTAAAAGGTGGTTCTAGAATTTGGTTAATAATATTTTATTCATGCACCAAGTCCTCGACTACCCTAATATTTTGTTATAAATAGAAGGGTTTTCCTATTCATTTGTCACCTTTCATTTTCCTACTAGATCACTTTGGATCTATGCTTTTGGTTTGACTTTGAGCCATTATCATTCTCAAATTTCCTATCATTCCACTTTGTGAGCTCCCTTTGAGTTCTATGTTTGTCTGGGTTTTCTACACCAACAAGAGAGAGAAATTTTAGATCTGAAGTGCTGAGGACTTTCAAGAACCCATCCCATTGAGGAGAATTGGAAAAACCTTTCTTGTTTTCTTCTCAAGTGCCCTTTAATATAAAAAATTCTTTCAAAAACATTGTTCTTGTCTTGTCTATTGGATGCATGGAGCAAAATTTCATTTTCACTGCTTAATGTCTTTTTATGCATAGATCTGGATTTGTGCAGCTTTGTCTTGATCAACTAATTGCGGATTTGAAGATATTGGCAGCCATAATTGATGTTAGGGCTATCTGTTATGCGTAGCTAAAGTGGTATTTTTCTGAAAAAATATTCATACTAACAATTGGTGACTCCACACGGGTTTTCTTTTATGACTGATGTCATTTTATATATTCCTGCATATCCAGCTATTTCAGACCCTAGGGTTTCTCTTTCGTTTTTTGTTTTTCCTATTTTTATGGTGTTTTTCACCTCAAAAACCCTCAAACATCAAATTTTTTAACTCCCGTGTGTTTCTGGCCCTATTGCGTAGGTGACAAACATTAGCCGCAGCTGAGACGACAACTTTTTCCGAAATCTGCTGTCGAGAGACCCGGATCTGCAGGTCGCACTTATCGGCCCAAAACCTACGAACTAGCGTAGAGGACGCACTTTTTTGCCCCAAAACTGCTACCTGGACTGAAAACAGGTCAGAACCTGCGACCTCCACTTTTGCTGCACTTTTCTAGCAATTTTTCTGGGTTTGTTTGAAGCTTCTGTCAGGGTTTTCTAGCCTTTGTCTCCGCTCGTTTAGACCTGTTTCTGATTTTTTTTACTCAACTAAGTGGGAATCTTGCCCCCTAGGTCTTGTGTACCCTCCACTTTTTGTGGAAGAGTTTTTAGCTGTTTCAGACGTCTGAATTTCCAGAGTTTCAGCTTTCTTCTTTTCAGATCTGATACCTCCTTTTCAGATCCCTTTCAGATCAACTCTTCTCCCTTTCAAATCACCTCATATAGTGTTGTTTGGGTTTGCCTCTAGGGTCACCTCCTTGTCCCTTCTACCTTTAACTGATTTCCTCCTTTGTTACAGCAACCTTGCCTCTGTCTCTTTGCTATTTTCTGCACCTCTTTTCAGCAGATCTCTCCTTTAGATCCTTGTCCCTCCCGACCTTAGATCTATTGGCCCCTTTTTCATGTGTTTTAACTAGATTTTTTCCCTCTTTTAAACTAGTTTTGAGAGACACACCTTCTTGGGTTAGATCGATGCATTTTTAGCTGTCAATTTTCTATTATTTCAGCCTTATTTACTGTTCTCTGCAGATTTATTTTCAGTTACGCAACACACTTTTTCTTTTACTCTCAAAACGTCTGGGTTTAAAAATTAAAATTAGCACACGCCACACACTGACCCTAAGTGAAGAAGAGCCTGGTTAACACCGCAAGGCAAAGACTTTAAAATCAACTGACACTGCACCTCTTTGCCCTTGATTTAACATCATCGTCATTTGATCCTGCACCTCCCTGCCTTTGTTGGTCCTTCTTCTTCCCTTTGTGCTGTCATCATTGCGCCTCCACGGCGCTTATCCCAGAGACTTATTGGCCTTCACCCTCAGTTTCCGGCTGGTCGACTTACTCCCTCCCGCCATAGTCAAGTTAGTCCTCCCCCGAGTCTACACTCCGATTCTTCTTCTGATTCTTCGAGTTCTCCCCATACTTCTGGTTCTCCCCCTGTTACCTTCACCATGTCTAGTTCAGGGCCTAACGCTAGCAGCAACCCCGGTCCTACTACCAGGTCTGTTACTAGCAGAACTACCACAGGAACTACCTCGACTGTCCCTTTGCTCCCTTATATGGCTGGTCTGAGTATCCCTGATTTCAATCAGTTGATCAACGATCCTATCTGCCACGATGTTAGTTGGCCTGCTATGCCAACCAAGCTCCCCTCTGACATTCCCAAGTTTGAAGGCCTTGCTAGTGAAGATCCCTCCAACCATATCCGATCTTTCCACATGTGGTGTTCATCCAATTCCATTACTGATGATTCCATCAATCTTAGATTGTTCCAATGCATGCTTACCGGTGAGGCTTATAAATGGTATGTTGATCAGACCGCCTCTTCCCATACCACCTTTGCGACTATTTCCCAAGCCTTCTTATCTTATTTCCAGCTCCCTCTCTGATATGACACTGGTACCGAACTCTTGACTTCTTTCCATCAATCATCTTTGACCCGCCTTTCTGCTCATGTCCAGGAATGGCGGAGAAGAAGAAGCTTATGTCGAGCTCCCACCTTTGAAGATCGGGTCTATATGGACTGGTTTCTTCGCTCTCTCTTACTTGCCATCGGCAAAGATGTCGCATCCCATTTCCCTCAAACTGAAGAAGCCACCCTCCAACTAGCCTTGAAATATGACCTCATCTATGCTCAATCTGGTTATATTTATACCGTCCTTCCTGACCTCCCCAAACTCGGTGGCGTCAACGCCTTGGGGGCATCTCACCCTGCGGATGGTATCATTGGAGCTCTTTCACATACCTACGCTCAACCTCCTATGGGCTACGGTTTCCCTCCAGGAGGGGCCATCACCTCCAGCACTTTCCCCCCTCCAGGTAGCATGTATCCAGGATACGAAATGCCTCCTCCTTTTGCCCACCCCCCTGCTTACCTCGATATTGCCCATCCTAAACCTTATCCTTACCCACAGCCTGGTGTCCCAGCTTCTCCAACATTTGTACCTCTACCTCCCTTACCTTCTCAACCCCCACAACAACAACTACTAGCCCCTCAAGGGAAATTATTTTCACAGCAGGGCGCAACTAATCCTCCTTCTTCTCAAATAAAGAAAAAAGGCAATCAAAATCAATCTGCCCCTAGTAATCATGGATCCAATCCTCCAAGTATTGATTCTAACACTGCTAACCAGCCACAGGGCTCTCAGCCCAAGCCAGACAAGCCTCTTCGTATCAATAAGCCTTGTTCGTGTTGCAGTTTTTACGGTCATTACACTCACGATTGTCCCCTATTACCACAGATGCAGCAGATGTGGGAGTCTCAGGCTACATTGTGAGGACAACATACCTCCCCTACTATTCCCCCCAATGCGGCTACTTCTCAACCAGTCGTGTTTACCAATCCTTTCCCTCAACAAGGATTCGTGGCTACTCAACCACCTCATGCCCCGGTAAACACTCAACCTTCCCCTTCTGGTTCCTCTGATTACCAGATTCTCATGATGACTTCTGACCAACCTCGCACCGTCGACCTTAACCTTCAAACTCAGTCTCGTCAGTACTCCACACCTCCCGCTCCATCTATCCTCGAGTCACCATATTTAGGTCCTACAGAGCCTCTTCGACACCCAATGGTCCCTTACAGATCCCTCAGCCCAAATTTGAGGTTCATACCAAGGTTCCTAAGGGCCCATTACGCCGAAATGCTACTTCTGGTCGAGCTGCTCATTCATATAGCATAGTAGATGATTTGGCACAGTCCCCTGCTACCATTTCACCACTGAAACTTCTCCAGTCATCTCCTTCTCAAGGGAAGGCTCTAATATCCGCCATGGGCGCTGTAGATCCTGCTGATGACCAATTGATTTTTTTTGACGTCTGTCAGTCAGATCATCCTCCCCTTCCTGCTTCCGTGGCTTTCCAAATCCCAGTCAAAATCCAGAGCGCCAATGTGGCTCGGTGCATTATTGATGAGGGGGCATCTACCTGTGTCATGTCCGCCTCGGTTTGGAAACAACTTGGATCTCTTGAGCTGGCCTCTTCCACCATCACTCTTCGTGCATGGGATGGCCATGCCTCCCAGCCCATTGGCCTTTTCTGTAATTGCCCTATCACTCTTGCGGGTAAGACTGTTTGCATTGACATTGAAGTCATCAAAGCCCCTCTTGATTATAACATTCTTTTGGGGCGTAGCTACACCTATGCCATGTCTGTTGTCCCCTCCGCAGTCCACCGCAAGATGTTTTTCCCCCACAATGGAAAGATAGTCACCATTGACCAGTTGACATATCATGAGCCAAAAACTTAGACCTCCCCTGAGTCGACCATATCTTTTGTAGCCAATAAGAAAATAGTCGATTCTTTGACTAGTTTCTCCCCTGGCGTCTACAAAGACTCCTCCTTGCTTGGAACCTTCCCTGGTCTTCCTCCTCCTCTTGTCTCTAATCCCATCTTAGCGAATGTTTGCATGATGCAATCATCTCGGGCTGACCTTAAGCGGCCCGCTTCGTCTAGTCAGCAACCTCAACCTCGCCCGCCGCAACCTACTCCTAACCCTTCGCCTCAACTAGCCGGACCTCTTCCTTCTGGCCCTTCTTCTATCGCTGGTGTCCAAGCGCCCCTTTATCCTCCTGGGTCGGTTCCACCAGGTCTCAACCCTCTTGGAGCCATCCCTCCTAGCCACTACCCCATTGGTTAGACACCTTTCCTTGCTCCCCCTCCTCAAGTTTATTTGGTCCCCATCATGGCCACTCTCTCCCTCCCCAATTTGACCCTGGGCATACCCGTCTGGTACCTTGACCCTCCAGCTGCTACCCCACTCGGTCACCCCAAACCTTACCTTTCTTTGACACCGGTTCAACTGATTCCCTTAGCTTCTTCCGTTGCTACAGTGCCACCAGCACCTCAACAAGACCATTCTCCTGCTGTGACAGCTACCGAAAAGAAAGGAAAAGCTCGCAAGGGGGCATCCAAAGATAAGGCCCCCCCGACTGAACCTACCCCTCCTCCACCCACTAAGCCTTGTGCCTTATGTGATGGTGTCGGTCATGCCACCCATACTTGTTCTGAGTTGCCCCATATCAAACCCATGGTTAAAGTCACGTTCCCTGAGTCTACGGTTCTTGAACCCTCTAATTCTTCTTCGTCCGCAACCAATAACCCAAAGAATCTTCGCACCAAAAAACCCTGTGCTCTGTGTGGTGTCCATGGCCATTATTCTCACCATTGTCCTCACCTAATGCATTACTGTGCCTCTTTAGAGGTCATTCGTGACTATGAGGTTGAACAAAATCAATCTTCCTCTCCCATCCTCGCGCAGTATGCGTCAGGTCAACTCGAGGATCCCCCTGCTACCATTGACATTCCCCCTTCTGATTTTGAAATGACGGAACCTGTCGCCCCAATATTATACCTATCATCATCCATGCGACTCTCGGAGTACATTCCCTTTGAATCCCCTCCGTATGTTTTACTTGATCTCCCTTCAGTGATATTCTCGGGCTCTACATCCATTGACCATATTTTTACTTGTTCTTCTGTCATCTCCCCTGACGATTCGTATGTGAGCCTTTCTTCCCATGCTGATGCTTTAGGTAGCTTTGTAGTGTAATGTGGTTTCCCTAACCTTTTCTTTCGCACCCTTCACTGACATGATACCATCTGTCTCTATGATGTTCTCCGCAGCATGAGCTCCAGCTATTCCTCCCGTAGCCCTCATACATCACCCTCTAGTCGGTCTATGAGTCCTAGCCATCCTATCCAGACTACTCCTTCCCATAGTTTTCGTTTGATGTCTACCCTACACTCACGCTACCATCATTGTTCTTCCCCCTCTCGTTTCTTGTCTTGTGACACTATTTTACAGGACCTCCCATCCACACACTACATTGGCTATGCCGATGGGGCAAGTTACTATTCTCAGAATCTCGCCTTGGCCGCTTGGGCCATCTTTACCCCCTTGCATACCCTTGTTCTATATAATAGAGTTTGCATTGGTAATTCCACCAATAATCAGGCCGAATATGATGCAGTACGTGGCCTCTTAGCCAATGCCCTCTCTCATCGCATCCTCCATATGCACGTTCATTTAGATTCTTTGCTTCTTGTCTTACAACTCAATGGTGTCTATCGTGTGCGTAACCCTATCCTGTTGAGATGACATTTACGAGTGAAACTTTTGATATGTGAATTTCGATTCATCACTTTTAATCATGTACCTAGAGGACAAAATCACTACGTAGATAGCATTGAAAACCATGTTCTAGACTGGCATTTATCACACACAAGAAAATAACATTTCAAATCATCAACACAATACATATTCATAATATATATCATATAACATGTTTTAGAGTCCATCTACTCTTATACATATGACATGCCCATAGCATGTTACAAAAAACAAAACTTAAAACCAAGGGGCACCACTTGCCCCTACATACACACTAGGGGGCACCACCTGCCCTACATCTAGTCACTCTCTGGAGGATCCTGAGCCAATGGATCTACTCCCGTAGCTCATAGATCACGCACAATATGACCAGCCATCGCCATGCGCCGCATCACACCTCGTCATTCCGAGGGTAACCCAATACATAACTCTATGTATTGGTCATCTAAGTCTTGCCAACCCTGCTCCGATACACCGGTCAATAGCCCCTCACATATACGACGTATGTCCTCTAGGAGAGTAGTCATATACTCATTCTATGACGTTCTCGAGCCACTAGCACCTGCAGTCCCTGCTACGGCAGGTCGTCCCATATGTCCAGCCGGTTTCACCAGAGCTATATCTGCATACCAAAAGTATAATAATCAGTACCATATATACTATTCACAAAATTTAACATGCACATAAAATATTAGTCACTTGTCACTTACCATCAGGCCCCCATACTCGACCAGGCAGAAGTGGCAAGTCCGGATCTCCACAATAACTCATCCCACTATAGGGATAGTCGTCTATGTATAACGGAATTTGATCCCAATGGACAAAGAACTCAGGTCAGAATACCCGCCCGACCGCCCCTCCTCCTCCTCTACACAGTAAGCATCCCCACCGATGCATCCTGGGTTCTCTCGGACCCCCATCTGGTAGCTGTACATGAGGTCGCAAGGTTGGGATCTTCTCAAAAAAGAAGGAGCACAACACGGTCCCATACAAGCAATCATAGTTCACTTGCCGCTTGCAAAGCGACAACTATCGTTTCAATGACACCAACATCATTTGGGCCCACCCATAGTAGGTCCCACTCAACACTGATTCCATAATCATCATCTACCCTCCAGTGATGTGATGGAGCGCCTAGCTGCCCAGGATCCGCAACACTGCTGCCGCCAATGCACAGGTCTCTAACCTCTCTAGATCCCCAATAGGTATCCACGTCCCTTTGACTCGGACCTGGTCGAAAATGTTTCTCCACAAGCTCTATAATGTTACGCCCCCGTGGTAACACTGGCTGTGTATTTCCCACTATCCCTAATGGTGGAAGACTAGTCAAGAAATACAAATCCTGGACTATCAACTCGATCCTGTGCCCCTGCACTATAAATACCTCATGATCTGGATCCCAATAACTGACAATCCGGGCCAACAAGGGCTCCCCAGCTCTCATCAGTGGGTTCTCCACAAATTTCCGAACCCCGAACCTGGCCAATGCACGACAGACACCCTGATCCACTTGGATTTATGACCGTAATGTACCCAGGTCTCTCTCTCTCCACTTGATCCGTATATCTGCCATCTCTGAACAAAAACATAATCTTTGTCAGTACAGATAGAAAACACTGTATTCAATTACACAAAACCTGACTCTCTTCCCACAACAGCACTGAAATCACCTTCATCTAACAGGTCGCACTTTTTGGAAAAATCCTGAGACAGGTCACACTTTTTAGGCCAAAACTTGCTTCCCAGGTCACAGTTTTTGGCCCAAAAAGTGTGACCCAGACGTAAATATGAGGGAGGGGTTGTTCCTGAGATTTGGGACCCTAATATGAACTTTTAATCCATCAAAAACAAAGAGTAGGATTAGGCCTCTTACCTGTAACTGAGGGATCTTGATTCCAACGGTTGGTTTGTCCGCTACGATCGCTGCAAGATTTAGGGCCTCCTCTCCTCTCTAGATTCACCACATCTACACAAGAAAATGAATGCATTTGGAGGGAAAATGCCTTATTAGAAGAAAAACCCTTGATTTTTCTTTTGCCCGCTGCGACCAAATCGTAGCCCCATTTGACACACCGTCTGTATCGTTGGAAATCTCTCACCGAGCACTCAAATGGGTATTTTTTAGTTTTTCATGAATTGATACTTCACCAAGACACATTTTCCCCACGAAGGCTCTATTCACTTCTCCTTCAAATCGGATTTCTTCACTTAAAACACTTGTATTTGGGGCACCACTTTTCCTCCATACTTGTCCTTGTTCGTGTTGGTTTTCATCATGAGCTACCCTCTTGTACTCATGTTTTTATGGTCCCCCATTGGACCTTTACTATGTGGCAGCAGCATCGCATCGCCCTTGTTTAGAGCATCCAAGTTGAGTCATCATTACATTCATGGAGTCTATCCTGAGCCCCTTTGTACCCTGCTATAGTCCTCCATCCTTCATTTCCTGGTCCCTCTCTCGTGTCACACATGATGGCATTCAGTCCCACTATCCCCTATCCCTCCTGATATTGTGCCAGCCGCTTCCAAGTCATCCATGCCTTTTATGCTCTAACAAGGGAAGTCGTCCATCCACTACTCAGTATTCCCAATTTCATCATCATCATTAGTGTCAGTCTGTTAGTCGCTTTACCATTTTCTCTCATGCCTTAGTTGAGGATCCCTTATTGCCTCACCTATGGCAAACCTCCTTCTGTCGACATCAGCTCATTCACTCCAGAGACAGGTCTAGAGGGCAGTGTACCTTGGTTCCAGCTTCTACACTTGTTCAGTGCCTCGGATCAGGCAAAGGGATTTCTCATTACCCTTTGACTTGATTATTTCTCAGCTCCAGCTCTTTTTAGCATGATTGAGATCTGTATACTTGATGGTCCCGTGATGCAACAACATATATTGGTGATTCCCGGGTATGTGTGAGATGTCTCAACCCTCATGAGGGGGTGGCCCTCCAGGTAGCCCCCCACATGCTCGAATGACCTCTTCATGTAGCCTTTGATGCAGCTCCATATATTTGATGACGCTGGCCTTAGCCGCCTGCAGCACCTCTTTGATTTGCATGTATCAGTCAGATTTTGTGAGCCCTTCCCCGTTTATAGGGGGCATTTGGGTTGTATTTGTATCTCATGTACTCAGATATTATTGTGTAAGTCCTGGCTGTTATCCCAGGCATAGAATGTATGTGGGATTCCTCATTATATCTTTTATCTGGCTCATGTTTATGCCAACATGTACTTTATAGTTCAATCCCTTGTTTACTGGATGCACTATTCTTTTTTCCTTTGTCTCGGTGGGCATAGGTATGCCTCCCCCGCCACCTCTAGCACAAGTACCCTCTCATAAAACGAGACTTGTTGCACCTGTAAGTCTCATCTCCTCAAGGTATAGTTCTTTAGCACTTTATACTACCTTACGTTTTTCTCTCTGACTTCTCTTTTGATGTTTGGTGATTGAGTTCTTACAACGTAGTTCGGTCATACAATTTGCTCCTAACACTCGTACGCCGGGGGGCAATCTGTTACACCATTTTTTTGGTCATCTAACCTATTATCATTAGATGGACCCAAGTACACCATGTAAGACCAATTTTACCCTAAGTAAAATTTCTTTCACTATGTAAAATAACTTAGTAAAACACCTTTATTAAGTTGTTTATGGTCTAAATAGGAAACCCCAAAAGGAAATAATAAACAAATCTATATTTGTTTATATTTCCTCAAGGAATAATTAGTTAAACATCAATTTAATTATTATTCCTGGTCATATTTAACCCAAAACAAGGAAATCAATTAAATAAATTCTTATTTATTTGATTATTTCCTAGGAATAAGTTATTTAATCCTTATTTAAATAATATTCCTAGTTAAATTTGACTAAATCATTTATAAATAATTAAACAAATCATTATTTATTTAATTATATTTCCACCATTTCCTTAAAATAATAAATAAATCATTTATTTATTTATTATTTATAAATAAAGGATTTGACCCAAGTCAAATACCTTTTCCCTCCAACAAATATAATAAAATATTCCTAAAAGGTGGTTCTAGAATTTGGTTAATAATATTTTATTCATGCACCAAGTCCTAGACTACCCTAATATTTTGTTATAAATAGAAGGGTTTTCCTATTCATTTGTTACCTTTCATTTGCCTACTAGATCACTCTGGATCTATGCTTTTGGTCTAACTTTGAGCCATTATCGTTGTCAAATTTCCTATCATTCCACTTTGTGATCTCCCTTTGAGTTCTATGTTTGTCTGGGTTTTATACACCAACAAGAGAGAGAAATTTTAGATCTGAAGTGCCGAGGACTTTCAAGAACCCATCCCATTGAGGAGAATTGGAAACACCTTTCTTGTTTTCCTCTCAGGTGCCCTTTAATATAAAAAATTCTTTCAAAAACATTGTTCTTGTCTTGTCTATTGGATGCATGGAACAAAATTTCATTTTCACTGCTTAATGTATTTTTATGCATAGATTTGGATTTGTGCAGCTTTGTCTTGATCAACTAACTGCAGATTTGAAGATATTGGTAGCCATAATTGATGTTAGGGCTATCTGTTATGCGTAGCTAAAGTGGTCTTTTTCCGACAAAATATTCATACTAACAATAAGGTTTCTTCTCCTCCAGCTGCCTCAAAATAGCACCCATAGCTATGTCAGATGCATCTGTAGCGATATGGAATGGCAATCTCCAATTTTGTCCTTGTAAAAAAGGTGTTGCTGTTACACAGTTCTTTAACTTCAGAAGGGCTTGGTCACACTTCTCTGTCCACACAAATCTCGCATCTTTCATGAGCAACGAAAAAAGAGGAGATGCAATCTTTGAAAATTTTTCTATAAATCTCCTATAGTATCTTACATGTCCCAAAAAAACACATACCTCTTTCGGTGTCTTAGGGGTTGGGATTTTCGAGATTAACTTAATTTTTGCAGGATATACCTTGATTCCATCTGCCGAAATGAAATGTCCCAGCACAATTCCCTCGGTCATCATCATGTGGCATTTATCCATGCTCAGAGCAACATTAGTTTGTTCACAATGTTCCAGCAATTTTTCCAAATTAGGTAATGCTGTCTCACAGGCATTCCCGTAGGGTGTAAAATCACCCATAAATATTTCAAGGAAATTTTTATCACTCAAAAAATGTGAAACATTACTAGACATGGTCATAGAGTTCACTACTCAAAAGGATAAGGTCTCCTTAAGCCTTTTTCCAAATTGGTATAGGAAAGTTTTATTTTTTACATGTTTAAACCTAATCCTAAGGTTCAAGGTCACTCCCATTTAGGTCATATCATGTCTTATCAGTCATCATTAGGTGTCAGATTTCATTTCCCAAGAATTTAATTTCAAAAAGGACACTTAAGCCAGTTTAACCTCTTTTCGTAGCATTTTACACTGTGAAATAGCATTTTTCGCTATGAAACTACCTAATAGTTTCATAGCGAAACTATCAAAGAATGAACTAGCTACGCTACAGAAAAATGTTTTGCTATCTGTCTTGTCAAACTTGATGCAAAGTGTTAGTTCATCATTGGAGGAGTTACATGAAGGACAACGTTTCAAAGCTGTTGATGTTCGTTCAAAAGTATTTCACATGTGAAGGAAAATTTCACATGGTCTACTCCTACCACCTTAGGCATCTGATGCATTTTTTGGGTAAGAGGTATCTTGACTTGCCCTTTTATTTATACAGAAGTCTAACTGAAATTTCAGATAAGGTCCAAGTTAAAAAATAAGGAAATGAAACTTCTCTTTTTCACCATGGTTTGATTAATTTTTTGGCGTTAGAGGAGTTGAAGAGATTAGGTAGATATTGGACATCCTTTCTACTCATGAGTGGTTTTGAAGTAGGTGTTTTCACTCCTAAAAGAGTTCCCAAACCTAGAGATATTTCATCACCAACAGTGGTAGAGCAGTTAGAAACAATGAGCATGGAGATAGAGCCTTTGCAGAAGATTGACACACCTAAAGCTATACTTGCAAAATTGAAGCCAACAGTTAGCAAACATGGCAGCAAGAGATTTACTAGGAGCCAAACAGTGGCTAAGGGTAACTTAGAGGACATCTTGCATGCAATTTATATTGAAGAAACTCCCATTTTCCAAGCTAAATATGTTGAAGATGGAGGAAGAAAGCTAAAGAAATGCAAGACAGCTAAAAATCTAGAGTTTGCAGGTGATGATGCTGGTTTCATGTTTCAAGCTAGAAAGCCAATGAAAAGACACGCAAGAAAGGTCATGGAAATCAGAAAAGAGAAGGTTAGTGAAACTACTCAGCCACCACCAAGCATCATAGAATTCTCCTCACCTACAAAAGAAGAACTGGTCATCCAACAGAAGAAGGTTAAAGAGAAAATCACTGAAAAATTAGAAGTTGAAACCCTTAAGGAACAGTTGAAAGAGGCAGGTGAAGAGATATAAGTCTTGAGGAAAGAGGTAGGTGAAGAGATATAAGTCTTGAGGAAAGAGGTAAAGAAGCATAGAGCTGAAAGGGTTTAGTTTGAACAAATGAGGAAGATCTAGTAAGATCAAGTCACAAGTGTCTCAAAGACCTTGGACAATACAGAAAAACTGATAAAGTGGACTCAACCACTAGGCAGAGAGGTCAAGCACATCAAAAAGGTAAACTTGCACTTGCAATCCAATAATAGGACATTGAAGGACCAAGTAAAAGATCTTCAAGAGTAATTGGATCTGATTCATGAAGAGCTGGAAAAGAAAGGTTTTAAAATGACTGTGGTGGAAGAGCCTATAACTTGACTGATGATAAATGAGGAGGAAGCACCACAGGAGTAGAAAATTGAGATGATATATGCCTTAGGAGGTTCATTACATGCATAAAATTAAGATTTTGAAGCTGGAGATTAGTTTTTGAAGAAAATTTTGAAATGGGCAATTTATGGGTTTTTACATAGTTTCGTAGCGTTCCTTAGGCTTGAAGCGAGGAATACGCTACGAAAAAACCTTTGGCAACATTTTTTCTTCTAAATTCAGTTTTTGGATGATTTAAGGAGGGGGATTAATGTTGGTGATGTGTCATGATGTGATTAACATCATGGATAGCAAAGGAGCGAAGTAAACAGATGCAAACAATACTTTTACAACGCTACCAAAACTCGCTACGAAACTGTCCTGTTTTCGTAGCGAGAAATTATTAAAGGTTTTTGAACATCTTAAAGGAAGTTTTGGCCAGCGGGAGACCTCCAACGCGTAAATGAATCTTATTATCAGATATTTTTGACTCAAAGGAAGTGCTATGAAGACATATCATTAGTCAGAACAACGTTTAAGATAAGGGTCATCCTTTCCTAAAAATCAGGGTCATGTTCCATAGATCTAGGAGGGTTTTAAATATGTAAAGTGGTGATGAAATATGTCATGTCTCTTTAGAGCATGTGATACTTATTTTGTAACCATCATGTAACTATTTCATAGATAGGATAAGAGAAATGTAATAAATAGGAGTTAGAGTCCTATTAGGAGATGGTTTCTTTAAGGTGGAGCTGTCAGTTTTCTGTTAGAAGTTATGTATTTCAGTTATGAAAGGTGTCATAGGAGAATTTGATGATCTAGCCACTAGGAATATCGTCCTTGTTGTAAAGAATGTCTATTTAAAGATAAATCATAGAAGCAGTAAAGAGTTAGAGATTTTTTGCACCAAATTGCTGCTTTTATGTATTTGACCTATATCAGTAATACAAAGTGACATTATTCTTGACAGACCTAAGATTCTCAAGAGGTTTTTGGTGTCTTATTAATATATATATTTATTTTTTATCACTTCTAGTATATTTCATCTCTATTACTCATAATTCATAATTTTATGCTTTGAATTCCTTTAGTGATGAAATGAAGGTGTTTTCCTATGTTTTATGTGTGAGTTGCCTCTGTTAAAGACATATATATGCCTCAGCTTCCATGTTGAAGAACCTTTGTCACTGAAAATACTGATTTTTGACTCCATAAGCCCAATTGTAGCAAGCCTGCATTCTTTTAAACCTACGATCATAAAAAACAAGTTACAATTTCCATAGAGTTAGCCATCTAGTACTATCATTATTTGATATCATAAAATCGCCTTGAGAGAGTCCTCTCAAACTGAAGAGGCTAAGCTTCAGTTAGAAGTGGTTTGAAACAATTAAAATGAGTTGTTTGATAAGTATCCAATCAAGTACAATTTTGTGATAACATTTTGGTGCGTCTGCCGAGAGCCTGAAGATATAGTTTTCTTGAAATTTTGAAGCTGAACCCTTGAAGGTAGTAGGAGATTAGAATCTTCTTGAGGCTGCAACTACCTTGGTGACTCCATTAAAAGTTTTCATATTCAAAGGTGGATTCATAAAGGAGATATACGAGGAGTAATCCTAACCCAAATCCACCTACAATTGTGGATAATCCAAAAAAAATTTCTAGAGGCATTCAAGGTAGCTCTTCACAATTAGGTACTCCATTACACACAAGAGCTTTGTTCTCTGATGTCTTAAGAAGTCATGAAGATAAAAAATTTGATGATAAAATTCAGGAAGTCTTGCTTAGGTCTGAAAATGAAAAATAATTGACTGAGATTGTTTTAGACCTACAAAGAAGAGGTATTGATACCTCAGCCTTAGTTACCCAAAAATTCTGGGGGGCAGTCACATCAGAGTTATTGTTAGAGAGGGAATATTTAGATAATTTGAAGGAACTAGACCCATTTTAAATATTGCTAAGAAGAAAATATGGTTTTCCTTTACCTGACTAGAGTTCAATTGTAACTAGACTACAAAGACCAACCACACCACCTCCTAACAATGTCTCTTATTATACTATTGATGTCCCTAAAAATACAACAGTCCCTGTCATCATGGTTGGAAATTTTCCACCTCCACCTGCTACTACACTTGCTAGGTATGCCCCTCTTGTTCTTCCAGCTATCCTTAATGCCCTTCCAAGAAAATATTCTGCTATTATCAAAACTTGGGGAAGTGATGAATATATTACAACTGAAGAGCATGTAGACCAATTTAATGACTTCATAAACAGGGAGGAGGTTGATCATGAAGATGTCAAAATGAGGATTTTTGCTCAGATTCTCACTGGTGAGGTCAAAAAGTGGTTTAAAGCCGTTGCTCCAAGAAGCCTGCATAATTAGAATGAGTTTGAAGGTAGCTTCTTGAGAAAGTGGGGAAATAGAACCAACCTTGTGCAAGCACTCATTGAGTAAAATAGTTTGAAAAGAGTTATAGATAAAACTATCCAAAATTTCTCTAAGATATTTAACAAGGTTTATGACTCCATCCCTACTCATCTTAAGCCTCCATCAGGAGTAGCTCAACTGAGATTTTCTGAGGCTTTTGACTATGAATTTTATATCATGCTTAGAGAAAGAGAATCCCCTTCAGTAGCAGAAATGAAAAATGATGTTGTGAAGGTGGAAGTCAATATGATAGCAGCTAAAAAGTCTAATATTGGAAAAACAAAATTGAAAGAAGAAGATAAGCCTTCCACCTCAGATGAAAAATTTGACTCCATGATGAAAACAATGGAAAAAATGATGGACAGGCTTGCCCTCGGAAATGCTTCTGCACCTCCTGCACAACATGAACCATAATTCATAAATCCTCAGTTCAGAAGACCTCAAAACCAACAGAGACCAAGGGAAAACAGAAATCATCCTAAATCCCAAGTAAGGCCTCCTTTTTAGCAAAATTTAGTTGATGAAGAATATCAACCTGAGATACCAGAAGAATCCATTCATTGCCTAGATGAAAGCATGTCTGGAATTTTTTTTGACTAAGAAGAGCATGATGAGTCTGATCATGATGTAAACAAGGGTGAGGAACCATATGATTACCTCAAGGGTTATCAACATGCAATATTTGAGATGCAGAAACAATATAACCTCAAAAATATAAATGTCTCTATTACTGCAAATAAAACACAACCCAAGAAAGATGCCCCTAAATCAGCTGAGGTTAGAAAAGATCCACCACCTCCTCCTCCTGTCAAAGAGATTGAGAAAATTACTTCTGTTTTCAGTTTGGAGAATGAGATTTCCAAAATCAAGATCCTAGTCCCTTCTGGAGAAATTATTAAGGTGAATGAATACATAAGTAAAATTGTAAAAATGTTGAATTCTCAACCAGGAGTTGTTGACATCCTTAATGTTCAAGAAGATAATCCAACTATCTACTTGGGGCCAAGATTAGAAGATGAAAAGAATGAAGAGGTACCTCCTTTATATGTGAGCCTTAGTATTCATGACATGACATTACACAATGCTATGTTGGATTTAGGGGCCTCTCACAATCTCATGCCTAAAGTGATTATGGAAAGAATGGTATTGTAAATCACTAGGCCATACAAGGATTTGTTTTATTTTGATTCAAAAAGAGTTCAATGCATTGGATTGATAAAAGATGTTGTTGTTGGTCTTACACAAGTCCCTGCCAAGACAGTGGTAATGGATATTGGGGTATCAGGCATTCCACCCAAATTTGGCATGCTGTTATCTAGGTCTTGGGAAACAAAGGTCAAAGGCACCATGCAGATGGATCTAACATATGCCATCATTCCTATTTTTTGTGAGCAAAGAAGGCTGTACAGAGATCCAAGGATGGCTTATATGGTAAGTAGTAAGGAAAAATCTCACTCCCAATTTATGCTATTGAAACTGAATTAGGATCAACTATTCTTTTCAATGAGCTAATTGATGAAGTAGAATATGAAATAAAAGTAGAAATTCATGAGGTTGAAAATCATCAAGCTCAAAATCAGGAAATCATTAAAGAAAAGGCAGAGGGTTGGTGATTGTTACACTTTGATGGATTAGTAGGAAGAGAGGGGGTTGGAGCAGGAATTTGGATCACAACTCCAAAGGATGAAATTAATTTCTATTCTTTCAAACTGAACTTTGATTTCACAAATAATATCGCTAAATATGAATCTCTATTTTTGGGTTTAGAAATTTTGAAAATATTAGGCGCCCAAATTTTTTTAGTTTGTGGAGATTCTGAATTGGTTATTTAACAAGTTGAAGGTGTATATCAAACTAAGGATGTGATAATGAGAGCATACAAAAATTTAATCATGGAGATGTTAGAAAAATTTCAAGAATACTCATTTATTGTGAAGCCTAGGGATCAAAACTCAATAGCTGACTTCCTAGATGTTTATACAAGTCTATTTGTTATGCTTGCATATTCCACTGAAATATATGAGGTTGAAGTTCATCATAGGCCTGCTATCCTAGAAAACATCATCCACTGGAAAGTTTTTGAAGATGACCAGCAAGTCAAAAAATTCATAAAATTGAAAGAGGAGTTTGAAAGAACAAAAGTAGATAAAAAAAACATGCTTGCTGAAACTAAGGGAAATTCTGAAGAGTTGTAGCTGAAGAATAATTCTATACCTGATGGTCTCATCCCACTTGAAAATATTTTTGACCAAAATGATGTGTTTAAAGCTCCTAGGATGTAATTTGATGATGAAGAGGTAGAGAGTTGTAACCTTGGTACAGTAGCAATGCCTAAAATGATTAAGCTTTCAAAATTTCTTTCTGTACAGATGAAACATAAATATATTGAGATGATGAAAAGGTTTATAAATTTTTTTGCATGGAGTTATGTTGATTCAAAGAAATATGATCCTACTATTATTCAACATACCATTCCTATTAAAAAAAATGAAAATCCTTTTAAACAGAAGCTGAGGAGGATTAATCCACTTCTCATGCCTCTAATTGAGAAGGAAATTAAGAAGCTCTTTAATGCAAAAATTATTGTCCCAATCAGATTCTCAAAATGGCTTGCAAATTTGCTTCCATTCAGGAAAAAGAGCGGAGAAATCAGAATCTGCATTGACTTCACAAACCTGAACAAAGCTTCTCTGAAGGACAATTACCCTCTCCCAAAGATGGACCAAATTCTGCAGAATATCGTTGGTTCCCAAATTATGTCTATGATGGATGGTTTTTCAGGATACAATCAGATACTAGTGCACCCATAAGACTAGGAGAAAACTACTTTTACTACACCATGGTGGAAATTCATGTATGCGAATATGCCCTTTGGTCCGATGAATGCAGGAGTGACCTTTCAAAGAGAAATTGAAATTTCCTTTGCTAAGGAGAAGGATAAGTCGGTGGTTTTCTATTTGGATGACATAACAATTTTCTCAAGAAGAGAGGAAGACCATTTGAAACATCTGGAGAAAGTTCTGCTGAAGTGTAGAAGGTTTGGTATTTCTTTTAATCCCACTAAGAGTATTTTTGCTTTAACTTATGGAAAGTTTCTTGGGCACATTATTTCTAAAGATGGGATAAATATTGATCCAAACAGAGTTAATGCCATTCAGAAAGTAGATCTGTCTAGAAGTAGGAAGGAAATTTAGTCTTTCCTTGGAAGAGTGAATTTTGTGAGAAGGTTTATTCCCAACTTTATTGAGATTGTCAAAGACATAACCAAGATGCTGAAGAAAGGAGCTGACATTAAATGGAAATTTGAAGCAATGCAGTCATTTGAGGAAATCAAGAAGGCACTCACTCAAGCTCCAGTGTTGATTAGCCCAGATTTTTCAAAGGAATTTCTGGTTTTTACATTTGCATTAGAAAACAAAATTACCGGAGTTTTGCTGTAGAAAGGACAAGGTACTAAGAAAACCATTTAATTCTTTAGCAGGACCCTTGTTAATTTAGAGTTGAAGTATAAAATCTTAGAGAAATAGGCATATGATTTAGTCAAAGCCATCAAAGACTTCAGAATTTATATTATGCATTCTCATGTCATAACATTTGTTCCTAATGCTGTAGTGAAGGAAATATTGACTCAAGCTGATCCTGATGGTAAGAGAGGGAAGTGGATAGCTAACTTGTTGGAGCATGATATAGAAATTAAACCTACAAAACTAGTGAAAGGACAGGGGCTAGAAAATTTGATGGCACAGTCCAATTTTGACTATCTTGATATGAATTTAATTGCAGAAATTTCAGAATTATCAGATGAAGATGGAGAGTTGATTCCTATTGAAGAGAAGTACATTATGTCTGAGTGGTACAGAGACATTGTATTTTATTACATCATCATAGAGCTCCTGCTGAATTGACTAAATCCAAAGCAAGGTTTTTGAAGCTTAAATATCTGAGGTATTGCATCATAGATAAAAATCTGTATTGGAAAGACATTGGTGGTATTATTTTGAATAGTTTGCTGGAAGAGGAAGCTGAAAAAGTGATTGAAGAATTTCATAAAGGAGATTGTGGAGGTCATCATTATTGGAAGACCACAACAAACAAAATTCTTAGAGTAGGGTACTATTGGCCTATCATGTTCAAACATGTCTACAAGAAGATAGCCGCCTTCCATGAATGTCAGATTTTTGATGGTAGGAAAAAGCTTGTTCCTTTACCCTTTATGCAATTTATGTTCAGGTGCCATTCTAGCAATGGCGGCTAGATTTTATTGGTGAGATTCATTCATCATCTTTAGGGAAACATTGCTGGATCATGACAACAACTGATTATTTCACCAAGTGGATTGAAGAAATCCCAATAAGGCAAGCAAATGATGTAGTCATCATTTCATTCTTAGAGAATAATATATTGTTCAAGTTTGGCTGTCCTATGAAGATCATCACTGATAATGCACAGGATTTCAAATCCAAGAGGTTGATCAATTTTTTTCATCAATATCGCATTATACTTGGACATTCTTCTACTTACTATCCACAAGGTAATGGTCTTGCTGAATCTTATAACAAAATCATTGTGAGAATTCTTAAGAAGGTGATGCAGGAAAATAAAAGGTCATGGCATTTGAAGCTGAAGTATGCTCTATGGGCTGATAGAGTGTGTACAAAAAGGTCAATTGGTACTTCACCTTATGAGTTGGTATATGGAGCTGAAGCCATTTTTCCTACATCCTTTGGAGTGTGTGTCATGAAGTTGCTACAAGGATTAGAGGAGGAGCCTAATGCTATTCAAAGGAGAATAAACCAGTAGATAAATTTGCAAGAAAAAAGGGAGGAAGTATATAACAACAATCAACAATATCAAAACAGAATAAAGAAGACATTTGACAGGAAGGTCAAAGAGGAAAAATTTCAGATTCAGGATGTGGTATTGAAGCGGGAGGCCAAAATTGAAGAAAAGGGGAAACATGGTAAGTTTTAGAATATCTGGAAAGTTCCATTCATAGTAGCTACATTCCATGGCAACAACACTTACCTACTGCAGGAGATGGATGGACAACCTTGTGCTGGAGGGCCTGCCAATGTTAGGTTTTTGAAGCACTATTCCTCTTAAGTTCTACTGATTTTTCACTCCATTGTATATATTCCATTTTTTTATGCTTTTTTGCTAATAAAGACAAGCTGATCATCAAGCTTGAGGCCAAGGTGAAGGCCATTAGAGTTTTAAGGAAGCTTGGAAAATTTCAAAGTTTTTTATTTCCAAAAAGATGGATGGCACTGGAGCTACAAGTTCTTTGGTGTACCACAGGGGCACACCATCCCAAGTGGAGCCACTGTTATCACTCATAAAATGTGAAACATTACTATACATGGTCATAGAGTTCACTCCTCAAAAGAATAAGGTCTCCTTAAGCCTTTTTCCAAATTAGTATAGGAAAATTTTATTTTTTACATGTTTAAACCTAATCCTAAGGTTCAAGGTCACTCCCATTTAGGTTATATCATGTATTATCAGTCATCATTAGGTTTCATATTTCATTTCCCAAGCGTTTAATTTAAAAAATGACACTGAAGCTAGTTTAACCTCTTTTCGTAGCATTTTACATTGTGAAATAACAGTTTTCGCTATGAAACTGCCTAATAGTTTCGTAGCGAAACTGTTAGAGAATGAACTAGCTACGCTACAGAATTTTTTTTTCCTATTTGTCTTGTCAAAATTGATGCAAAGTGTCAGTTCATCATTGGAGGAGTTAGATGAAGGACAAATTTTGAAAGATGTCGATGATCATTCATAAGTATTTCACATGTGAAGGAAGATTTCACATGGTCTACTCCTACCACCTGAGGCTTCTGCTACATTTTGTGGGTAAGAGGTCTCTTGACTTGGCCTTTTATTTATACATAAGTCTAACTAAAATGTTAGGTAAGGTCCAAGTTAAAAAGTACGGAAATGAAACTTCTCTTTTTCACCATGGTTTGATTAAGTTGTTGGTGTTAGAGGAGTTGAAGCAATTAGGAAGATATTGGACATCCTTTTTGTTCATGAGTGGTTTTGAAGTAAATGCTGTCACTCCTAAAAGAGTTCCAAAACCTAGAGATATTTCATCACCAAAAGTGGCAGAGCAGTTAGAACCAGTGAGCATGGAGACAGAGCCTTTGCAGAAGATTGACACACCCAAAGCTACACCTGCAAAAAAGAAGCCAATAGTTAGCAAACATGGCATCAAGATAGTTACTAGGAGCCAAACAGTGGTTAAGGGTAACTTAGAGGACATCTTTCATGCAATTGATATTGAAGAAAATCCCATTGTCCAAGCTGAATATGTTGAATATGGTGGAAGAAAGCTAAATAAAGGCAGGACAACTAAAAAGTTAGAGTTTGCAGGTGATGATGTTGGTTTCATGTTTCAATATAGAAAGCCAATGACAAGACATGCAAGAAAGGTAATGGAAAGCAAAAAAGAGACCTAGGAGGTCAATGAAACTACTCAGCCACCACCAAGCATCATAGACCTCTCCTCACTTGAAAAAGATGAACTGGCCATCAAACAAAAGAAGGGTAAAGATAAAATCACTGAAAAATCAGAAGTTGAAACCCTTAAGGAATAGTTGAAGGATGTAGGTTAAGAGATATCAATATTTAGGAAAGAGGCAAAGAAGCATAGAGCTGAAAGGGTTCAATTTGAACAAATGAGGAAGGTATAGGAAGATCAAGTCACAAGTGTCTCAAAGACCTTGGACAATACAGAAAAACTGATAAAGTGGACTCAACCACTAAGAAGAGAGGTCAAGCACATAAAAAAGATAAAACTACACTTTCAATCCAAGAATATGACATTGAAGGACCAAATGAAAGATCTTCAAGAGCAATTGGATCTGATTCATGAAGAGCTGGAAAAGAAAGGTTTGAAAATGACTCTGGTGGAAGAGCCTATAGCTCAATTGATCATAAATGAAGAGGAAACACCACGGGAGCAATAAATTTAGATGATACATGTCTTAGAAGGTTCATTACATGAAGAAAATCAAGATTTTGCAGCTGGAGATCAGTTGTTGAAGACAATTTTGAAATGGGAAATTTTTGTATTTTTACACAGTTTCGTAGCTTTCCTCAGGCTTGAAGCCAGGAATACGCTATGAAAAAACGTGTAACATCATTTTTTCTTCTAAAGTCATTTTATGCATGATTTGAGGAGGGGGATCCATGTTGGTGATGTGTCATGACTTGATTAACATCATAGAATAGCAAAGGAGCGAAGTAAATGGATGCAAAAGCTAATTTTCCAACGCTACCAAAACTCGCTACGAAAATGTCATGTTTTCGTAGCGAGAAATTATTAAAGGTTTTTGAACATATTAAAGGTATTTTTATCTAGCTGGAGACCTCCAACGTGTAAATGAATCTTATTATCAGATATTTATGACTCGAAGGAAGTGCTATGCAGACAGGTCATTAGTCAAAACAACATTCAAGATAAGGGTCATCCTTTCCTAAAAAGCAGGGTCATGTTCCATAGATCTAGGAGGTTTTTAAATATGTAAAGTGGTGATGAACTCTGTCATGTGTCTTTCGAGCATGTGATACTTATTTTGTAACCATCATGTAACTATTTCATAGATAGGATAAGAGCAATGTAATAAATATAAGTTAGAGTCCTATTAGGAGATGGTTTCTTTAAGGTGTAGCTGTCAGTTTTTTGTTTGAAGTTATGTATTTCGGTTATGAAAGGTGTCATAGGAGAATTCAATTATCTATCCACCAGGTAGATCATCCTTGTTGTAAATAATATCTATTTAAAGACAAATCATCGAAGTAGTAGAGGGTTGGATATTTTTTTCACCAAACTGCTGCTTTTATGTATTTGACCTATATCAGTAATACAAAGTGACATTCTTCTTGACAGACCTAAGATTCTCATGAGGTTTTTGATGCTTATTAATCAATATCTTTATGTTTAATCACTTGCAGTAGATTTGATCTATATTACTCAGAATTCATAATTTTATGCTCTGACTTCCTTTAGTGATGAAATGATCGTGTTTTCCTATGTTTTGTGTGTGAGTTTCCTTTGTTAAATACCTATATCTGCCTCAACTTCAATGTTGAAGGACCTTTTTCACTGAAAATACTGATTGTTGACTCCATAAGCCCAATGGTATCAAGCTTGCATTCTTTTCAACCTGCAATCATAAAAAACAATTTACAATTTCCATAGAGTTAGCCATCTAGTACTATCATTATTCAATATCATAAAATCCCCTTGAGAGAGCCCTCTCAAACTAAACATGCTAAGTTTCAGCTAGAAGTTGTTTGAAACAGTTACACTGATTTGTTTCATAAGCATCGAATCAAGTACAATTTTGTGATAACAACAGTCATTCAAGAGATCAGAAAAAATACCCAATATTGCCCTCTGAAAAGTTGTTGGTGCATTACAGAGGCCAAAGGGAAGGACTCTGTATGAAAAAGTACCCCACGGGAAAGTGAACGTTCTCTTGTCTTGGTCTTTTGGGGCAATCTGTATTTGATTATAGCCACTAAACCCATCTAGGATTTTTTTTTTTTTCCTAGAGAGAATATCTGGGACCTGATCAATGAATGGTAAAGGAAAATGGTCCCTTTGAGTAGCCTTGTTAAGCTCTCTATAGTCTACACAGACTCTCCACTTGTTGTTATTTTTTAGAACTATGACAAGAGGAGACACCCACTGGCTATCAGAAATGGGGTATATGGAATTATCATTAAGGATTTTCTACAATTATACTTTCATTATCTCCTTAAGTGCGGGGTTCATTTTGCGCTGTGATTGTCTAATTGGTTTGCAATCCTCTTTAAGATAAATATGGTGAGTGCATAATCCAGGATGGATTCCTTTCATATCCGTATAGTCCCATGTAAACTCCTTTCTATATTTCTGTAATAGTTGTATCATAAATATTTTTTTTTCAGCAGTCGGGTTAGGATTGATGTTTAAACATTTCCCAGGTTCACTTTCAACGAGATTGTTGATAGTACGCAGAGTGGTTTTCAAATGTTCAATAATTGCATCATCTACCTCATATTCTTCCCCTAGATCTCTAATGGAGGAAAAAGAGAGTGAATTACTAATAAAGCCATTAATTATATCATCCTCTGGTTCATCCTTAAATTATTATGCTTTTCCAAGCGTGAGGAGATGTAGGGAAAGATCAGATTCAGGTTCAAATTCGTCCCACCAAGGACCACTCAAATCCATGTGAGGTTTTGCTGGGGGGTAAAGATTAAAGTTATGAGTGGCCTGCCCATATGAGATCACCATATATACAGACCTACATCTGATATATGCATCTGCAATGGCTAGCCACAGTCTTGCCAAGATTAATGATTGACCCCCCAGGTTGGATTTGGTTTGTAAAATGAGAAAATCAGTCGGATAATTCCAAGAAGCCACAACGATAAACACATCTTCTATCATTCTCTCAGGCTTGACACGGGACCTATCTGCTAATTCAAGCACTGTAGGTGTAGTTCTGAGTCCATGAAGTCCTAGGGAGATAAAGAGGTATTTATTCATGACATTAATGGTTGCCCCTAAATCAATCAAAGTGTTGGTTATGGGTTGATCATCAATATGGAAAGTCATTGTAGGATTCCCTAGGTCATTATATCTAGTCAAAAAAATCTGATCAATCATGAGATTAGACAGTTTCCACATGACATGGATAGTAGCAGGGTCTTTAGGTTTTCTTCCAGCGTAATATCCCAGATCTGGAATAGCATAGCAAGCTTGCTGAAATAATGCACTCCTTGGAGATTGGTGTACAGAAATGAGTTTACACCCCTTGGATCCCTTATATTAGCATATTTGGAGTCTATATCCAAAAGGGGAGCAAAAAAAAATCAAACTAGGTGTGGTAAATAGATCTCCCACTACCTAATCTAGCTGAAAAACACCCTACAAGAGGGGCTGTAGTTATGCACAACAAACTGCTTCAGGAATAACGCAGTATTGGTAAGTATGAGAAGGAGGGCATCAAATATGATTAACTTATGAATGTACAACAACAAATCAGAATTATAATGAGACTCTTTCAGTATACAATAGAATACATGAGGAAATAGAGCAAGAAATCCTCAAAAAAGAGAGCTACAACACATATATATATGCATAAATGGCTCAAAAACGTTATTTAAAGGAGCTGTAGTAGCTACATATTACAACTTAGATCTAGGACAGATCTGTGGACAAAAAATTAGATCTATTTCAGATCTGGAAACTAGGTAGTTTTTTTTACAAGACCCCCTTGGGGTTTTGACCAAATCATGCATAAACAAGAGTAGATCTGAGTTTCAAGTTGCAGACCTGTAAAATGATACAATAATTTATGAATATAAAATTTCATTAAAATAGATCAGATCTAAATAAAACATGGATCAGCAAGTTAATCCATGGATCACCAAAGTGGAAGGCAAAGCCCAGCACCATAGATCTCTCATTAGAACTATGATCAAAACACCATAAAGAATATCATATCAAAATAACGCAGTTCCTCAATAGAAACAACGTTGTAGCTAAAATGACATAGATGGCCCACTGCCAAGTTACAGATCTGAAGTGCAAATAGTAGAGGCACTTTTCTAGGAGGTTAAAAGACACACTCCGTGAGAAGAGGTTCCCAAAACAAGCTAGAACTCTGCAGATATAGAATCCCACTTGCTGCAGCTTGCAAAAGTAGACAAACCCTCACTGGATCTGTGTTGCAATTGGAAGTAGAGCTTTTCCTCAAGCTTGATAGTGGATAAAATCAGCAAATACTCCAAGAATCCTCAAAGGAAGAGGTGAAATCCCTGCATAGGAACTCCAAGTGCTAAGCAGCATAATTCTCTACTAAGCAGCAGAGAATAGTATTTGTCTAGGTAGACAAGATACTCAGAAATATAATCAATCAACAACCTTCTCTTGCTGCCCTCCCCTTCCTTTTATAATATGAGAGCCTTTGCAAACCCTAAACCACCTTAATGAGTAAGCTGCTTTCACATGAGGGGCCTCCTTCTAGAACTGCGCTGTCCCTTTAAGAGATACATTGAATCTAGACAGCGCTGTAAATTTGGTCAAGGTTGACCCAGTCTCACAACTCAAACCCCTTTCACACTTGCAAGTGATTTATTTACATGGCCCTGATTTATCTTTGTTCACATGGGCATTGATTTATTCAGTCTTTTCAGGAGTTTTACATGTCCTCCTTTATTCATTTATTCATGCAATAGAAAGTAAAACAAAAATGAATATTCCTCTTAGCTTAGGTTAATTAGGAATATTATAGTCCTCCCCTCGAAAATGTTGCTTTTCCTCAAGCAATTGATAGGGTAAGAGCTATAGTACTTCTCCTCCATTGATGTCATCATCAAGGATCAAGTCTTCAACATAAACCAAGTGCTCATCAAGCCAATATCTCATGAATTGTTCTTCCAAGGTTAACATAATATGTGCATAGTCCATCCCAGCAGGAGTGAAAAACTCAACATAAATAAACATGGTTGAAGCAATGCTACTCCTAAAACATGTATCATGAAGTACAGGTATGAGTTCCAAACCATGTGGTACATACACACTGCCCATCCTCTATCCATACAACCGCATAAACAATACAACTATATCATCCAAGTATGGAAGCAAGACTACATATATGCAAACTGAAATCTGAACTTGAGGAGGTGAGTCAAAATCCCACATGTGGTGCCAGCATAGTGCATCACCTTCCTACATGGGATCAAGGTGTGGTAAGTGGCATTCCCACCATAAATTGTTGCATGAGTCACCTTAACATAGCTGAAGATGATAGGTAAGTTTGGTGCCTTTGTAAAACACCCATCATGAGAAGGAATCTCCCTTTGCACAATAAGGGAGTGGCCAAGTTCAACATCTCTGTTGGCCCACAAAAAACCATGAGATCCACATGACCTCTTACTCCCATTAGGATTCATATCTTGCAAAAACATGGCCAAGGAATGTAATAGATCATAAAATACAACTTTCTTAGCATGTTCAAGTCCTTTACCATCATAGTCCTTCATACACATGGAGTTGTGCATGAGCATTCCCTTCCTTTCAAGCAAAGGAAGAGCTAGCTGAGATGACTCTTGCAAAGAGTCCATTGGCTATCCCAATCCTCCATAGCTGTTGCACTCTTGAAAGTGCTGATGTAATTCCTCTCTCATGCCTTCCCAATCAAAACTCCTCATGATTAGGGTATACATATTCATTGAATGCATATGGCTGAGGAAGAATGCATCATGTGCTCCTTGTAGGATATTCTACTTGAGCTTGGAAGCTCTAGCCAAGAAGACCTTACCATGATAATAAATGACTCCTCCTTGGAATAAGTAGCCCTCTTCTTGATGCATTCCATCTAGTATCATACTTGTGTGGAGATATTTGGAATACTCTACAAGCAGTTGAGATTTCCAATAAAGATCCACACTGCTCAACAATGATAACACTACTGATCTATCCATGGAAGTAATTGCCATGTTATTGATCTCATCTTTGACATTGTAGATGCCAAAATTGTTTGTTGGAAGGCTAATCCTCCCATTCTTCTCTTCCCATAGCATAGATTCATAAAAGTGAGAGGGTGATAGTGATACAATAAGAATATCCCCCTCATTCTTAGGCTGTTCCAAGCCCCCCAGTACTGTAGCTTGGTCTATCGTTGCTCCAATCCTCCCTGGATCTAGATCTGGAGCAGCACTTTGTGAGGTTTTCCCCACAATATCTGAATCAGGTGGCTTGCCACTAGATATGAATGTCCCTTGTAGCATCCTCATGACCATGAGAGAAGGGACTGTGAGATCCCTGCTTCCACTGCACAATTCCATCTCTATTGTTTGTGTGAAAGTATTAGGTGAAGGATAAGTGTGCATGCCTTGAATCATTTGTGGTTTCCCACTCTTCAAGTTCACCCACTCCATCTGCAAAGCTTTCCAATCAGTGGTAACCTTCCCCAAGGTAATCAACCATTGGACACCCAAGATGATGTTGGTGTCTGGTATGTCAACTACAAATAAGTGATCCACCAAAGTGTAGGATCCCATAGTGACAGAGAGTGAGGGAACATATTGCATGCATTGCATGGTCCTATCTCCTGGAACCAAAACAGAAAATACCTCAAAATTTTCAGTGGGGATTGCTCTCCTTTTCACAATATGAGCATCAATAAAGTTTTGGGTTGCCCCACTATCAATTAGGACAAATACTCTCTGATTCATGACTAAACCTTGTACTCTTAGGGTCAAGTACTTAGGCACTCCTCTCAAAGATGCAAGAGTCCCACTTATTGGAGAAAAGGCTCTCTTCCCATATCTGTATGGTGTTTGATCTTCCTCATCATCATCAGCATTGTGACCCCTCCTAGGTTCATCATTTTCATCTTCCTCCTCAAAATCTGAGAAGACTTCTATGTAGTGTACCTTCCCAGTAGCACATCTATGTCCTGGTGCCCATGACTCTTAGTAAGTGAAGCACAATATCTTCTTCCTCAATTCCCTTTTGAGATAAATATCAAGAGGTTTCTTCAAAGAGCTCTCCTTGGGAGGAGCAGCTTTTCCTTCCTTCCCCTTAGAAAAGAGGGGCCTTGCTTTGGAAAGTTACCTTTGCTTTTGGCAAGGCATCTTGAAGATCTCTAGCCCTCTCAATGGCATCATGTAAAGTGAAGGGCCTGGTATATTTAACCAACCCATGCAAAGGTTCCTCTAGGCGATCGATGAACATGTAGAATCTCCTTGCTATAGATAGATCAGGGAACATGACTGATAATCTTAGGAACTTAGAGATATAAGTCTCTGCATCTCCTGACTACTTCAGCTTTGCAAGGCTTATGAAAGGTGCTTCAGGATCCTTCCTATCAAACCTCTCCACCAATATTCTAGTAAACTCAGAATAGGTAGTCACATTTATGTGTCGTAATGTAGACAATCCATGGAACCACCAATTGTGTGCTTCACCTTCAAAGTGCAGCGCTACAATCTTGATGGCTTCAGTCTTAGGGACCTTATTCAACTGAAAGTAAATATCTAGCTTTTTTACCCATGCCTTGGCAGAACTAGAGGATGATCCATCAAATTTGGGCAAAAATAATCTACCCATAGAGTGGTGTCTATCTTGGTGATGAAAGAACCCACCATCTCTATACTGTTGTCTTGGTATCCTTCTGTCCTTGAGGTGACAAAAATCTTGGAAACTCAAGTGGTCCTTGAATCTTTGACTCTGAGATTCATACTCCACAAAGTAATCTTCAAGGGAATCTTGCTCTTGTGGTCCTTCATTCTCCATAGCCAAGAAGGTAGGAATAGTGGAGCGTTGTGAGGCTTGTGGAGCTTGTGGCAGGTTCACTGGTTGACCAGTCCCATGATGAGACATGTCAGAGCTTTATCCCTGATGAAATCTCCCAAGATATTCCCTCATTCTTTCCACCCTCATATCCTTGATCTCCCTGGAAAGATCTTGCATGGACACCAATAGAGTTCTTACAAACTCTTCTCCTTCTTTATCACTTGTAGTCTCAGGGGCTTTACCCTTGTCTTGATCTTCAGTAGTATAATCATACTTCTTATGAATTTTGTTCTGATACCTCTTCTCCCACTCAGTAAGAGGTTCATATTCTTTTGAATGCAACATGGATGATATGCTCCAAGGAAAGCACAGGCTGTGCCAAGAAAGGAGCTCTAATAGCACTGTAATATCCTAGATCTGGAATAACACAGCAAGCCTGCGGAAATAATGCACTCCTGGGAGATTGGTGTACATAAATGAGTTTACACCCCATGGATCCCTTATATCAGAAAATCTGGAGTCTAGATCCAAAAGGGGAGCAAAAACATATCAAACTAGGTGTGGTAAACCGATCTCCCACCACCTAGTCTAGCTGAAAAGCACCCTACAAGAGGGGCTGCAGCTATGCACAACAAACTACTTCAGGAATAACGCAGTCTTGGACAGTATGAGAAGGAGGGAATCAAATATGATTAACTTATGAATGTACAATAGCAAATCATAATTATAATGAGACTCTTTTAGTATACAATAGAATACATGAGGCAATAGAGCAAGAAATCCTCAGAAAAGAGAGCTACAACACATATATATCTGCAGAAATGGCTCAACAACGTTATTTAAAGGAGTTGTAGCAAATGCATATTACAACTCAGATCTAGGACAGATCTATGGACAAAACATCAGATCTATATCAAATCTAGAAACTAGATAGTTTTATTGACAAGATCCCATTGGGTTTTGACCAAATCATGCATAAACAAGAGTAGATCTGAGTTTCAAGTTGCAAAACTGTAAAATGCTACAGTAATTTTTGAATATAACATTTCATTACAATAGAATAGATCTAAAAAAAACATTTATCAACAAGCTAATCCATGGATCACCAAAGTGGAAGGCAAAGCCCAACACCAGAGATATCTCATCAAAACTGTGATTAAAACACCATAAAGAATCTCATATCAAAATAACACAGTTCCTCAATAGAAAAAACACTGTAGATCAAATGACATAGATGGCCCACTGCCAAGTTACAGATCTAAAGTGAAAATAGGAGAGGCACTCTTCTAGGTGGTTAAAAGACACACTCCATGAGAAGAGGCTCCCAAAACAATCTAGATCTCTATAGATCTAGAATCCCACTTGTTGCAGCTTGCAAAATAAGACAAACCCTCACTGCATCTGCGCTGCAATTGGAATTAGAGCTTGTCCTCAAGCCTAATAGTGGATCAAATCAACAAATACTCCTATAAGAATCATCAAAGGAAGAGGTGAAATCCCTGCATAGGAACTCCAAGTGCTAAGCAGCACAATTCTCTACTAAGCAGCAAAGAATAGTATTTGTCTAAGCAGACAAGATACTCAGAAATATAATCAATCAAAAACCTTCTCTTGCTGCCCTCCCCTTCCTTTTATAAGATGAGAGCCTTTGAAAACCCTAAACCACCTTGATGAGTTAGCTCCTTTCACATGAGGGGCCTCCTTCTAGAACTGCGCTGTCCCTTTAGGAGATACATTGAATCTAGACAACGTTGTAGATTTGGTCAAGGTTGACCCAGTCTCACAGCTCAAACCCATTTCACACTTGAAAGTGATTTATTTACATGGCCCTGATTTATCTTTGTTCACATGGGCATTGATTTATTCAGTCTTTTCAGGAGTTTTACATGTCCTCCTTTATTCATTTATTCATGCAACAGAAAGTAAAACAAAAATGAATATTCCTCTTACCTTATGCTAAGTAGGAATATTACATCCAGGCTTTTTGACACACATATCTCTCACTGTTTTAGCATAGATAGGTACTTTCTTAAGAACCTGTAACAATGGAATCCACACATACAAATTTTGCAATTCCTTGAGGAGTTTGGATTCAGGTTGTGAGGCTGGCCTAGTTTTAGTTAATCGTTGAGGGTATGGAGGATTTTGAATGTTAACAGCTAATTCAACTATCACAGATGCACCAGTCTTTCTCGGGTTGGCTATTGTAGAAACAACAGACCCTCCTGAGATGGTTGCTACAGGTGTAAAAGTGGGTGTTGTATCAGCTGTTACATGTGTAACAACTGCCTCAGAATCGCCCATATCTTTTCTAGGTGACTCACATTCTTCAGTAATAATGGGAGTATGTTCAGGTCTGATTACTTTCCTTGATCAAATTTGAACCTTGTTAAGTCCAATAGGAGTAATAAGATAATTCTGGAGGGTAACCGAAGCATCCATGCTCTGGGCTGCCTTATTATTCAGATTGGGGTTAGGTTGCATAGGTAATTGGGGTCGGACAAAAGGTGTAAGATTTTGAATAGAAGTCAGTTGTAACTGTTTTTGTATTGGAAGTGCAGGGGTTACTGGACCTTGGCCATCACTTCTTGAATTCTAACCCCAAGGATTAGGTTGTGATGGGGGATATTTCATTGGTGGAGGAGATGGCCACTGGTTCCATGGTGAATGGAATTGTGTTGAGGAAGGAGTAGGATACTGCCATGGATATTGCTAACTATTATAAACATTATTCCAAGGATAAAAATAGGAAAAATTTGAAGGAACACCCATAGGTCGTGGCTTCCATGGTCTCTTTGATTCGATGAAATAATAAAACTGGACATCCTCGCTTGATTCTTGAAGTACAACCTTCAGTTTGGGAAATTTAGGACATTGATTTGTAGAATGTGCCAATTCACAGATATTGCATAGGATGACGCTATTCAGTCCACATTCTCTTTCTAAATATTTCTTTTTGCATCGGGGACAAAATATTGCTAAGGTTTCTTCAGCTTCTGCTTGTGCTTTCTTAACTTGTATTGTAGTGATCTGGGCAGAGAGAGTTCTAAGGAGGTCGGTTTTAAAATCCTCAAATAGGTTTCCGATATCTGCTCTAGTTACTCCTCCACTTGTAGAATTTTGTATCCGAACTGAACTTCTCCCCTTGATCGATCCTCTTGAGCTACGCAGGCAAAACTTCATTATTTCGTCAAGTGGTTCTTGCGATATGTCTCCTTTTCCCAATAGATTCAAATTCTCCAAACAATCATCTCTTATACCTCTTAAGAATATTGGCTTTAGAATTTCTGGGTCTAATTTACTGAACTTAGACCTTTGTAAATTGTAATGAAATCGCTCCATATAGTCTTCCAGGCTCTCTTCCTCCTTCTATGCAATTCTGAAGATCTCTTTCTTCAAATCCCCGGTTCAACAATAATCCTGATACTTAAAGAGAAAGGCCTCCCTCATGTCATTTTAGGTTTGAATCGTGTAGCACCCAGTCTCATGAACCATCTTAATGCTTCTCCTTTCAGAGGAGCAGGAAATAATTTCAGCTTCTGGGCATCTGAAGTGTAGTCATAAACTCTACATAGCACATTAAATTCGAGCAAAAAGGTATCAGGATCTTCAACAACCATCCATAGAAAGTATGGTAGGGATGACAAAGGAATATTCTTCATAGGAGCCTCATCCCGTTTACTACTATCGGGAATTCAAAAGTAACAGAGCTATCCTCATTCCTGTCCCCTGGAGACTGATAAATAAAAGGAGCAGGTTGTTCCAGGACCAGCTGTTTGACAACACTACCAGCGTCCAAATGATGATCAATTAAATGTTGTTCCTCAGGTCCCTGATGCTTCCTATTGGTATCTCCATGTCCTTCAATTCTCAGGTCCTGATCAATGATTTTCAACTATTGTTTTGAATCTAGAGTCTTGATATTAGGAGTGGATATGTTGTTCGAAGGGTGGTGAGGTCCAGACACGGAAGGCATCGATGCCTCAGGCGTTGATATAGTAGCTTCTTTCTATGGTCTTGTCTTCCTATTGTCTCTGTATGAAGTATATTTTTCCTTTTCTTCTCTTGAGATCAGATCTCCAAAGAATGCCTTTCTTCCCAAGTCTTCACTCTTCTTTTCCCTCTTACAACCCTTCTTTCTTGTAGTTAGTAGAGTGGGGGGTTTTTGTGGATGTTTCTATCGTCCTAAGGGAACATAAGGAACCTATGTGTATCAATTCATCCTAAATTAATCCTACAAGTGCTTCATTTTCTACAACGGTGAGCCCGCTCAAGTTTGATAGAGTGATGCACAGGTTCTTACCTCTCATCTTACCACCCAGTAACTGTATAGCTGAAGACACCCTAAAGAAACACCCAAAAATTCACACTTCTAAGTGTCCCAGCAAGACATTAGTGAGCCCGCTCAAGTTCATTAGAGCGATGCGCAGGTTCTTACGTCTCGTCTTGCCACCCGTAAATTGTGTCGTTGGAGACACACTAAAAGAAACACATGGAAATTTCACCTCTAAGTGCCCCAGTGTAGCATTGGTGATCCCGCTCAAGTTCGTTAGAGTGCTGCGCAGGTTCTTACCTCTCATCTTACCACCCGAAAATTGTAGACTGGGTGCACTCTATCTTCTAACAAACAACTTTGGTTGATTGGGTCATCACTGCCATCCCCGAAAACGGTGCCAAAATGTTGGGTTGTATTAATCAATATTAAGTGACTAAAATAGTACACATAAAATATCAATCCAGGGATGTATTTTATTTGAATGATAGTCGCACTGTCTGTGCTGATACATCAAATCAAAAGAAAATCTAAATAAAGGAAATCTTTGCTGAAGTAAATGCTGGAAGAAAATCACTCAAGCAGAAATAAAATGATCTACAAGACTGTAATCACACTGCAATTAACCTGTCCTAGCGTGCCACACAACAATACCCAGCTGGTATCTCTGATCTCATAAGTGTAACAACATATAAAACATTGGAATTGAAGTAGATCTATTCACAGCTAAAATAGTAGCAACAACGCTTCCACTGATACATAAACAAAATATAAACACGTATACACAACTACCTTAACCACTGCAATCCATACTAAAGAGGAGGGCCCTTCCTCCCTAGCAGGGCCTAGGTAGAGAAAGAACTTAACAGAAACTAAATTATATAATGCATGTCACATCAACAACAGGATAATTTCTATTAATATGAGAAAAATTACAGAGCCAATTAAATGTTGTTCTCCTCTAACCTTTCGACCTCAAGGGCCGAGAAATATATAGTGGTTACATCTCAGAAAAATGAGGGATGGATCAGTCATGAGAATATTATGATTCTCATGCTAATCAAAATAGAATACATATGGTTACAACCACTTCCTAATAAAAGTCTGACTGGAAAATTATAGATTAAAATAAAAATCGCCTAGAGGCTATTATCCAAAAATACAATAATTAATAACTTCTAAAACTATCACGATAAATCACAACTGTAGCATAACAGCTAGAGGACAGGTCAGCATTAGGAGTTGACGAGATCTAGTCAACGGTACAACTATAAGAGCAGTTCGCCAAAGGGTCAGTAACAACATGGTGTAACAACGTCATGGTGTAAAAGGCTCACTGTAACAACACACCTTTAACTTCTCCTATATGCCTCGTGCTCAAGATATTTTGTGCTACAAATGGCATCTGGAAAGACAACAAAAGACCATAGATATTCTCCAAAAATTCATCCTCAATTAGTCATAAAAATGGCACGATACATCATAATAATTGATGAAATTGCAGAGTAATGAAAATAAGGTGAAACAACACAAGTTAAGATAGAATGGTAGGAAAAATAGGCAAAGATATTCCAATGGTTATAGTCATGAGATAAAATAGGGGAAACAAATGTAGGAAATAAGTGCAAAACTGGCACCTAACAGTTATCCAGAGGAAAAACATTGTGCTCTAGTTCCCTATTAAATAGGTTGAGACACTATTGACTATGGGTTCATGAATCATTTAGTAGGTGGAGTCATGGTATGATTTAGATGCTTGTTAGTAGGTGGAGATATTTTGAGCTATGGATCCTTAGGTGATGTGGTTTATAGGCATTGGTGTAAATTCCCTTGAGTATTTATCTTCTCTGACTCCAAATTCGGCTAAGGGGTGGTTAGTGGCAAGAACTATTGTAGTGCAGTTAGTGTATGGTCAAATGGTGGAGAGTTTAAGTCCCTTCCTTAGTTACTAGCCTATGAAGTTAATAAGATAAGTATATCTGTATATATGTGTGTTCCTACTATGAATAATGAAGTTGCTATGTGTTATAACAATTATTGTATCCACACTATTATGGAGGAATGTGTTGTTGTTGGTTATTCATAATAAGATGGTTATGTGCATGTTGACATGGTTTGAGAGAGTTATAGATCCTGATACGTTCCCAAGTTACAAAGGTAAATGCATGGTATTGTATGAATGCTTGATGAGCTCAGTTAAACTATTAATGTGTGTGATTTCCATTTTTTGACACAACCATAGATATTTAACTAATTAATATTCTCGATAGTTCTTTATTCTATAATGTATGTTTCACAAATGGATACAATAGTGCTATGTGATATCTATGATGTGGTTTAATATTATGTAGCTACATTTGAGTTCATGAAGTAGTGTTAACCACGGATTGGATTTTTTTTGTTCATTTTAGTAGCCATATTAATGGAATCATCTATTGTTTTATGGCCATATTATGTCTGAAAGGTTTTTTTTGGAATGGAGGTTTCATTCCTGTCATGATAATGGTGTTGAGAATTTCTAAAAAATGAGAAATACTTCGCAAATCCATTGACATCCTTTAGGATTCTAATCCTGGTCATAACAGAGAAACAACCTTGTATCTAGGCAAATTATCCCTATTAGACTTGTTATAGAGTGAGAGTCTACATAGACAAATAAATGTATGATCAAGAGAGGGGGGAAATGTATGTCCCGAGGAAAAATATATGTCTATGGGCTAGGAATATATGACGTTTGGAGATAGACTAGGAGACTGAGGTATGTATCCACAGGATGGGAAACTATGATGCCAAGAAACAACAATATGTTTACCTCAAGAGATTGATAGGAAATGGAGACATGGAATGTAGCATGACATAAAATATACACTTAGACCCATAAATTCATTATAATGTAGAGTAATTGAATTGCACGATGGGGCATCGCCTTGTGGGACCCCCTTTCTTAGGGTGAGGTGTTCAATGCCACACAAGTCATATAAAGCTACATGGGACGCTACGTGAGAATCCAGAGGATGTGTATTGGTGATGTGGAAGGGATGCTAATGTGGCACGTCAATAATGTGGCACGTGGTAGGTAGAAATAACTCTTTGGATGGCCAAATGGAAGGATATTGAGTGACACTTCGCACCACAGGAGGATTCCATGTGGCAGGGTGATGTCATTCTCACATTGCTATGTTGTCAGTAGGTCACAGAAGGGACAATGATGTGGATCTAGATTAAATGGATGCCAGGTGGCTCCATGGGTCTTGACATGCTATCCTAGGATAGAAAGAAAAATGTCAAAAATGACATCCAAAGATAAAAAGATTCATCTCAGTGATTTCAATTTAATGTTGAGTTTACCTGTGTGTTATAAATAGGATATGGGCTCTAACTTACGGTAGTGATATATGGGGATTCCTCATTTGATTTGCATGAATAAGTCTATCATGTTGCAGATGCTTTGGAGAAAAATGATCTTAGAGGTTTGGATTAGTGGTGCGGTGGAATTATTGCGTGATGTGATAATGGGTGCCATGTTGGACCAAGAGTGATGTGGTAGATCCAATTAGGAACTCGGGTTTCTAGGATGAAGTCCTTTTTGATGTGGCACTGGTTAAGGGCCCAAACTTCAAATGGGCATAACTTTCAATTCAGGAGTCAAATTAAGGTAAAATTTAAAACGTTGGAAAACCCTTGACAAGTTGGATGCAATAGTATTATCCAAAGGGAGTTCCACACACTTTGGGGAAGTATAATTTTATAACCTTGTCTTCATAATGAGACCATGGAGGTTGGTTTATTTAAAAGTAACACCTCCTATGAGCTTAGAAAATCCAAGGGGGTGGTGTTACAAATCATTTTGTCACTGTCCCTGCAATCCCCATCTCACACATTGGAGGGTCATTTCTATGACCAATAAGTAGTGTCATGCCTCGCAAATACCATCATTGCATCCCTTTCCATGAGCACTATATTCCTTCGGTTAACAATTTCCTAAACAGATCATTAGAAACCCCTATTTTTTCCTTGGCGCTGGTAGCCCATTATTCCCTCGTGCCAATGAGGCAGATTAACACTAGCCTCCATGCCAGTTGGAACTCTGTCTCAGTTAGTCGATCACACTGATATGTTTATGGAAAGTTTAAAAAAAAAAATAGAGGTGAAGTTTCAATCACAAAAACTTCGTGGATGAGTCATAGGGAGTGGTTTGACTGAATAACCATGACCTTCCTCCTTTGGCCTCTTGTTTCCACCTTATGGGGAAACCTCCCAAGGGATAAGGCCTCCCTTCCACTATTGTAGGGATCCCAATCTCCTCCTCTCCTCTATAAATATAGCCATATTCCATTGATGTTCTAGTTGAGCAAACAACTGAAAGAGTTAGCAATCATAGAGAGAAGAAGAAATCATAGCTTCGAGAGAATAGTGCAGAGCGTGATTGTTTGTGTGTGTTTATAACATAGTGAGATCTTGGACCTTTGTTCATAAGGGTGTTGCAAACATGCTTGGATACAGACCTACCGAAGGAGAGCCTCAACATCAAGGCTTGGTTGTAAACTCCCCTTATCTTTATCATAATAAAATGCATCTGATGTTTATCTTCCACTCTTTTTTACATTTATAATGATATTTCTAGCATTCCTTGATCAGTTAGATAGGTTATAATTGTTTTATGTTTGTCATTGTTTTACGCTTGTCGTGGTGTCTTGACTATCTGTATAGGTAATCGAATGTTGGCAACAGCGTGTATCGAGCTTGAGGAGAGCAACGGATCAAGAAGCTTCTACGAAATACGATAACATATCATCAGAATGAGGTAGGTCATATTCCACGCTCTGAATTTCATTTACTAACTAGGAAGGTAGATGTTAGTATGTTCCCGTAGTTTCTAGACCCACCCTAGGGCTAGAGGGATCACCTCTATCCGCAGAGGGGACTTACTTGGACAACAAATTGGCGACTCCACTAGGGAGTTCCACTGGGGAGTTTCCTTTGAGTTTGTCACTCTTTGAGGTCATAGTCATTTGATGAGTTTAGTTTAACAACCATTTCCGTGTGTGTTCCTATGTTTTTCATCAATTATGATCTTTTATTTTTTGCTTGAAGTGGTGAGTCTAGTCTTGGTTGGGAGAAATTCTTTGTTTTTTCTTGTTCAGGCATTGGCGCTTTTATTTTTCTGACAGTCGCTCTGATTATTGCTAGTTGTCAGTTAGAAACTTGTGCTAATTGGCCATTGGTGCTAGTTGTCAGTGATAAATTCACACTAGTTGGCGCTAGTTTCACCCACAAAAGTCGTGCCAATTTCAGGGTGTGTGAAAAATTGAGGTTTTTTCCTAATTCCTCCACCAATGTGTCTTCCCCTTCCGATATTTTTCTCTGTATGATTTATATTTTCTCCCCTTCACTCAAGTGGGTTTGATTGGCTTGTTGGTTTTGTTTTTTTTTTGTTTTTCCTATCAAGACGTGCATCCTTACATCCTAGTTTTTTCTAGGATTATGCATCAATTTCTTGGTTGCATGCTTCGCGGGACATCACCCTGTTGATTGAGTCAATCACCTTTCTTGGTGAGCCATCTCTAGTTGATTTCCTTTTTCTTTTTGGTTGATTGAGTGTTTAAGTCTCAAGTGTCTTTCGAGTTCATTTGGTTCGCTTGTTCGCTTGTGAGCATAGATTACATTTCTCATTGTTCAACTGAAAAGTCTTCTTTCTATGATTGCTTGATGTAAAAGGGAATGAATGCCTTGTTTTGAGCACATGTTTTGGAATTCCTCTTTTCGCTTGAGCTCATATGTCTTGTAGCATTTTGAGGAATTTTGTTACAAATTTTTTAAAACTACGATTGCATTCTTAGTGTTTTTTTGCATCCATTTTGCATTCATCCTTCCATTAAGGAAATTTGCGTTCATTTAGTTTTCGTCTCAGATTTTTCTTTTCATTAAAATACATTAGATCACATTGCATTGGAAAGTCTTTTTTGAGATTTATCATTGAACTTAGATTACATTTTTTAATGATTGAAAGCTAAAAATCGCATTTAGAGGATTCTCTTTCATTAAAATCATGCATTAAGTATGTTCTCATTTCATCGAAAAATGCATTGAGTGCATTCTTGTTCTTTCAAATGGAAAAAAGAAATTGTGCACAGATTACAATTGCATAGTTTTCAAAAAAGAGGATTTTGCATAGATTACATTGCATAATTCACATAATTGAATGTTTTAGATTAATTTTGGATAGTGAAATTCATCTAGCTTGGAAAATTTTCATTTGCAGTATTCTTGTTTTTTGCGTCATTGTTTGAGAATCTTCCCTTAACTAGATATCATTCATCGAATTGAAATATTTCTTTCCTCATGTAGCTGCATATAGGAGATTTTCAGATGACATGCGGTAGGGCCTCAAAACCGAGACATAATTCAAGATCAATTTTAAAATTTATTTAATTAACCTAAGGAAACATTTGAGCTTAACGCAAAACTTTTAGTGGTCTAGGCTAGAGACGTGTTGTAATATCCCAAAAATGGGACTTCTAGCAAGGCGTGTTTGAAAAACGTATTTTTCAGAAATGGATGCTACAGAAATATAGATCAACCCTTAGATCCCTTAGATCTGATAATATAAGACCCAAATCCAAGAGGATATTAGAAACAAATCAAACTAGGTGAGGTAAACAGACCTCCCACACCTAGTATGGCTTGAAAGATTACCCAAAGAAGGGACTGCAACCATACAAAACAATACTGCAGTAAAATAACACAGTTTTAGTAGAAGACCAATATGATGGATCAAAAATAGATTATACAACAGTGAATCATATTTACAATGTGGCCCATTCAATTTATAAGAGAAATATGGAAGACTTTTATGAAGAAAACCCTCTAGAAGAGGTTCTGCAACAATGTATTTCACTGCAAAGGCTTGACAACGTTATTTTTATGGGCATACAGTAGCTGTAGGTTACAACTAAAATCTAGAATAGATCTGTGTACAAAATATTATATCTATATCATATCTGTACACTAGATTGTCTCTATTTTACATACCCCTTGGGGTTTTCAGAAAAACATGAAGCATATGGAGTAGACCTGAGATCTCATGTAGCAGATCTGTAGATTCCTTGAGAATTCCTAAAGCATATATAGGAGTATTTAGATCATATATGAATATGACATGGAATAGATCAGAAATCCATGGATCACCATAGTGAAGGGAAGATCCCCATCACTATAGATCACTCCTCAAAGTTTTCCAAAACTCCCTGCAACTTTCCTCTTGTAGATAACGCAGTCCTGGAAGATAAATTGCATTGTAGACTTGATGAAAAGTTTGGCATGATTCCAAGGTATGGATCTATAGCTCCAATGATCCAATAAAATCTTTACAAGGGGATAGAAGGTTTTTCCACTGAAAAGAGGCACTAGAATATCTAGCCTCCCCTTGCTACAGATTACAAAGAAAACCAAACCCTCAACAAGATCTGTGTTGTAGTTGGAAGAAGAGCTTGGCCAAATGCTTGATAGTGGAAAAGAAATGCAAGACTCCCTCAAGAGATACTCAAAGAAGGAGGTGGGATTCCTGATCAGGAACACCTAGTGCTAAACAACACTATTCTCTGATAAACAACCAAGAGAATGATAAATTTCTAAGTAGAGATGTTCTTCCAAAAACAATATGTTCAACAACCTTCTTATGTTGTTCTCCTCTTTATTTTATAGAATAAAATGTCTTGCAAAACCCTAAACCATCTCAAAGGTTTAGCTCCTTTCACGTGTGTAGCCTCCAACTAGAACTGCGCTGTGCATCTAGGAGCTTCATTGCATCTGGACAACACTGTGGATTTGGTCCTGTTGACCCAGTCAATTTTCTCAACCAATTTCACACATAAGGGAGTTTTATTAAGGCAACCCATATTTAGCCTTGTTCACATGGGCCATTAATTTATTTTGCGGTTCTAGGAGTTTATTGATCCTCCTTTACAAGTTTATTCATGCAACAAGAAAATTGAAGCAAAATTGTATATTCCCATTAGCTTAGGCTAATGGGGAATACTACAGTCCTCCCCTCCAAAATGTTGCTTGTCCTCAAGCAACTGATAGAGTGAGTGCTGCAACTCCTTCCGCTTCCATTGGTGACACCATCAAGTGATAAGCCTCCTCCATGAGCTGAGTGTTCACTGAACCATCCTTCCATGAATTGTTTCTTCAATGTTTCTATGAGAGGTAAATGACCCATCCCATAAGGAGTTAAGAACTCAAATGAAACAATCATGGCTGAACCAAAACTCTCCCTGAAACATGTAGCATATGGTACATAGAGAGTCTCCATCCCATGTGGTACATACATGGCTCCCCCCCTTACTCCATACATCCCCATAAACATTACAAGTGTATCATCAATGTATGGAAGTAAAACCACATATAAAAAAATAGGAATTTGAGCATGAGGGGGTGGGTCATAGTCCCACACATGGTACCAACGTAGTGCATCTCCTACCTGCCTCAGATCAATACATGGTAAGTGGTTCTCCCACCACTTACTTGCTGCCTAAGTCATCTCACTATGGCTGAAAGTGTGAGATATGTTTGGTGCTTTTGGGAAGCACCCATCATGGAAGTAAATCTCCCTTTGCTCATAAAGGGAGTGGCAAAGTTCAGAAATTTTAGTGGCCCAATAGTTGCCATGACATTTACATGATACATTACTCCTTTTAGGAGTCATGGCCTACATAAAAATGGTAAAAGAACATGTACAATCAGAAAATAAAACTTTCTTTACATGAACATATCTTTTACCAACAAAGTCTCTCATACACATGGAGTTGTGCATGGATATTTCTCCTCTTTCCAAAGAAGGAAGAGATGGATGAAATGACTCTTGCATAGAGTCCCATGGCTACCCCAACTCCACATAGCTCATGCATTTTTGAAAATGTTGATATAGTTCCTCTTTCAAGCCTTCCCAATCAAAGCTCCTCATGATGATGTTGTAGATCCTCATGGAATACATGTGGCTGAAACAGAACTCTTTGTGTGCTCCTTGTAGTATCTTATGCTTGAGCTTAGAAGCTCTAGACAAAAATATTCTACCATGATGATAGATGACTTATCGTTGGACTAGGTAGCCCTCTTCATGCAGATGATCATAAAGTATCATACATGTGTGAAGATATTTGGAATAATCCACTAGCAGTTGGGATTTCCAATAAGGATCTGCACTGCTCAACAATGACAGCATTGATGATGCATCAACCAAAGTGTCTGTCACGTTGCTGATCCTTCCCTTGTCATCTCCTATTCCAAAGGTGTGTTTTGGAAGGCTGCTCCTTCCATTATTCTCCTCCCACAGTGCAAGATCAGAAAGGAGAGTGGGTGATGATAATAGGGGAAGAAGACTTCCCTCCTTCTTGAGCTTACCAAAGTCTCCCAACACTGGAAATTTGCCTTCAAGTTCTCCAATCCCTCCTGGATCTGAGTTTGGAGCAGAAAGTTGTGAGGTTTTCCCCATAGAATATGAATCAAGTGGCCTCCCAGGTGGTTTGCCACTATATAATGAGGTTTCATGGACCATCCTCATATGCGGAATAGATGGGATCCTCATGTCCCTACTTCCACTGTGAAATTTCAAATCTGTTTCATGTGTGGAAGTCTCATGAAATTTGGAGACCCCTCTTAGTGGTGTAAGAGTGCCTCTGATTGGAGAATTTGCTCCATTCTCTTCTTATAGTGGATCATCTTTGGCTATGTTAGCTCTATGATCCCTCATTTTTCCTCTATCATTGTCTTTTAGCATAGACACATGTTGATTATGTCCTCCATATGGAAGATCCTTAGGAACTCCTTGCAAAGATGCAAAAGCCCCTCTAGTGGATGCCATTGCTTCATCTCCATCTCCTGATGAAAATAGATCTCCTCCTATTATCATAGCACTGGAGGATCTTCTCTGCTCTTTCTCTCCCTTCTCCTCATCAATGGAGAATGCCTTATCACTAAGAGAACCTTTTCTTTGGTCTCTTCTTGAAGAAGGAACCTTCATGTTTTCTCCTTGAGAAAAGAGACCTTGCTGTAGTTGGGCCTTTTCCTCTGGAAAATTGTGTCGCAGATCTTCAACCCCCTCAACAATGTTTAAGACTAGAGTTGGCTCTATGGAATCTTCCAACTTATGCAAAGATTCAGATTTCTTGGGCTTGATTTTATTTCCCCAATAAGTCTCTAAATGTCTTACATCAAATATTTTCACTAGTCTCCTAGTGAACTTTGCATAATAAGAGATATTTACCCTTTTCAAGGGAGAAGACTCAAATAGCCACCAGGCATAATCCTTTCTTTGAAGATGTAGCGCTGCTACTCTCAAGGCTTGTTCTTCTGAAACTTGATGCAGCTGGAAGTATGTGTCAAGCTCCCTTACCCAAGACTTGGCTGAGTCCTTAGGTGATCCATCAAAATTAGGTAGAGATAATCTACCCAAAGTGCGTTGCATGCACCCTCTCCTTCTACTGTAGCTGCTGGATATTTCTTCTTTGAGTTGACAGAACTCTGGGAAATTGAGATACACTTTGAATCTCTCTGATTGAGACTCATATTCTTGGAGATAATCACCAAGATATTCCTCCTTTGGTGTTCCTCCTTTCCCTTCTTTCTTTGACAAGACAGTAGGCATGCTCCAACGTTGCAGATCAGGTTGTGTGGCTGAATTCTCACACACATAGTAATAAGTACCGGGGCTTTCTTGATGTAAAAATCCTCATGAGGGATCTTCATGTCTTTCCCTCTTCATTCCACAAATTTCTTCTTTTATTTCATACGTAGCTTGAGAAAGAGTTTTAGAGAACTCTTCTCTTTGCAAACTTCCAGTTAAAGGGATCTTACCCTTTTCTTCTGTGTCTTTAGTGTAACCATACTTCTTCATCAGTATTTTATTTCCATGAAAAGACATATTTTCTCTTTCAAATAAAGCAAATCACAGGCTGTGCCAAGATGATTGCTCTGATACCACTGTAATATCCCAAAAATGGGACTACTAGCAAGGCATGTCTGAAAAACACATTTTTCAAAAATGGATGCTACATAAATCTAGATCAGCCCTTAGATCCATTAGATATGATAATCTAAGACCAAAATCCAAGAGGATATCAGAAACAAATCAAAATAGGTGAGGTAAACAGACCTCCCACACCTAGTATGGCTTGAAAGATTGCCCAAAGAATGGACTGCAACCATACAAAACAATACTGCAGTAAAATAACACAGTTTTAGTAGAAGACCAATATGGTGGCTCAAAAATAGCTTATAAAACGGTGAATCAGATTTACAATGTGGCCCATTCAATGTACAAGAGAAATATGGAAGACTTTTATGAAGAAAACCCTCTAGAAGAGGTGTTGCAACAATGTATTTCACTGCAAAAGGCTTGACAACGTTATTTTTATGGGCATATAGCAGTTTTAGGTTGCAATCAGATCTAGAACAGATCTGTGTACAAAATATTAGATCTATATCAGAACTGTACACTATATTGTCTCTATTTTACATACCCCTTGGGGTTTTCAGCAAAAAATGAAGCATATGGAGTAGATCTGAGATCTCATGCAACAAATCTGCAGATTCCTTGAGAATTCTTGAAGCATATATAAGAGTATTCAAATCAGATCTGAATATGACATGGAATAGATCAGAAATCCATCGATCACCACAGTGAAGGGTAGATCCCCATCCCTAGAGATCACTCCTCAAAGTTTTCCAAAACTCCCTGAAAATTTCCTCTTGCAGATAATGTAGTCCTGGAAGATAAATTGGGTTCTAGACTTGATGAACAGTTTGGCCTGATTCCAAGGTATGGATCTATAGCTCCAATGATCCAATAAAATCTTGCCAAGGGGATAGAAGGTTTTCCCACTGAAAAGAGGAACTAGAATGGATTAGATCTGAATAGATCTAGCCTCCGCTTGCTGCAGATTACAAAGAAAACCAAACCCTCAACAGGATATATGTTGTAGTTTGAAGAAGAGCTTGGCCAAATGCCTGATAGTGGACAAGAAATGCAAGACTCCCTCAAGAGCTAGTCAAGGAAGGAGGTGGGATTCCTAATCAGGAACACCCAGTGCTAAACATCACTATTCTCTTCTGAACAACCAAGAGAATGAGAAATGTCTAAATAGACATGTTCTTCCAAAAAAATATGTTAAACAACCTTATTCTACTGTTCTCCTCTTTCTTTTATAGGATAAAAAGTCTTGCAAAACCCTAAACCATCTCAAAGGTTTAGCTCCTTTCACGTGTGTAGCCTCCAACTAGAACTGCGTTGTGCATCTAGGAGGTTCATTGCATCTGGACAACGCTATGGATTTGGTCCTATTGACCCAGTCAATTGTCTCAATCCCTTTCACACATAAGGGAGTTTTATTAAGGCAGCCTAGATTTAGCCTTGTTCACATGGAGCATTGATTTATTTTGCTGTTTTAGGAGTTTATTTATCCTCATTTACAATTTTATTCATGCAACAAGAAAATTGAAGAAACATTTTATATTCCCATTAGCTTAAGTTAATGGGAATATTACACTTGTTCCAGCATCTTAAAGCCTAGTAGTTGTCATTCGCCTTTTGGCTTTAGGCAGTGCTAGTATGGAATTGTGCTCCCCGTACCGTCGAGTATATAAAGGGAGACCCCTCTAGGTTGTAATCCTTTTATCCATAGGAAGCTGAGTCTACCACCTTGTAACCGTGATACACTGAACATAGCATTCGGGGAGACTACCTGCACGTACGGAAATTCCTTGGTCATTTCTCTTTCATTTTATCACCAAGGTGTATATGGCAGTTCACGAAAACTTGGTACACCCTATTTCTTAGATTACCAGAGTAGTCATTTCGATCTTTTCATGAATCTTTAAAAAGAGAAGAGACCATCGAGCACTTGTCCTTTTACGCTCATTTCAACCTGAAAGTGATAGAGTCACCTTTTTCCTGTTTCTAGACTCTTGAAATATGAAACGACAGAGTTTTGTTTTGATGTCTTAAAAAATTAACTGCCCATTAAATATTCCTGGTTAAAATTTGCTTCCTTAGAATTTTGTTTTACGGTTGTTTCCAATGGCAACGTTTCTGGAGTTTACATGAATCCCCTCCGAAGGGAATCCTGGTCCTTTTCCTGCTTTTGGGAATGTTGGTGATCCTTATATGGCAACATTGTCCCTTCCTGGGTTAACTATTGGTTTTCCCGTGTGATTATTTTCGACCTCGGTGGTCCCGAGTGCTCCAACCTCTGTTCAACCATCTCCTCCACTAGAACAACATCATGTTGCTTATAAGGTGGACCTCTCCCCTTCTTCACCTATTTCTTTGTCCTCCTCTTCTACTTCACCTAGTGAAAGTCTAGATTCCAGTAACCAGGTGGCTACAAAGAAGAAGAAGAAGTTAGATAAGCGAGAGGCTAATGATACAACTATTGCTCCTAAGACACCTTCCATCGATAAATCATCCAACCTTCCATGGAAAGTCAAATTCCCTTGCATGTTGTGCAAAGGTGACCACCTTCTTCGAGACTGCCCTGGCTTTCCCAAGGTACTTGAAGCGTGGTACAACGACCATATGTCGTTGCCTTTGGATTTTGGCAGTCATATTGGTGACACATCTTTGACTAGTACTGATAAGACTCGTAAGAAACAGGTTAAGATCACGAATCCCTATAAGTTGTGTGAAGGGCATCATCCCATTCACATTTGTCCATACATGGATGAAGCCAAGAGAGTGTTGGACAAGCCTATTGTTTCTATACCCCACCTGCAGGTAGGTTGCCAGAAGCTTTCTTCGAGTCTTCCTCTAGTTGATTCAATGATCAGTCAAGATTCATCTTTGGTTGATCTCGCTCCCCCAGAAATTCAAATTCAGGAATCCATTTTTGGCCAACCATTGGACGTGGAATCGGTTGACCTGATCCTGCCTATGGTTCATTAGGTATTTTTCGTTGAGAGTGGATCTCATCCTCCTCACATTCCTCTTGTTTCTTCAAATTCCTCGGACTTGGAGAAAGATTCTCCCGTCCCTGTAGTTCAAGAAGCTACTCTTCCTGCTCCCATGTCTGAGGTCCAAGAGGATGCTCCTCTTGCTCCAGTAACACCAGGGGATGACCATCTCAGTCCAATGGTACCCCCTCCAAGTAGTTTGGTCGCTTCCTTCGATTGGAGTCGATTTTCAGGATCCGCCTTCCTTCTTATGTGCCTTTTAAGATCACGGTGCAGGTCTTCGATATGATCGTACCTAAAAGGATTATAGATGAAGGTCCATATATTAGTATTCTATCTTCAACTACTTGGAAATATTTTGGTTATCCACCACTTGTGCCTGTTACACAGAATCTGTTGGATTTTAACAGAGGAACCAGCCAACCGTTAGGGATGCTTCAGAAGTTGAATGTTACTTTGGGAGGAAAAACCATCTATATAGATGTGATGGTTGTTCTAGGCCCCTTGGATTTTAATTTACTCCTGGGGCGCGACTATACTTATGCCATGGGAGCACTTGTCTTTTCCCTCTTTCGTGTGATTTGTTTCCCACATGAAGGTCGGATCGTGACCATTGATCAGCTTTCATTCTTTGGTCCTGGTGTGACATCTAGTCCACCATCGTCCCTTCCAAGTATTTATCCACTGGTTTTATCTTCCCCGCCGTAGGTTAATTATGTGGCCACCTATCCCGTGCCCTCATTCAGTGATAGTGCCATTGTGCATCATGTGCTGGGGGCATTGGGTCCCGATTTTCAAGATGTTTTTCTCCCATCAGATGCAGAACTCTTGGAAGCCATGAATTCTTATTCATCATGATGAAAGGTTGTAGGAGCATAGTTTTTTATCTTGTGTCAAGCTCCTTAAAAAATGAAACAAGCTCATCAGAGTACAGTTCATTTTCTTGTGTCAAGCTCCTTAAGAAATGAAACAAGGTTGTCAGAGCACAATTCATTTTTCTTGTGTCAAGCTCCTTAAAAAATGAAACAAGGTCCTTAGAGGATAGTTCGTCTTCTATGTAAACCTCGTTAAAAAATGAATTAGCTCACGAGGGTAGTTCTTTTAATGTGTCAACCTTGTTAAAACAATGAAACATGTTCCCGTTCAATTCGAGTCTTTGATTAGATCTCGTAAGATCCCAGTAGAGTCTTTCTCTTGGTCTCATAATTGAACCTTCATTCCATCCACCTGTTAGTAACCAGTAGTGTACTCCGGTGAATGCACAGTTTCAGATATGAGTTATTAGATTCATTGTCAAAACAATCCTTGAATCAAAATCAAAATGTAGCACTATTGTTTCTTTTTCAGAAAGAGGGAGGTTTTCAAAGAAATTTTTAGGATCTTGGAAATTATATGATTGGATTTGATCATTTAAAAACTTAATCTCCTTCTCAAACATTTCAACAACTAATTCAAAGAAGTTGGTTTTACCTTTAGGAGAAATCTTCGTAGATCTCAGAAAATGAAGGATAGTTGTTGAAAAGACCTCATCTATTTGAATATCCACCAAGTAATTCCTAACTTCTTTCAAAAATTCACAAAATATAGGGTTTTCCACAAACCCAATCATCTTGTGTTAGTATGTGACCTGATCAGTGAGCAGCAGAGGCACCATGAGTGTCTTTATTTCTGGATTCTTCTACTAGTGGAGTCTTTAGATCAACCTGAACTATGTGGAGTCGCTAGGTGGATGATTTTAGCCTTCATATGCATCTGAAAGTTCTCCACCATCAACAATAAGATCTGAACTTTGATGATCTCTCCCATGGAATATCTGTCACCTCTCTCCCCGACAACGACGCCAAAATGTTAGCCCCAATAATCTCCCAGGTTGAGGAGGAAATTGAATGAGGTAACCGTAGACCTATTTTGGCTTGGTATCTAGCCCTACCAAGCTGGAGAGGGCTCTCTCCATGAAATCACAGTCAAATATTGATTATGAGGGAAATGATTTTAGGCTATATCTATTAGGCTCAAAGGTTTTGATTTAGGGTTTCTGGGTCAGAACAACAAGAGAGAAAGTACCATTGGGCAATGGAGTCAAGGATGGTTTCTTTCTACAGATTTGAGGCAAAGTAAGTGTTTTTTTCAGCCACATAAATTATATGAAATAAGAGATGGAAAGGAGAATATATCTCAATACACTACAGGCATCTCTCAATGGATGAATCTCCAATGAAAATTTAGAAGAAATAACACAAAGATAGGTTACAAAACAGAGCATCAAACATGTATGAATTCTATAAAGATAACCATTAACACATAACAAGAATAATCAGTGTGAAAGGATAATATAACATAGATGAATCCCTATCACTTAATCTCAGACAATACTAGCAGAAAAACATAATCATGGAAATGATATACAGGAACACATACTGAACATAAACACTGTGATGAATCTCAAAACAAAGAAGAGAGAAACTCATGCATTTAATTACATAAAAATATTCAAGGAAAAATACATAGTCCAATAGCCTCTCCCTGTGATTTCCAACCTCTATTACATTGAATATATAAGATATATATAGTAATATAACCCTTCCTTAAGATTCATAGATCGAAATTATCTAATTCCCCTAAAAGAGCAGTCTATTACATCAAAATCTAGAACTGTATCCCCCAAAAAAGACCAACCTACTATGGAAATAGCACTCCAATTATGAATTTTAAAATTCCAACTCATGATAGTTGTGTACAATATGGAAGAGGTTTTTTATATAATTTTGTTCAAATAAAAAACCTCTCTCAGTTCCTTGAGATTTCTTTCCATTTACCTGAGATCTGCATTCAAAAAACATGTGTCAAACAGGAAAATTCTGAGATCCGAAAAATAGGGCTCAAATATGCTCTCGATTCTCCAAATCTGTAGCAGCTATGCCAAAAATGATAGAGGTTATATTTTTTAGCCCATTATGAGGAAAAAAATCATTCAGTTTCCTAATATTTCTTTCCATTTACATGTGATCTGTATTCAAAAAATAGTGTCAAACAGTAAAATTATGAGATCCGAAAAATAGGGCTCAAAGATGCTCTCAGTTATCCCAATATGTAGCCACTATGAAAAAAAATTAAAGATTTTATTGTCTTTTATCTCTTGCTGAGGAAAAAACTCTTTCAATTTCCAAAAATTCACCACCATTTTCTCAGGAACTACCTTAGAAGCCAACTAGTCACACAGAGAAAATTGGAATTTTTTTTATAAAAAAGTTTGAAAGGGTTTATCCCACATGCACTATGGGATGTGAAACATTGAGGTTTATATAAAATTTTCCACACCATTCTATTTAATGTGTAGTGCACCCCTTTTAGCTCCTTTGTGGGATCTCCCCCCTTTGAAAATTAGACCTTGGCTTGAAGAAATAAACCATAAACCAACCATCCATTTGACGAAGCCAAAATTTTGAAGGCACCTTTCAACCATGTCTCTTTCTCTTTTATTAGTGATAATAATTCCAAATATGTGACAAATCCCTCATATTATTGCTCATTTAGTCAACCAATTTCACCACAGCCTGAAGCACTTGAGTCCACTGTGAATAATATCCAAGAAGGCAATGTACACGCAGTAGCCGAATGATACTAAAGTATCACAAAACTTTCAGAACATTGCTTTCCTCCATTGTAGATATTTTTTTTTGGTTAAATTAGCATGTAAAGGATAAAAATATGATATAGAATTGTAAATAAATGGTGATTATAAGGATAAGGAGTTTGATGACGTGGCCAATGCAATATAAATGCGAGAATGGAAAAAATGACATGAAGCCAGTGATAACAACGGAGCTGAGGTGAAAACATAGCAAAATAAGGTGGGGTGGGTGTGATGCAAATCCATGTGCTAACACTACCCTCTCCATAAAATTTCAAGGATAGAACACATCTAATGCTACAAAAACAAACACTCCCTCTTAGAAAGGAAAGTGTTCTACTGATGCACCTACTGCCGTAACACTTTGTTTCCACATCATCTCCTCTCACGATGTTGATGTATGACCATACTTCCCACCAAACATTGCACAACTCTGATATGAGTTTCATCTTCGTTGTTGATGGCCTTGATGAAGTGCTGCTAACACTGCATCTACACTACAACTCCCTCTCATCTGTTGTTGTTGTAAGTGCAACACCTACAAATGAGAATCATCTGAAATACTGAACCAACTGTGTTCAACATGATGCATCTGTCATGCTAAATTTACCTGCTACTAGCCTCTACACTATCTATTGAAGATTCTACAGTGCTGCTGAATCTGCACTATGCTGACTGAACTACTTCCAAATCCAAACTATGCTCCCCAACATCTGACTGGTACTTGTCATTGCAACTGTCATTCTGGCATATGAATGCAACAAATATCACTAATCCATCCTTCTACTGAATACAGTGGGCCCCCCATAGTCAAGTACTAATCCAAGAGGTGGATTCCTCAAGGATCCTGTTGATTTGTAGTGCTCTAGGGCTACAAAAAAAAGTCACCCTGCCTCATTCCTAGAGGTATATCAACAAAAATTGCGAAGTATTCCTCCAGCCTAGAGGAAAGCCTATATATCTCTACAGAAGATGCATGCTGGTCATGTTTCTCCTCCTTTTCCTTCTTCTTGAGAGGACACTATGTACTGTACTGGCCTAGATCACCACATCTTAAGAATTTGACCTGCAAGATTTACTTCCTCTTATTCCTATTCTCCCCATTTTCCTGACTGGGACCCTTAGATGCAAGGGTCACATTCTCCTCCTTCTTCATGCTTCAATCTATTGTTGTTGCCACTGATGATTTGTTTCAAAATATTTCACTTTATCTCCTCCTGCTGCAATTCATCCCACATCCTATCCCATACTGGTAGTGTGTCTCTGCCAAATATAATTTGAATAAAGAATTTCCAATCCTCTGAGACTTATTAAGTGCCAACCTCACTAGCTTTGAAGCTTAGGGCATTGCCCCAACAACCTACAAATAATCTTAGACCTCCTGAATCAAGGTGAGGAAAGGGTCTATGCTTTCCCCTTTCTACATCTGGATGCATCTTGGCTTCTCCTCAAGATACATCTTCCGTTACTTAGAATTACCCTAATACAATGAGGCAAAAACATCACAAATATGCTTGGAAATATATTTCCTAGCGATATGCAATTCCACATGATCCCCGACTCCATATAGGATCAATCTCTTTGCCCACCCAATCTCCTTTATGTACTCCTTCAGTTGATCTGCATTTATGGGAAGAAATACCACTGCATCAATATATTTTTTTAGGCAAAAATTGTCTATAAGGAAGGACATCCTTGCCTTCCAAATCATGTAGTTGGAAGCCCCATCCAACCTCTCTTGATTACAAATCCCAACAGTCGCCATCTTAATGAACTGTCAAAAATCTGCTCTTCCCTTTTGCTCAACTGCTACTCAATTATTCACACTTCCTTCTAGAGTTATATACCTTGCTCACAACGAATGTTTATCTACAAGGGAAATCAAACTTCTTGATACTAGAATTTCCCCAAGGAAAATTTTCCCTCAGTGTGTGCTCTTCTTCCTTCCACCTGATGTTAGCTCTGCTATAGAAATATGCTGCAAAACTACTGTGTATAGCTAGAGATCTTCTCTAAGAAAAATGATGGGCTACTCCATCTGCCTCTAGAATTATTCGATCTAGAGAGATTAATTTTTTATGTTACTCTCTCAGAGAATATCGATTCTCCTCAAGTGACTCGGCCTCTTGGAAAAGTGAATATGATGCCTTTGGGGTTTCAATCTGCTTCCCACATTGAACAATGAAACTTATTTTTTATTTTTTACTGATCTCTCTAGCTAATCAATCGCTCTCTGTTATAATATGAAAATTCCAAAATCCAGAATCCTATTGTAACAACTGATATAATTTATTATAATTTCTAATTCTATTTAAAAATTTATCTATTGTTTCCTTTGGAAAATATTGAAATAAATACACTGCAACCTTCCCAAATAAAAATTGTGGAAGAATAAACATTGGAATAAATGCAAGCACACACACATAAATTCAAAAAAGTTATTTTGGACGAAAGTTCCCGGAAAAACCTGTTGGCTTGAGGGGTCCTGACCTAGGTTCGGTGTGCAAGGTTTGCCAACAAACCCCTATACTACTGGCCCTTTTGGCAGTGACCTGCTTGCGCAGGTCAAAGTCTCACCCAAACTAGTATGGGTGGGTGCTGGAACCCGGTTTCTGCACCCTGAGAAAGGATGGGTAAGGCAAGCAGAGCCGTGCTAGGTCCTGTAATTCCCAGATTACCTTGTTTTGCGCAGGGTTAATTAGGTCTCTATTTGCATCCACGTGCGTGAGATCTATAATTATATGCTTTTTATGATAGTAACACAACAATACATAACAAAACAGACTAGATCCAGATCCAAAAACACACTTACACAGATATTTGGAACTTAAAGACAGAAAATGCACAATACAACAATTATCAATAGTTCGCACAAGAATACTCACAGATTCAACACTCTATCAATATTTCTTATTCATTAATTCATCAATTCCTCCCTACAATTCCCTTCCCAACCTGCGCACACGGCAGTAGGGTCCGCACACAGCTGGACTTGGATCTCCGCGCACAAAGCCAACATGATTCATTTCCCTAAAACCCAAATAGATACCTTAAACCACAAATCACATCAATAGCTCATCATTCTTGTCCTTTACAATACAAAATGTCCCTCTGTTTATAGCAATCTAGCCTAGACTTTCCTACGGTCCGCAAACCGTGGTTTTCAGACCTCTGGTTTACCCTTTTACCCATTACAATGCATTCGGGGCTTTGACCCACCCCAAAACCCCTACACTAGACTAAATCTAATCAAAAATATTCAAAATGAACCAATTTCGCAGCTTGTAGGAGACCCTGTTCCAACAGTCCCCCAACATAATCTTGTGACTCGTCCCAAGTCACTGTGGTGGTGTGGCTTCTATTTGCGCACGCAAGGTATCAAGAGTGCGGACAAGCGGAGGAAGCACTTCCTGACTCTAGCAGCAGCTCACTGTGCAATGTTGATAAGTGTCAGGAAGGCAGGGCCATCTGGAGCCGTGGTAACCCGTTCCAACAGCTGGTGGAGGCGCAAAATGGCAGACTAAGCCTCTTAGGCATGTTGGAGTGTAGTGTCGGCCCATGGTTTCAACCATTTTCGGACGACATGCTTAGTGTAGCAAAGGTTCTCAATCTTGTCCATGATAGCTAGACGCTGTGCAGAAACGTTGAAGGGTGAGGAAGCTCTGACCTGATCTAGAGCAGCTTTCGCCTGCTGTAATTCCTTCTGGATATGCTGAAGCATATAATGGTGCCAGACTGATGTCCATAGTTGTGTAGCTATTTCGGCCAACTGCGCGCCCTGCGTAATTTTCTCTTGAATAATATTCGTTGCGTCAGTGACCAATGCAATCCGCTGGGCCTGTACTTCCGGAGGGATGTCATACTACTGTCACGTAGTCTGGTCACGGTGGCGAACCTCTTGCAACACTCTAATGCGTAGTCCTTTTAGCACTGCGCAATATAGCTGCGTCAAATCTAATTGGATGTACCGAGTAGCTCGATCATGATTATTAACTAGGGCAGTGCGAGGGAGTGAATAAACATTGCTTCTGTTGGGTGGTACTCTAGAGTTGCGGAGAAGTAGTAGCATGTCCCTATATCTCAGCATTCCTTCTTGGCGTAGAACCAGTTGTGACCTAACTGTGATGCTACGGGTAGGGGACTGCGGTACTAATGTACCCTCCTCTGCTATATCATCCAAGGCCCTCCGGCTGGGTTCCACGGTTGTCCCTGGGGTGCGAAGGTCGATTATTCCTATTGTGCAGCAGTGGTGCTTCTCTGTGCATGGGTCGCAAGAAATTATTTCTAAAGGAGGCCATCACTTGATCATTTGATCACACTCGTCAGTCCCAGGCCTTCTCAAGATGATGTCTGCGGGTGCTGAGCAACTCGGGAACAAATCATTCTGCGGGTTAGGATCTGCTGTAGCAACAAGAGAATGGGCATCCCAGAGAATGTTAATGACCTTAAAAACCCAGTAGGCAGATAAGATGACCATGTTTTAGAGCCAATAAATAGCCTGGTGCAAAGTTATCCTGCCAACCGTGCACCGTCCGAAGCTATTTAATGGTGGAGTAGCCAGTACGTGAAACTTACCATCGACAATTCAGATCAAACTTACCATAAATGGCTGCATTGATGGTCCGCTGTCTATTTCTCATAACTGTAAGGTTCCTTTCTTATCAAAGTGTGGTGTACTGATGGTCGTTATTCGTACCTGAGGACGCTCCCATGGAATGTCAGACCTCAGATGACGCCTGCGTGCCGTTCGCGTACCCTGAATTAAGGTCGATGCTAGGTGTTTCATGACATGGTTCAGGTACTAGATCTGCAAGTTGGCCACCAATATTCTCGAGCCATGCGCTTCGCCCTTGTTCAGGACGTCGCTGTACGATGGGGCTATGTCACGCATCCTTGTGCCATTTTTTACTTGAAGTGTTTGCAAATTCTCCCAATTTCTCGTGGGTTCAGGTAGGTCCGTAATCGAATGCACGCCTAGGTCAGCGGTAGCCAGGTGAGCCTGTTTAGGCAGGGTTCGATCATACCCTTTGTATGTCAGCAAGTATCTGCATAGGTCGACTGATCTCAGAGCCCATCTGGCAACTAGGGTCCCTAAGCGCAGGATCACCCTACTCCAATACTTCTCATGAGTGAAGAATACCGGCCCTCGCACAGGTGCTCCACACAGTGTTAGTGACAGTGCTCCGCACCTGCATTCCTTGGGAATTTTAGGTTCAACCATATTCTTACTATCACCTGCATCATCATGGCATGGTAGGTCTCTTTCCTTGGCAAAGATGCGACGAAAATTCCTGGTGGTCCAAAGACATCATAGTGCTGAAACCTCGTGCAATCGACCCTGCCAATTTTCCAGCTCCTCATCAGAGTCGGAAAAAAATTCACTGTCCTTTTCCCAGTAAAGCACTCCTTCATCCCTGGGGTTAACCCGATATTCATCCTGCACAGTCAATTTATAAATGTGATCTATCTCCTCCTCCTCACAGGCTGGCTCTCTATATCACGCGCCTTCTGCCAGATCTAGTGGCACTATGACACACGTACCTTTGTTTTCAAAAACCATGCTGCGCTTCTTGAGATTGATGACACCCCCCATGTCTATAGCCCAGTCCAGTCTGAGGAGCGCAGGGTAGGGATCCACATCTTCCACAATTTCTATTACTTCAAAGTCAGCTAGGACCCTTACCCTTGCGATGTCAACCATGACTTTTGGTAGCCTTCCTAGAGGAATGATTTTTTGTTGATTTTCCATTCACAGCTGGATGGTGGACCACTCTAATTTAGGTTCCCCCATTCGTTTCCATGTCTACTTTGGTAATACATTCACATCCGATCCAAGATCTAAGATGACCTGATCCATTTCGTAGTCACCAATTTGCGCAGTTAACTGCCTTTCTCTTCTGGTGCGTTTCTTATAGCTGTATAGTTTGTGTACATCCTTGGTCCCAAGGATCAAATTGGGCAGTGCTGCGCAGGTATTCAGTAATGCTTGGAGACTTCCTATGGCCTGTGGGTTTCGTAGCAACTTCAGACATGCCTTAAAAAAAGGCTCAACTCCTTCTTCTATCTGGAGGTACGTCGGTTGCTACGCAGGGCCTGCCAATGGTGCTTGTTTTTCAAGATTCACTCCTTCCCGAGGGGCAGGCTCCTCCTTTGCTCCTTGGGAGACCATCCCACTTCATGTCATGAATTTTACACTTGGATTCGTATTCCTTAGCTTGGTTTTAACTCTTTTTATGTTCTTCGTAGGGGTGGGTTGTTTTTCCTGCATCTTGGCTATTAAAATTGGGCAATCCTCCACCACATGGTATAGTTGCCTACAATATTTTCATGATGGCTTGGTGGGATTTGGGCATTATTTGGTGAAGTGTCCTATTTCCCTGTAGTTATAGCATATTAGCTACCCACGTCCTCGTCCTACGCTTCCTCCCTGACCTCCTCTTCCTATGGTCGGTGATCCTACAAAGTGCGTAGAAATTCATGGCGATGAAAGGTCCGATTGTACCCTATATAGGTTCCCACGGTCCATCATTAAGTCATAAGTATGACAGTTCTGCTCATTGTGCCCCACCGATTGACAAAACCTACATCATTATTGCTTTAGTTCTGGGACATATGCAACCAACCGAGGGAAATGGTTCATATCATGCAGTCCTGCTACCTGACAGTCATCACACCACATCGCAGGTCCACTTGACCCTGGTCATGATAGGATGGGTTCCCTACTTGCTCCTGGGCATACCGGACTAGGTCCTCCTACTTGTATGTACTCTGTTAGTAGGGGGCATTGATCCTTCGTATGGCCAGACACCCGACATATTATGAACCAAAGATCTGCACAGCCGTACTTTCCTTGCTCCCTTCACAAGTTCTGTATTTCCATATGCATAGCCCCAATATTTTCCTGAATTTGTTATACCCCCGTCGACGTATCCTCTCGGGGGGCAGCTTCTAGTGTCATAGTGACTTCCATAGCTTTCTCCTGCGACTCAAAGGTCTGATGACTCATTGGTGTGCGCAGGTGAGGTAAAAAAATAGCGATGAACTATTCCATATGATGTCTATCATCATACTCGAATCCTCCTTCCCTGATTTCCTTCTTCAATCGATGATTAGCCTCCCATACTGACTCAGATGCACCTTGTTTGAAGTCCTTTACTTCCGCTACCTGCTGGGAATAAGATTTCAGCTTTCAGAACTGTTTCTTTAGAGTGTCTTTGATATCTTGAATGGACGCGCTCCCGTTCTGGGTAATGTATTGCATATACTAGTCCAGGGCCCTATCCTCGAATGCCAATGACAGTTGCACCCTATTTACTGTATCACTCACCACATTATGCGTTGTCCAGAAAGAGTCTGTAATGAACCAAAACCGGTGCATATCCTCATCTCCTACCCCCTTGAAGGTAGGTAATTTCAAGTGCGTAGCCATATCACTATTTAGGGGGGGTGGTGGTATGGGTGAATTATTACCTTTGTGCGGCCTAGGTGGCGATGTAGCCAAGGGATCTTGCACAACTGGTTCTTGCAACAGATTATAGGCGAATCTCCCTCCGTCAAAGTTGGTCCGATAGTATTTACCACTATGCGTCGCGCTCTCGTCTAGATCCGAGGTCATTCAGTTAGTATGACTACACATAATGCTCTTTTCACACAGTAATAACTTAAACAGCAACGGTAATGTCCTCAGAAATTTACGCTGAAACCCTTTAAAGAATCATCGTTTGGCCTTAGAGTATGAGATGAACTGATCAATGGCAAATCTTGTCACAAATCCTCCTAGCACGCTATCCACCCAGTGATCTACCATGTGCATGATAGTGTTATCAGTATTTTCGAGCTGCTAGATCAGCTCTGGGGTCCACTAAGTGATTTTTTTGTCCTTCCGGCACTTCTGGAATTATACAAGTCTAGCCAGCCACTCCTAGAGCTTAATCAAAAATGTCACAAAGAATATTTCGTAGCTCTCTATAAGGATGTACCTATTTTTCCACCTTTCCGCTGTTAAATTCTCACTGCGATTTTCTTTTACTGCAAATTCCTGGATCTGCCTTTCGAACCAGTCTTCGATCTCTTTTCTCTCAAGCTTCCAGTATTCTCTTATCATTACCCGATCCCTCTCTCAGAATTCTTCCTGTCCCGACAACGAAACCATTTTTTGGCTTGAGGGGTCCTGACCCAGGTTCAGTGTGAAAGGTTTTCCAACAAACCCTTATACTACTGGCCCTTTTGGCAGTGACTTGCTTGCACAGGTCAAAGTCTCACCCAAAGTAGTATGGGTGGGTGCTGGAACCAGGTTTCCGGACCTTGAGAAAGGATGGGTAAGGCAAGCAGAGCCGCACTAGGTCCTGTAATTCCTAGATTACCTTGTTCTGCGCAGGGTTAATTAGGTCTCTGTTCGCATCCACGTGTGTTAGATCTATAATTATATGCTTTTTATGACAGTAACACAACAATACATAACAGAATAGACTAGATCCAGATCCAAAAACACACTTACACAGATCTTTGCAGCTTAAAGACAAAAAATGCACAATACAAAAATTATCAATAGTTCGCACAAGAATACTCATAGATTTAGTTCTCTATCAATATTTCTTATTTATTCATTCATCAATTCCTCCCTACAATTCCCTTCCCAACCTGTGCACAAAGCAACAGGGTCCGCACACAGCTGGACTTGGATATCCACGCACACAGCCAGCAAAATTTCTTTCCCCAAAACCTAAACAAATAGCTTAAACCATAAATTGCATCAATAGCTCATCATTATTGTCCTTTACAATATAAAATGTCCCTCTATTTATAGCAATCTAGCCTAGACTTTCCTATGGTCCGCAAACCGTGGTTTTCAGACCCCTGGTTTACCCTTTTACCCATTACAATGTGTTTGGGGCTTTGACCCGCCCCAAAATCCCTGCGCTAGACTAAATCTAATAAAAAATATTCAAAATGGACTAGTTTCGCAGCTTGTAGGAGACCCTGTTCCAACAAAACCCAACTTGGGAAAACCGGTGCAGCAAATGAGGGTCATCTAACCTATTACTATTAGATGGACCTAAGTACACCATGTAAGACCAATTTTAACCTAAGTAAAATTGCTTTCACTATGAAAAATAACTTAGTAAACCACCTTTATTAAGCTATTTATGGTCTAAACAGGAAACCCCATGAGGAAATATTAAAGAAATCCACATTTGTTTGAATTTCCTCAATGAATAATTAGTTAAACAATAGTTTAATTAATATTCCTGGTCATATTTAATCCAAAATAGGAAAAATAATTAGATAAATCATTATTTATCTTATTGTTTTCTAGGAATAATTATTTAAACCTTATTTAAATAATATTCCTTGTTAAATGTGACTAAATAACTCTTAAAAAATTAGAGAAACCATTGTTTGTTTGATTATTACTCAACCACATCCTTAAAATAATAAATAAATCATTTATTTATTTATTATTTACAAATAAAGGGATTTGAACCAAGTCAAATTCTTTTTCCCTCCAACAAATATAATAAAATATTCCATAAAAGTTGGATCTTGATTTGTTTAATAATATTTTAATTATGCACCAATATCTAGAATAACTCAATATTTTATTATAAATAGAAGGGTTTTTCCATTCACTCACTACCTTTTGTTGCCTAAAGATCACTCTGGACCTATGCTTTTGGTCTGACTTTGATCCACCATCATTGTCATATTTTTCTATATTTTTTCTTGTGAGCTCCCTTTGAGTTCCATTTTTGTCTAAGTTTTCTACACCATCAAGAGAAAGGAATTTTAGATCTGAAGTGCTAAGGACTTACAAGAACCCATCCCATTGAGGAGAACTAGTAACATCCTTCTATGTTTTCCTCCCAGGTGCCATTAATACAAAATTAATTCAACATATTCATGTCTTGTCTATTGGATGCATGGAGCAAATCTTGTTTTTATTTACTACTTAATGTCTTCTAATGCATAGATCTATATTTTTGCAGCATTTATATTGGTCACCTAATTGCAGATCTAAAGATATTGGAAGCCATATTTGTTGTTAGGGTTGTTTGTTATGCATAGCTAAAGTGGTCTTTTTTCGTACACTTGTGATTAAGATTCATATTAACAATTTTCGACTCCACACATGTTTACAATTACGACCGTTGTTGTTTTTCAGATCCCTGCATATCCAGCTACTTCAAACCCTAGGATTTCTCTTTAGCTTCTTATTTTTCTTTTCTTGATGTTTTAACATATAAAACCCTAAAACATTAAAAATTCTAATGTCCGTGTGTTTTTGGACCTATTGCGCAGGTGACAGACATCAACCGTAGCTGAGACGACACATTCTGTTGAAACCTTCTCCCGAGAGTGTCGGAAGTGCAGGTTGCACTTTTTGGGCCAAAACCTGTGACCTAGACCTCCAGGGTGCAGAAAACAGGTGAGAACCTGTGACCTTAGCAGAAATCAGGTCAGAAACTGCAACCTGGACTTTTTGTGGGAGTTTTTCTGAAAGTTTTCTGGGTTTGTCTAGGCCTCTATTCAGGGTTGTCTAAAATCCATCTCTGCCCATTTTAGACCTATAATTGTTTTGTTTTACTCATATAAGTGGGAACCTAGACCTCTAGGGCTTCAATACCCTCCACACTTTGTGGGAGAGTTTTAGCTGCTGCAGGTTGTTTGAAATTTCCAGAGTGTTCAGCCATTTTTCAGATCTGATACCTTACCTTCAGATCCTCTTTAGATTGGTTATTTATCCATCCAAAAAACCTCCTTTAATTTTTTTGGGTTTTCCTCTAGGGCCCCCTTCGCTTCCCTCAAGGATATAGCCTTTCGCCACCACATTTACAACAATCTTTCCTTTGATTTTTTGCTATTTTTCTGGACCTATTTCCAGCAGATCTGACCTTTAGTTCCCTGTCCCTCCCGACCTTAGATCTATTGGATATTTTGGTGTGTTTTGACTAGATTTTTTCCCACCTACAGACGACTTGTTGAGAGGCCCGCCTCCTTGGGTTTAGATTATTGCATTATTAGTTGTTTATTTTCTGTTATTTCGGTTTCATATACTGTTATCTGCAGGTTTATTTATAGTTATATAACACTCTTTTTATTTTTCTCTACAAATGTCTGGGTTTAAAATTTAAAATTTACACACTTTACACACACACCCTAAGTGAAGAAGATCTTGGTTAACACCGCCAAGCAAAGAATTTAAAACATTGAAATCAATTGATCCTGCACTTCTCTGCCCTTGTTTCAACATTGTAATCAGTTGATCCTGTACCTCTTCGCCCTTGTTGGTCTCTCTTCCCTTTCTGCAGTGTTTGTGCCTTCACCATTACGCCACCAAGGCGTTTATCATGGAGACTTCCTGGCCCTCATCCTCAGTTTCCGGTAGGAAGACTTACTCCTCCACGTAGGATTCGAGTTAGTCCTCCACCGAGTCCGCACTCCGACTCCTCTACTGGTTCATTGGGTTCCCCTTCTGGTTCCGCCCCTGGTTCAACCCTTGTCACCTTCACCATGTCTGGTTCAGGACCTAACACTGGTGGTAGCTCCGGCCCTAATGCTAGGAATACTACTAGTGGGACTGCAACAGGAACTACCCTGACTACTCCCTTGCTCCCCTATATGGCAGGCCTTAGTCTTCCCGATTTTAACTAGTTGATCAATTACCCTATACAACATGAAACTAGTTGGCCTGATATGCCAACCAAGCTCCCTTCTAACATCCCCAAGTTTGAAGGCCTTGCTAGAGAAGATCCTACAAATCATGTTCAATCTTTCCACATGTCATGTTTGTCTAAATCCATTACTAATGACTCTTTTAGTCTTCGATTGTTCCAAGGTACGCTTACTGGTGAAGCTTCTAAGTGGTATTTTGATCAGGCCTCATCCTCTCATACCACCTTTGCGACTCTTGCCTGGGATTTTCTATCTTATTTCCAGCTTCCCCTTCGTTCTGACACTGGTACCAAACTTTTGACTTCTTTCTATCAATCGTCTGTGACCCGCCTATTCAATCATGTCCAGGAATGGCGGAGAAGAAAGAGCCTATGTCGAGCCCATACCTTCGAAGACCGTGTCTACATGGAATAGTTCCTTAGATCTCTCTTGCCTGCTATTGGCAAGGATGTCTCATCCCATTTCAATCAAACCGAAGAAGCCGCTCTCCAAATTTCATTAAAATATGACTTGATCTATGCTCATTTAGATTATGTTTATACTATTCTACCTGATATTCCTAGACCCGGTGGTGCCAACACACCAGGGGAATCTCATGTCGTCGACAGTATTGTTGGAGCTCTCTCTCATCCACACGCTTAACCTCCCATGGGCTATGGTTTTCCTCAGGGGGGGCCAGCACCTCCTGCACTTTTCTCCCTCCCGGTAGCATGTATCCAGGATACGACAGGCCTCCTCCTTTTTCCCAACCTCCTGTTTACCACAATGTTATCCAACCTCCTTATTATCCATATCTGTAGCCTGGTGCTCCAGCTCCTCCAGCATTAGCACCTCCCCCTCCCTTGCCTTCTCAACCCTCGCAACAGCAGCCATCGCCCCCTCAGGGGCAAGTGTATGCACAACAGGGCACAACTAATCCTCCTCCTTCCAAAAGGAAGAGGAAAGGCACTCAAAATCAATCTGCCTCTGGTAATCCTGGACCTAATCCTCAAAATAATGCACCTAACACTGCTAACCAGCAAAAGGGCACTCAGCCCAAGTAGGACAGGCCCATTCGCATAAACAAACTTTATTCTTGTTGTGGTTTTTATGGTCATTACATGCACGATTGTCCTGTTTTACCAAAGATGAAGAAGATGTGGGAGTCTCAAGCAACATTGCGAGGACAACAAGCCTCCCCTTTCGTCCCTCCCAGTGTTGCGCCTAGTCAGCCAGTTGTGTTTACTAATCCTTTTTCTTAGCAAGGATTCATGGCTACCCAACCACTTGAAGGTCAAGTGGCCACTCAACCTCTTCCACTTGGTACCTCCGATTACTAGATTATCATGATGAATTCTGATCAACCTATAACCATAGACCTCAACCTTCAGACTTGGTCCCATCAGTACAACAAGCCTCCCGCTATGTCTGTCCCCGAGCCCCCTTCTTCAAGTTCTACAGAGCCTCTTTCGACACCTAATGGTCCTTTGCATATCCCTCAGCCTAAGGGGAGGTTCATACCAAGTTCCCTAAGTGACCATTACGCTGAAATGTTGCTTCTAGAAAATTTTCCCATTCATATAGTATAGTATATGATTTGGCGCAATCTCCTACTGCCATTTCAACACTGGAACTCCTCTAGTTGTGCCCTTCACAACGGAAAGCTATACTATCTACCATGGGTGTTGTAGATCCTTTTGATGATTTATTGATCATATTCGATGTTGACCGGTCAGAACATCCTCCTCTCCCTGCTTCTGTCGCCTTCCAAATCCTAGTCAAGATCCACAACGACAACGTTTCTCGGTGTATCATTCATGAGGGGGCATCCACCTGCATGATGCCCGCTTCGGTTTGGAAGCACCTCAGATCCCCTGAGTTGGATCCTTCCATGATCACTCTCTGAGTGTGGGATGGCTATACCTCCCAGCACATTGGCCTATTCTGAAATTGTCCTATTACTCTTGCAGGCAAGACTGTTTGTGTTGACATCGAAGTCGTAGATGCCCCCTTAGATTACAACATTCTATTGGGTCATAGCTAAACCTATGCAATGTCTAATGTCCCATCTGTGGTTCACTGCAAGATGTCCTTCCCTCATAATGGAAATATAGTCACCATTTACCAGTTGACATATTATGAACCGAAGTCTTAGACCTCCCCTGAGTCCATCATCTCTTCGGTGGCCAATAAGAAAACTGTCGATCCTTTTACTAGTGTCTCACCTGGAGTCTACAAAGACTCCTCTTTTCTTGGTACATTCCTTGGTCTTCCCCTTCCTGTCTATGATCCTATATCATCGAATGTTTGCATGATGAAATCGTCTCGGGCTTCCTTCAAGCGGCCCACTTCGGCCAGTCAGTAGCCTTGCCCTCCGCAACCTACTCCTGGCCCTTCGATTCAGCCTTCTGGACCTTCTCATCTTGGCCCTTAACCTACAGCTGGTATCCATGAGCCTCTCTACCTTCTTGTAACGGTTCCTCTAGGCCTTAACCATCTCGTAGCCATCCTGCCTGGCCATTACCCCTCTGGTCAGATACTGTTCCTAGCTCCCCCTCCTGGAGTGTACACAATACCTATCATGGCTAACCTCTCTCTTCCTAACCTGACCCTGGGGATTCCCGTCTGGTACCTTGATCCCCCAACTGCTACCCTACCTGGTCAACCCAAACCTTATATTTATTTGACCCTAGTTCAATCGGTCCCTATGACTTATCCCACTGCTACAGTGCCTCATCCACCTCAACAGGAACCTCCTCCTATTGCGAAAGCTTCAGGTAATGGGGGAAAAGCCAGCAAGAAGGCATCCAAAGACAATGCCACCCCGACAAACCTTGCCCCTCCTTGGCCGCCAAAGCATACTATCTAGTGTGCTTTGTGTGATGTTTTCGGTCATGCTACCTGTTGATCATAATCAGCTACCTATAAAATTTTCACAAGAAATCTGGCTTAAACCTCTCAAATCCCCTCTTTCAGCCTTAAAAAGTCATTTTTATGCCTATCGTTGCCTTTCCCACCCCCAAATTACATTGTAAAATGCCACAAATCGTATATTTGAAAATCTATCAGGCCTAGCCCCTTCGGCCAAGCCTCTGCTCCTCTTCCTCCACATGACTGATAGTCGGAACCGAGCACTAGTCCTATAGGTGCTTACTGCAAATACATATCAGGCACGTCTTCAACCTTCGATCTGTACAGATCAGACAGAATTCGCAATCCTCCATCCACTGTTTCAATAGTTTGTCCACCGTCCGATCATCTTGTTAAATCAACGGTCCGCAGCCTACCTGTCCCGGTGGTCCCCGCACCCGCTCTCTATGCAAGAAACCAGTGGTTTTCATCGCACCACCTTTCGGAGGCAGGCGGTATTTCTCAAATTGGAGCGATTCCATACAACGCTCGCCACATGTCTTCGTGTACGGCCCCAAAAACACCCTCCATCGTGCGTTATCATTCGTCCTAAGTCACGACGTGATATTCATAACAGTCGTCTGATCTGGAGGTCTTCATCCAATGGTTTTCGCACTTCGAATCTGCATGAGTGTTAGTCCAAATCAATCGCGCCCCTGGCCCACAGTCCATTGCCCTCTGACACAGTTTTAGCCATTGATCTCGTCTCGAGAACGAATGGTCCAGATCATTTGCATGCTGCACCGTTGATCCCATTTCTCCAAGTCATCATTCCACGTGCTCCCGTCATGCATTTGTCCGTCTTCCATATATATTCCTATTCAAAGGTCAAACGTCCATTATCTACGTTAAATCTCATGCATTCCTCCGACCCCCACCCAAGCATTTCTCTGCCATTTCTCTGCATTTTTTCATCACCACCCCACATACTTCTGCCGTTTCATCATGTCGCGTTGCTACACAGTCATCCCCACTACATCGCCATCCTCACACATTTGTTTTCTTGACTATTTTGTGTGTTTTGCAGGGTACAAGTGGCAATAAATTGCCATGTTTCACAGCTCTTAATTACAACGGCAAAAATATAGGAAAGGATCATTGTTCAGGAGCAGAAACCATAAAGAAAGTCCTGGGAGGTTGTTGCGACAAGACTCCCCTTAAAGAATCAGGGGTAAAAATCTATCAAACCCTCCATAGTTATTCAAGCATAGATTGCGCAGGTGGAGGCATTGATGGAGCAGCAGAGTATCAGTGGGAGATCAGAGGAATTCAACACTCAACATTAAATATTTTAAGCCGTAATTCAGGGTTTTGAAGGCAGAGGGTACCATTCGCAGAAAACATACTCTAAAGCTTTCTTTTCAACACCATTTCTCTTCGGGAAAGGATGGAATGTCTATGTGATTTTATTCCTTTGCCGTGTTCCTAAAGAGTTTTCTACCTAGTGCATTTATTTCTGTAAGCAGGTAGGTGGGTACAAACAACACTACAAAGTCATCAAGCAGTATGGGCGTGCACGCTTCCGCCATTTTGTTTTAATTAGGAAAATTAAATGTTCATCACCTACTCCCTTTTGGATCTTTCTTGTTCTCCTATAAAGCTCCCGAAGAATAGATTATCTAGGGTTCCAGATCTTATCAGAAAATTATGTAGTGAAAGGATTTTTGGTAAACATTTTGTAGAACTCTTGTATGAAGGCTCAGAGCCCATAGGGTCTCAGTGAGGAGGAGTTTCATCTATTAAAGAGGATTCTGGTCTTTGTTATTTCACAGTCTATAACTTTCTCTTATGTGTTATTTTAATAGATCATTTCATTTCATCCATCCTTCCTGTATCATCTTTTGGAATGCGAGTGGCTCACTAATTTTTGGTATGGATTTATCCTAGTTGATACCCATGCTCGAATTAGTCAAGCACTTTAAATATGGCTCATGCATGATTTTCTGTTCCACTATTCATCTAAACTGTATTTATTCTATATTAGTTGCTTTGGGAGGGTGTTTTTAAAATGCTATTTTCATGTATGGATTCTTAGATTGGTAAGCCCATGCATGGTGGTATTGTGTATCTGGATATCAGCTCAATGTTAACTAATATCTCCTCAACATTTCATTCACTACATACACCCTTTGATAACTTATTTCTGTGAGGTATTTCTGAATTGGCCCTCTTTACAGTAAGCTATCTCTGAATTGTCTGTTGCTTTTATATTGGAAGTTTTGCATGTTGCCTCTACAGTATTCCTTCTCTCTGTCAGTTTTTGAAGGTCTTGGTCCCATTCAGATTAATATTCCTTGTTTTACAAGAGATAGCATGACATCTTTTTATTGATGACTCCCTCTGTCATACCATTTGCTCCTTGCTATAGAAGATGTCCTAGGCACTGGTCTATCACAACTCTAGGTTGTTTCTAGGAACGAAAACACTACCCATACTTGTCCTAAATTTCATCGTCTCAAGCCCATGGTTAATGTCGCGTTCCTTGAGTCTACGGTCTCGAAAACCTTTGTTCCTTCCTCAACTATAGCCAAGAACCCCATGATTATTCACACCAACCACCCCTGTGCTTTGTGTGATCTCCATGGCCATTATACCCACCTCTGTACCTGCCTCGAGGACTTCCACACCTCTCTAGTGGAAATTTTCCAATTCGAGGCAAAGTGCAACGAGTCCAACACTCGCTTATTTTCACGTTTTTCTTTAGTATAACTAGAGGACACATCCACTCCTATTGACATTCCCCCTCTTGATGTCGAAATGAAAGAGTCTTCGGCCACTGTACACTACCTGTCACCATCTATGAGATCCTCGATAGAAGACCCCCCTGGGCCTTCCCCTTCTATTTTGCCTAACCTCCCTTCAGTAATCACCTCGGGCTTGTTGGCTCGAGGGGTCCTGACCGAGGTTCGGAGGTGAAGGTTTTCCAAAAAACCCCTATACTACTGGCCCTTTCGTCAGTGACCCGCTTGCGCAGGTCAAAGTCTCACTCGAAGCAGTATGGGAGGGTGCTGGAACCAGGTTTCCACACCCTGAGAGAGAGTAGGTAATTATGCAGGTCAGTAATTATCAAATCTACACCTAAGGGTGATTTTCAGGGTTCAAGAACGTAACCAGACTATAGCTCTTATCAGATTTGTTCTAGCACTTTTGCATCCATGTGTGTATCATTAATTACAACCATAAAACAACATAATCAAAGCCAATATTATCAACATAGATAGTTTGTGTTCATTAACAGAGATGGAATCAAGAAGTGCAACGACAGTCCTATCATATTAATATAATAAGTGTAGATACTTTCATATCACAGAGATAAAACAGACGAGTTCACAACTTAATCAGACAATCTTAGTTCGCATCAATCACAACATAACAGATTCATATAACATCACATGTTTCAACAACACTTCACATAAATGACTTATCAAAATCCTCTTACATTCCCTGAATACCACCTGCGCACACAGCCAGCAGGGTCTGCACACAGCAGGACAGAGGATCTCCACACACACAGCCAACATGAGTCCTAACCCAAATAACCCAACCCAAGATCTAGCAATTCGTACTTCACATCAATCTCTATTCATTCTTTGCTTATTGACTAAAAAAGATTCAACTATTTATACTACTTTAGCCTACGCATCCAATGGTCCGCAAACTGTGGTTTGCGGACTCTTGGTGTACCCTAGACCCACTTACAATGCATTAGGGGCTTTGACCCACCTCAAAACCCCTGTGCTAAACTAAATATAATAAAAAATATAAAAAATGGACCAGATTCACAGCTTTGTAGGAGACCTTGTTCCAATAGTCCCCCAACACAATCTTGTGACTTGTCCCAAGTCACTGTGATGGCGGGTTCTCCACCTGCACCTATATAGCTATTCCGGTCATATAGTCATTTGGTCTAATACATCTTGATTCGACTACCATTAACGTAGCCTGGTAGCATATCACCGCGCAGGGTAGCTATCATCAAAACGCCGCCATCTGTGACTTCCTTAATGGTGTAGGGACCAAGCCAGTGTTGTCGGAACTTTGTAAATTGGCTATCATATAAGAGGATCAATTCACCCTCCGCAAATTTATTTTGGAAAATATTTCGATCATGCCAGGCTTTATTGCGGGCCTTCTGAACCTATTGATGGAAATGAGCGAGAAACCGATCTTCCTCCAAAGCCATAAGTTGTGCTAATCATTCTTCCATTATGTTAGGTTCTGCCATGTTTGTAAATGCTGCGATGCGAAGACTAGGAACAATATATTCCATTAGCATCACGACCTCCTTACCATAAACCATCCTAAATGGGGGTTTCCCCATTAGCTTCTTACAGGTTGTGTGATAGGTCCAAAGAACCAATGGGAAGTCCAATCGATACGATGAGTGTTGCATACCTTTTTCAGTGCTTTCTCCAAGATTTTGTTAAAAGCTTCGTTCTTGTCATTTTCCTATGGGTGATACGGTGTGCTCTTCGCATGATGGATCTGGAACTCCTCTGTCAAATCTTGGATTGTTTCATTAAAAAAGTGTGTACCTATGTCGCTCATGAGGATCTTCGGGCATCCAAATCTGGTCATAATTTGTTCAAAGATGAAATGCACAGTGGTCTCCGCAGTACAATCCTTCACTACTTGTGCTTCAGCTCACCTAGTTACATAGTCAGTGGTAGTAATAATGTATCACGCACTCGTCTTCTTCCTTGGTGGGTTGATAGGCCCTATGAAATCGATGGCCCATTTATTAAATGCTTGTGGAGCCATTTTTGGTTGAAGGGGAATTTCATCTCAGTGGGACGACTTCCTTGTGCATTGTCACATATCGCAGGCCTTACAATAATTGTGAGCATCACTATGCAGGGTTGGCCACCATAAACCAACTCTCAAGACCTTTTGTGCCATTGCTTTCCTTGCGTAGTGACCTCCTGCTACTCTGTCATGAGCCTTTGCTAAGATAGCATGCCTTTCATTATCCAAAAAATATCTCCGCAATACTTCATCAACTCCCATCTTATATAAATGACCTGCGATGATGGTAAAATCTGTGGCCCGGGTGACTAATTATTTCTTCTATTGTATTGAGTACTTTGGAGGTGCCCTCCAAGTAGTGAAGAACTGAATGATATCAGCAAAGTGTGCGTCTACTACCTTAATAGAAAATATCTATGCATCAGGCAATCCATCCTCCAGGTTGGTTGGCTCCTCGCCACTCTCAATTCGGGACAAGTGATTCGGCCCAACATTCAACTTTCTCGGCTTGAAGATGATTTCAAAGTCATACTCCTGAAATAGCAGTAACCATCGGTAGATTTTCCCTTCCAACACAGGCTTATTTACTAGGTACTTTAAGGATGAATGGTTAGTGAACATTTTGAAGTGTCCTCCTAACAAGTAATGCCGATATTTCTGCAAAGCATACACCATGGCCAATCCCTCCTGCTCTGTAGTGGAGTAGTTGCATTCTCCACCAGAGAGTTTCCTACTTGCAAAAGCAACTAGGTGGTCGATGTCTCCTTCTCCCAGCTGCGTAAGGACAACCCCGAGAGAAATTCCCGACACATCGACGTGAACATGAAATACCTTCTCCCAATTAGGAAAGATAATAATAGGTGCCGAGACCATATTTTCTTTAAGTAACTCAAAGCTCTTTTGACACTCGTTATTCCAAAAGAATGAAAAATCATTCTTGAGTAATTTTTCCATAAGGGTCGTAATCAATGCATAGCTCTGAATTAATTTCTTGTAGTAGCCCATGTGCTCAACGATTGAGTGCAACTGTTTCTCCGTTGTTGGTGCTATCAAGTTTATGATAACTGTGATTTTGGAAAGATCCACCATCAGTCCTTGTCGGCAAAATATGTGGCCGAGCAAGATTCTAAAGGGTACGCAGAAGATACATTTCTTTATTTTTAGGGAAATCTGGTGTTTTCGACAGGCGTCCAACATCATGCGCAGGTTTGATACATGCACCTTTACCAGGCTGAAGACAGTCCTATCATAGAAATATACTTCTAGGAATTTGTGGATGAATTCATTGAATACTGTGACAACGACCCGCCAGAAGATAGCAGGGGCATTCTTGAGCCCAAAAGACATGAAAATATATTGAAAATATCCCCACTCAGTGGCGAACGTGGTTTTGTTGCGGTCCTTAGGTGCGATTTTGATTTGATGGTATCCTGAGAACCCATCCGTGAAGGAGTATGCTTCCTACCCTCCCACGCTGTCCAAGATTTCGTCTAAGAATGGTGTAGGGAATGGATCATGAATGCAGGCATCATTCAACTTGTGCAGGTCCACACAGATCTGAATCTCCCCCTTAGTCTTTTTCTCCTGAACCAACATTGGGCTGACCCAATCTGACCACTCAACAGGTTCAATGATACCAACAACAGTCATTTTATTGAGTTCTTCCTTGAACTTCTGCTTATACATGGGATTCAACCTATAGGGCAGCTGCTTCACGGGGTGTGCATCCGGTTTGAGAGTGATATGCATGACACCTAAGTCCCCAGTGATCCCTTTCAGCTCCGAAAACTTTGTTGGGAACAAGTCCTGGTATTCTGTGAGTAATTTGGCCACTTTTTCTACTGTATCCTCATCCCAATAGCCCCCAATATTAGCCAACTTAGGGTGCTATTCCATCCCAATATTGACTTCGTATAGCTTGAGAGGCTTAGTGACATCCACCTCTTGCAGTGGAGGTCCTGCAATGGCGCGCTCCCCTTCTGATTTTGGGATAGAGACAAACCACAGGTCATCTTCCCCTTCGTCCCTTACCAAGCTTCGGCAGTTGACAATATCCTTCATCTGTGTTTCCCACATCGGTGCCCCGAATACTGCAGAGGATCTAGACTTTCCAAAAAAAAATGTATCTATATTTTGCAAAGCTTCGTCAAGTGCCTCTAAACCCCCTATTAGTCCGAATGTTCCTATGAAGTCATCTTTCAAAGTTACCCAATGGCGAGTGCATTGATGGAGCTCTACATCTAGGTACTATGCAGTAGGGATTGGACCCAACTTATGAATGAAAAAGTGGACCCATTCTTCTGTAGTTCGATCGCCCCACATCTTTATCCATGCAGCCAAGTGCTCACGTGGATCCCCTGGGCCGAGGAACGTCTTGACCCGTATCTCTACCAAAGGTTCAAATCACAGGAGTATCATGTCCCGACAGCCCTCCCAGTCCTAGAATGCTCCCTTATACATATCCCACCATCTTGCCAGTGTTGCACACATAGCTAGAATAATGGCCCATAACCTTCGTTCTCTAGGAACGTCGGCTTCGAATATTCGAAAAAATTCCTTGACATTACCAGAACCATCAAAATAGGGTAGGTCTCTTACCTCTGAGGAAATGCAGTAGAAGTCCTTTGAGACCCGAAGACATCGTAGCGCAGAGACATCATGTGACCAATTTTTCCAGCTCTCCATCTCCTCGTTGGAGTCAGAGAAGCATTCAATGTCCTTTTCCTAGCAGAGTACACCATATGCCGTGGGGTTGATCCAATCTTCATCCCACACAATCAATTTATAAATGTTATCTATATCTTCTTTGTCACACATCGTCTAAGTATATCATTCGCCTTTCGCGGGATCTAATGGTACTATCACCCTTGTACCATTATTTTCAAACACCATGCTTTTATTCTTCAAATTAATGATGCCTCCCATATCTATGGCCCAGTCTAACCCTAGGAGTGCTGGGTACAGGTCTGCATCTTCTACAATCTGAATTACTTCAAAATCGGCCCGGACCTTGACTCCTGCGATATCTACCATGATCTTTGACAGTCTCCCCAAGGGTATGATCTTCTGCTGATTGGCCATACAAAACTAGATAGTGGACCAATCCAACTTAGGTTCTCCCATTTGTTGCCACGTTTGTTTTGGTAGTACATTCGCATCTGACCCTAGGTCCAAAATAACCTGATCCATTTCGTAGTCACGAATCTGTGTTGTCAACCACATCTCCTTATCGGTGCATTTATTGTATAGTTTGTGCCCATCCTTGATTTCTGGGGGTAGGTTTGGCCACGTTGCGGAGCTATCTATTAATTCTTGAAGATTATCCACAACCTTTGGGTTGCACAACAACTTCATACATGCCTGCAAAAAGGGTTTGACCTCCTTATCTTCCTTGAGGTTCGTAGGTGCTTGAGAAGTAGGTGCCTATGCCTTAGCAAAGTCTTTGCGAGCTACGAAAAAAGTTTCTTTTTCCTTTTTTAGATCCAAACCTTCCTGTTTGACAACTTATTTTTGGATTAGAGGTTCAATTGCAGCCTTCTCCCCAGGTCCCCTAGTGGCCATCCCACTGCATGTTACGGCATTCATGCTTGGATCTTTGTCTCGTAGTTTAGCCTGAACCCTCTGCACATTCTGCATAGGTGTCGGCTCACTCTCCTGCAATTTTGCTATAAATATTGGACAGTCTTCAATCACATGGTCCAGCTGTTTGCAATACTAGCAGGAGTTCCTTGTAGGGTTCAGACAGTCCCTTGCAAAGTGTCCTACTCCTCCATAGTTATAACAGATTAGTGCCCTTGTCCCCGACCTGTGCTGCCACCTCTTCCTCCTCCCCTAACCCTGGGTAGGGAGCCACCTATGCCTGATCTTAGTGAGGACGGATCCGAATGTACCCTATATAGATTCCCTCTATCGATCATCAAATCATACGTGTGACAGTTCTGCTCATCATGTCTTAAAGACCTGCAGAACCTACACCATTGCTGCTTTACCTCTGGGACATATGCGACAAGGCGGGGGCAATGGTTTATATCATGAAACCCCGCAATGCGACAATCATCGCACCATAGTGGCAGCCCACTTGACCCTACAGTTTCCCTAAGGCACAACGGGCTAGGTCACCCGGCCTGCATATAGTCTACTAACAAAGGGAAGTTATCTTTGGTGTGACCAGTCGTCCTGCATCGTATGCACCATCTCTCAGGGCTAGCCACTGTTCCTCGCTCCTTTCACAGATTCTAGATATCTATGTGCATCGCCTCCAATTGTCCTTGGATATGTTGGATGCCTAGTTGGGTATCCTCTCTGGGTGCAACTTCTAACTTCATAGCGACCCCCAAGGTTTTTTTATGCGATTCGAAAGTTTGTTGACCCATAGGTATGTGTAAGTGAGGCAACAACATAGCGATGAACCATTCCATGTGTTTTCTGTCATCATATTTAAATCCTCCTTCTCTGATCACCTTCTTCAGTCACTGATTGGCCTCCCACACAGACTTAGAAGGCCCTTGTTTGAAATCCTTTAGGTCCACCACTATTTGTGAGTAGGACTTAGGCTTCTTGAACTATTGCTTTAAGGCATTCTTAATCTCTTCAATGGTTGCGTTCACATGCTGGTTGATGTATCCCATGTACCATTCCAAAGCTCTTCCTTCATAGGCAAGGGACAGTTGTGCCCTTTTCACCACATCACTAGCTACGTTCTACACAGTCCATACGGATCTTGTGACAAACCAGAACTGATCCATGTCTTCATCTCCCACACCCTTAATGGTAGGTAACTTCATGTGTGCAACAATGCCATCTTCTGGCGGTGGTGGACATGCAGGCGTGTTCTTTCCCCTATGCTGGTTTGAAAGTGGTGTGGCTAGAGGACTTTGTGCAGGCACTTCCCTTACCAGACTACGGGCAGATCTATCTCCTTCTTGGTTGGTCTGATAGTATTTTCCTCTTTGTGTTGTACTCCCGTCCAGATCAGAGGTCATTCACGTAGTGTGGCTACACAAACTACTCTCTTCACACAGTAATATATTGATCAGTAAGGTTTTCAGAAAGCCACTTCTGATCATAATTATTACAAAGAAGATTCGTAGATCTTTGTGAAAATATAATTGTTCTTCCACTCGTCGATTTATTTCTTCACAAGCTTCCAATACAGCCTTGTAATTACCAAATATCTCCCTCAAAATGCTCCCGGTCCCAACAACAGAACCATTTTTTGGCTCGAGGGGTCTTGACCCAGGTTCGGAGGTGAAGGTTTGCAAAAAATACCCTATACTACTAGCCCTTTCAACAGTGACCTGCTTGCGCAGGTCAAAGTCTCACCCGAAGTAGTATGGGAGGGTGCTAGAACCAGGTTTCTGCACCCTGAGAGAGAGTAGGTAATAAATCAGGTTTGCAATTATCAGATCTACATCGAAGGGTGATTTGTAGGGTTCCAGAATGTAACTAGACTATAGTTCTTATCATATTTGTTCTAGCAGTTTTGCATCCACGTGCGTATCATCAATTACAACCATAAAACAACATAATCATAGCCAATATTGTCAACACAGATAGTTTGGTTCATTAATAGATATGAAATCAGGAAGTGCAACAACAATCCTATCACAGTAATATAATAAGTGCAGTTACTTTCATATCACAGAGATAAAAAAGACGAGTTCGCATCTTAATCAGACAATATTAGTTTGCATCAATCACAACAGAAAAAATTCAGATAACATCACATGTTTCAACAATACTTCACATATATTACTTATCAAAATCCTCTTACATTCCTTGAATATCACCTGCACACACAACCAGTAGGGTCCGCACACAATAGGATAGAGGATCTCCATGCACATAGCTAGCATGAGTCCTAACCCAAACAACCCAACCCAAGATCTAGTGATTCGTACTTCGCATCAATCTCTATTCATTCTCTACCTATAGACTCAAAAAGGTTCAATTATTTACACTAATTTAGCCTATGCATCAAATGTTCCAAAAACCGTGGTTTGCGGACTCTTGGTCTACCCTTGACCTGCTTACAATGTATTAGGGGCTTTGACCCACCCCAAAACCACTGCACTAGACTAAATATAATAAAAAATATACAAAATGGACCAGATTTGCAGCTTTGTAGGAGACCCTATTCCAACAGGGTTCAACATCAGTGGATCCTTCATCTACTTGTTCTTTAGTTACCCTCCATCACGATGCGCATCTGAACCTTTCTTCTCATGATAATGAGTTAGGTAGCTTCGTTGCGTTAGGTGGTTTTTCTTCCTCCAGTCACCATATCTTCTATTACGATGACAACACTATGGAAGCCATCACCACCCTTGACTTTATCCATGCCCCCTTACATTGAACCCATGCAGTCAAACCACATACACCTTGTGGCCATTACATTGACACCCAATGTTTCGGTAAGAGGGCACCCATATTTGAGAGGCCAGGAGAATCAATTCTCCACAACTCTCCTAGTGCATCTGGTTGTGTCAACTCTAGTACCATCATTATTCCCTATTTAGAAGAACCTCTAGAGTACCATATCACTTCAGATCACTCTAGGGATGATACCCCTCATCATTCCTTCATCTTACATCATCAACCCAGTCCCTTAGACATTGTTGTTGACCAACCTGTGAGTTTTCTAGGAGAGCACCAGTTCATTATATCCAAATCCACTCTTTGGGATAGTGACACCATGTATGCCAACCCAGAAACTTAGTCTATTTTCTTCATATATGTAGTACCAAAAGAGATTGGTAATCCTCCATTCCCTTTCTTGAACTGCATAACCATAACGAAAACAAATGGCACACCACATCATAAAAATGTGCTTAGGTTCCCCCTTTCTAAATACATTTTGGCATGACCACAACATGCCTGGGGGCACCTATGCCCCTCAAACATAAAAAATCCCAGCTCTCAGCCAGAAACAACATTGAAACCCCCTTTCTCTAACAGGTTGCAATTTTCAGGTCATTTCCTAGGACAGGTCATAGTTTTTTTCCCAGTACCTACTACCTAGATCACAGAAGAAACCCAAAAAAGTGCGACCTGGCTTGTTCATGAGCTCTGGGTGCCTAAACTGAAATTTTGATTCCCTTAAATGAAAGAGTAGGGTTAGCCCTCTTACCTGCAACTGACATATCTCGATTCCAACAGTCGGTTTGTCCACTATGATCGCCGTAAGTTTTAGGGCCTTCTCTCCTCTCTACATTCACCATAGCTCCACTTGCAAATGAGTAAATTTGGAGGGAAAATGCCTTATTAAAAGAGAAACCCATAATTTTTCTTTCGCCCATTGCAGCCAAACTGTATCTCAGTTTAACAAACCATTGGTACCGTTGGAAAGCTCTCACTGAGTCCTCAAATGGGTATCTGTTAGTTTTTCATGATTTGATACTTCACTAGGACACATTTTGTTCAAGAAGGGTCACTTCACCACTCCTCAAAATCGAATTTATTCACTTGCAACACTTGTACTTGGGGCACCAATTTTCTCCATACTTTTCCATGCTTGTGTTGATTTTCATCGTGAGTAACCATCTTGTACTCATGTTTTTATGGTCCCCATTGGACCTTTTCTGTGTGGTAGCATCATCGATTCACCCTTGTTTAGAGCATCCAAGTTGAGTCATCATCGCATCCATGGAGTCTATCCCGAGTCCATTTGCATCATGCTATAGTGCACCATCCTTCATTGCTTGGTTCCTCTCTCGTGTCACACATTATGGCCTTCAGTCCTAATGTCCCCTATCCCTTGTGATATTGTGTCAGTCGCTGCCAGGTAATCCATGCCCTTTATGCTCTAACAAGGGAAGTCGTCCATCCACTACTCAGTACCTCCCATTTCATCATCATCCCTGGTGTCAATCTATCAGTCTCTCTACTATTTTCTCTTGTGCCTTAGTTGAGGATCCCTTATTGCCTCACCTATGGCAGACCTCCTTCTATCGACATTAGATCATTCATTCCAGAAGAGAGGTCTAGAGGGTGGTGTACCTTGGTTCCAACTTCCACTCTTGTACAGTGCCTTGGATCAGGTAAAGGGACTCCTTATTTCCCTTTGAATTGATTGTTTCTCAGCTCCAACTCCTTTCAGCATGATCGAGATCGGTATACTTGATGGTTCAGTAATGTAGCAGTTGATACCGGCAATTCCTGGGTGTGTGTGAGATGTTTTCAGCCCTCATGAGGGGGTGGCCCTACAAGTATCCCCCCACATGCTTGGATGACCTCTTCATTACAACCTTTGATGCAGCTCCATATATTTGATGATGTCAGCCTCAGCTACTTGTAGCGCCTTTTTGTTTGTATGTATCAGTCAGATTTTTAGAGCCCTTTCCTATTTACAAGGGCATTTGGGTTGTATTTGTATTTCATGTACTCATATTTTATTGTATAAGTTCTGGCTGTTACCGCAGACACAATATGTATATGGTATTCATTATCATGTTTTTACCTGGCTCATTTTTATGCCAGCATGTACTATATTATTCAATCCCTTGTTTACTGGACGCATTATTCTTTGTACTTTGTCTCATTGGGCATAGGTATGCCTCCTCCGCTGCCTATAGCATAGGTACTCACTCATAAAAGAGACTTGTTGCACTTTTAAGTCTCACCTCCTCAAGGTCTAGTCCTTTAGCAACCCAATCTACCTTCTATTTCTCTCTCTTTGACTTCCCCTTCGGTGTCTAGTGATTGAGTTATTACAATGTACTTCAGTCATATGATTAGCACCTAATGCTCGCATGTTAGGGGGGAATCTGTTACACCATTTTTTGGTCATCTAACCTGTTACTATTAGATGGACCTAAGTACACCATGTAAGACCAATTTTAACCTAAGTAAAATTTCTTTCACTATGAAAAATAACTTAGTAAGCCACCTTTATTAAGTTGTTTATGGTCTAAACAGGAAACCCCATGAGGAAATATTAAATAAATCCACATTTGTTTGACTTTCCTCAATGAATACTTAGTTAAACAGTAGTTTAATTAATATTCCTGGTCATATTTAACCCAAAACAGGCAAATTAATTAGATAAATCATTATTTATCTTATTATTTTCTAGGAATAAATATTTAAACCTTATTTAAATAAGTTTCCTTGTTAAATGTGACTAAATCACTCTTAAATAATTAAATAAATCATTATTTGTTTGATTATTACTCAACCACATCCTTAAAATAATAAATAAATAAATCATTTATTTATTTATTATTTACAAATAAAGGGATTTGACCCAAGTCAAATTCTTTTTCTCTCCAACAAATATGATAAAATATTTCATAAAAGTTGGATCTTGATTTGGTTAATAATATTTTAACTATGCACCAATATCTAGACTAACTCAATATTTTGTTATAAATAGAAGGGGTTTTCCATTCACTCACTACCTTTTTTTGCCTAAAGATCACTCTGGATCTATACTTTTGGTCTGACTTTGATCCACCATCATTGTCATATTTTTCTATCTTTTTTTTTTGTGAGCTCCCTTTGAGTTCCATTTTTGTTTGGGTTTTCTACACCATCAAGAGAGAGGAATTTTAGATCTGAAGTACTGAGGAATTACAAGAACCCATCTCATTGAGGAGAATCGGTAACATCCTTCTATGTTTTCCTCCTAGGTGCCATTAATACAAAATTCATTCAACATATTCTTGTCTTGTCTATTGGATGCATGGATAAACTCTTGTTTTTATTTACTACTTAATGTCTTTTAATGCATAGATATAGATTTTTTCAGCATTTATCTTGGTCACCTAATTGCAGATCTAAAAATATTGGCAACCATATTTTCTATTAGGGCTGTTTGTTATGCACAAATAAAGTGGTATGTTTCCGTACACTTGTGATTAAGATTCATACTAACACTGAGTATAATTGGATGTTGAAACTGGAAATCCCACAGAGAAATATTGGCAAGAAAAATCTAGTGAGGAAAGTTCCTCACTCCTCAAACGAATTCAGACTCTTACATTAGCTCTAGGTGAGCTGTCCAAACTGGCTCTACACAACTATTGTGTCACACTAGCACAGTCACATATGCAATCAACTCAAACCAACTTCTCTCAAGCTATCTGATCCGTTGTTGTCTAAGAAAATGTCTCGCTTGGCCTCTAGATCCTATGTCCATCTTCTCGAACTGAAACTTTCCTTTTCCCCAGCTAAATCGAATTTCCTCTAGATGCTATTTCACTGCCTTTGCGTCACCCTATCTTTGGATATTCTACCTCTTTGTAAAGGCTCTCACCGGATCTCAAAGCTTTCCTCCAACTTCATTGTCTCTTCCCATCTTCCTCATTGTTTTGATCTCATTAGATCTCTCTCCGGAAACTAACTGTTGCTACTCTGGAAATCGATTTGCTCATGAAATTGAACCTCTCAAGTGTATTCTCCAAGTGACTATCAATGTTTTCTTATCATCCTCTGTTTAGGTTCAAACGATCAATATTAAATCTTAACTGATGGCTAGGATTAACGTAAAGTCAATCCATGTGATATTCTAGATCATTCACATCTTGACTTAATTAATTTTGATTAATTAACCATATTCCCTAATTTTATACTTAGAAAATATTTTAAAAGTGGCTAATAATCTAATTAATTCATTTCTAGGTGAAATTTCCAGAAACAATTTATGGTTTTTGGAGATCTCCTATATTCTAGCCTCTACGAAAAATTTCAATGGTAGAACACATCTGATGCTACAAAAAAATAACACGAGTTTTATGTTGTGTGTGCATGGTATGTCAAAATATGCTTGTATTAGTGGCGAGAGAACTCATAAAAGGAGAATTCTTGAGAGAAACATTGTTACAAGATCGAGAGCATGCTAAGGAGTGTGGGTGAAGTAAAGGTAAGAAAAGAAAAGGTTGAGATGATGTGTGTTGTGGAGGCTTGCAGGGGTTAGGAGGTGGAAACACTGTGTACTTTGGAATCTTGTTTAACATATATTTAAAGGCTCTATGTCTTTGAATACCTATAGGGTTAGCAAAAGAAAAATAATTGTGCTCTAGATCCCTATTCAATAGGTTGAGACACTATGGGCTATGAAAACATGAAGTATTTAGTAGGTGGAGTCATGGTATGCTTTGGATTCTTGTAAGTAGGTGGAGAGATTGTGAGCTATGGATCCTTAGGTGATATGGTTTATAGGCATTGGTGTAAATTCCTTTGAGCATTTAACTCCTCTGAATCCGAATTCGACTAAGGGGTGGTTAGTTACAAGAAACATTGTAGTGCATTAGGCGTATGGTCAATGGGTATAGATTTTAAGTCCCTATCTCAGTTACTAGCCTCCGAAGTTAGCAAGATATGGATATCTACCTATATGTGTGTTCCACTATGAATAATGAAGTTGTTATGCGTTATAAAAATGATTGTATCAACATTTTTATGGAGGAATGTGGTGTTGTTGGTTGTTCACAATAAGATGGTTATGTGCATGTTCACATGGTTTGAGAGAGTTGTAGATCATGATATCATCTTGAGTTACAAAGCTAAATACATGGTCTTGTATGAATGCTTGATGTGCTCAGTTAAACTAATACTATGTGTGATTTCCATTTTTTGACACAACCATAGATATTTAACTAATTAAGATTGTCGATAGTTCTTTATGTTATAATGTATGTTTGATCAATGGATATAATAGTACTATGTGATATCTATGATGTTGTTTAATATGATGTAGCTACATTTGAGTTCACGAAGTAGTGTTAGCCATGGATTGGCTTGTTTTTGTGCATTTTAGTAGCCATATTGATGGAATCATCTATCATTTTATGGCCATATTATGTTAGAAAGGTTTGTTTTGGAATGAAGGTTCCATTCCTATCGTGATAATGGTGTTGAGAATTTCTCAAACTAAGAAATGATTCACAAAGCCATTGAATTCCTTTAGGATTCTAATCCTGGTCGTCACATAGAAACAAACTTGTATTTAGGAAAAATGATCCCTATTAGACTTGTGATAGAGTCTAAGTCTACATAGACAAAAAAATATATGTTCCATAGAGGGGGAAATATATGTCCTGAGGAAAACAATATGTCTGTGGGCTAGGAATCTATGAAGTTTGGAGATATAAATATTTACATTCTGGGAGACATAGGTATGTCTCCACGGGATGGGAAACCATGATGCTAGGAAACAACAATATTTTTGTCTCAAGAGACTGAGAAATGTTTTTCCTAGGAAACTGAGACATAAAATGTTACATTACAACAAATATACACTAAGACCCAAAAAATTATTATAATGTAGAGTCATTGAATTTCCTAATGGGGCATAGCCTTATAGGACACCCTAGCTTAGGGTGAGGTGGTCAATTCCATGCAAGGCATTTAAGGCTACATGGGACATGATGTGAGAAAATCGAGAGGATGTAGACTGGTGAGGTGGTAAGGATGCTATTTTTCATGTCGATAATGTGGCATGTGGTAGGTAGAAATAACCCTTTGGATGGCCAAATGGAAGGATATTAAGTGACACTTGGCACCACAAGAGGATTCCATCCAGCATGGTGATTTCATTCTCAAATTGGTATGTTGTCAGCAGGTTAGATAAGGGATAATGATGTGGAGCAAGATGAAATGGATGATAGGTAGCGCCATGGTTCATGCCATGTCATCCTAGGACATAAAGTGTAATGTAAAAAATGGCATCCAGAGACAAAAATATTTATGTCAGTGATTTCTATTTAATGTTGAATTTATGTTTGTTTTATAAACGGGATATGGGCATGAATTGACGTGAGTGATAGATGGGTATTCCTCAATTGGTTTACCTGAATAAGACTATCGTCTTGCAGATGTTTTGGAGAAAAATTCTCTTAGAGCTTGGGATTAGTGGGGTGGTGAAACTATTGTGTGGTGTCATAATGGGTGCCATGTTGGGCCAAGAATGATGTGATAGATCCAATTAGGGACTCGTGATTCTAGGTTGAAGTCCTTGTTGATTTGGTAGTGCTTAAGGGAAAAAAATTCAAATGGGCATAAATTTCAATTCAGGAGTCAAATTGAGGTAAAATTTAAAATGTTGGAAAGATCTTGAAAATCTGGATGCAATAGTATTATCCAAAGTGAGTTCTACACACTTTGGGGAAGTATAAATTTTGTAACCTTGTCTTCATAATGAGACCATGGAGGTTGGTTTAGTTAAAAGTAACAACTCCTATTAGCTTAGAAAATCCAAGGTGGTGGGGGGGAGGGTTACAAAGTAGCCACTCACTAACCTTATCATTCTTAGGGAATTAAAAAAAGCCACATCTTTGGAAAAAAATAACTTCTTGTGTATCTTTTCATAAATATGATATGTCCTGGAGGTATATGATGACCCCAAGAAGATGAAATTTCAACTCCTTGAACCTAGTTTGTTTCTTTTCTTCTTAGATATCAAGGCATAGCTAGTGTAACCAAATACCTTGACATGCCTTGTCGAAGGAATACATCCATACCACATTTCATAATGAGTATTGTTTCCAAGAGCATGTGATGGAATCTTATTGTTCACATATTTTACGTGAAGAACTACATCAACCCAAAATTCTAAGCTCATGTTATTAAAAAATATCTTTGAACATACCATATTCAAGAGTATCATGTTTATTCCTTGTACTGCACCATTTTATTAAGGATTATATGGAACAATGGCTTGATTTTTGTTCCATGCTGGTGAAATTTTTTAAATGTTTCAAATGCTTGATATTTATGTTCCAACAAATAAACTCACACATCCTAGTGTGGTTATCGATAAAATTCATGATATATTTATTGTCAAAATTAGATGCATTATGCATGGGACCACACATCTCATAGTGAATTAATTCTAGTTTTCTACATGCTCTTGAAGTGAAATCATGAAAAGTTTGCACATTGTGTTTCCTAAGGATATATTCCTCATATTACTTCAAATTTCTTGGAATCAAAGGAAAAATAGAAACACCATTTTTCTTTAGCATATGAAAACTATTGTAGTTAATGTTCCCAAATCTCATATGCTACAAAAGGTTGGAAGCTAATGCACCTTCATCATCATGAGAAATATGTTCATAATTGTGTGCCCATATCATATGCCCCTTTCAACAGAGGTTTGATCTCATAATATTGGAACCACAGGTCGTGACCCATGCCATAATCATTGTGTGTGTGTGTGTGTGTGTGTGTGTGTATATATATATAGGAATATAGGAATTTGACTTGGTCTAACTAACACCGAGAGGTCATACATGGAAATCTAATATAGTGAGTCTTGTTGTACTGGCTCTAAGCTAAAGGCTTATATGCCTATAATGTGTCATTTGGGAATGCATTGATTTATAAAAATCTGTTTCCCATCCATAGAGAGAAGATTAGATAGGAAAGTCATAGACCTGGTAAAAGACATCGAAAACATAGATATATCTACAAATAGTCATCATTTCAACATTGATGCATGTTGTGAAGATGAATATGGAAATGATGTTAATATACCTTCAATATACATATGTTTTACCTCTGTAAATTAATTTTCAAGGGCATTCTTTACTCTCTATGCAAGGAAAATATTAAAAATATTGGTAATATTTAAATAACCACATAGAATTTTAAATTAATGATATCCTTTAGTCGTATAATACATTTTGGTCACTTATTAGTCCCTACTAAATGAAAAGGACTATAGCAATTGATTCATCAGTGACTTTATATTACTTATTTTTCTCTTTTCTAATATAAAACATTAGGTAAAGAATTTTTATTTTATTTTTGTGATATATTAAAATTTTATTTTTATATTATTCTATTCATGAAAAGAATCTAATAGAATCGAATCTAAGTTTTAACTATTTATTATATATTTTCTAATTTCTACAATATAATGTTTGTTTAATTTAATTTATTTAATTGAAAGAATAATTTATATATTATTATTATTATATAAAAAAAATATTCTAGTATTTAACATCAAATTTATCTTAAAATTAATATTATTTTCAATATAATTGAGAAAAAGGTTCATTAGAGAATATATCTTAGTATGTAAATATTTTTATCAAGTATTTTTTTTGTTTTTTTTAGTTTTCTAAAACTAAAATGTTGATAAATATATTTAATAAAAATTTTAGATAAACACTTATACAGTAATATAATAAAATATTAAAAATAAAAACGTATATAGGAATGAAATGACTAAAAATTTATTATTAAAAATTTGAATATGAATTTTTTCCATTTAACTACAATTCTTCTCATAAATACTTTTGTTTTTCCAAGAATTGTATGAATGAGAAAACATATCCCAAACTTCACCTCCTTCATCCAAAGAATTACAATGTAAAAATAGCTACAAATTATTTAAGAAGGTAACAAGTATGTTTCCTTAAAAACACATACTACTATTATTATAAAAAAACAAACTAAGAGCACCCAAATCCCAAGGAAATATAAGAAAATGGTGACCCCATTTTTAGAGAAGGTAAACCTTATTAAAAAATATAGCATCTAAAAAATGTAGTAAGAGATAGATTAGTAGGAATGCATCTAAATTTAAATCAAATTTCAAATCATTTTAAGAAAAAAAAACTTCTCATTACATTGAGGTGCGCTTTACAATCCAGTATCGGTGATATGTATAGGCATTAGGAATTAGGTATAATGTAAGTATGTCAACAATTTTTAAAAGTAAACTCTTTTACACACATAGAAAATACGCAATTAAATGTCGGCTTCAACAAAAAAATTTAAATGTATAAATATATGTCATACAATCTACCACTCAATCACTCATTCAGATCACCTTTTGGTGGAATTTGTCCAGAAACATGAATAAGTGAGAGAAGGATGGGCTGATACATATTTTTTTTACTTAATTTTTTATATTTTATCTTACAGTTCATCTTATGCAACTTTTATATGTATCTCTACAATCGTGTCGATTAATGAATTAGTGACATGAAAAATTCATTTTCATCACCTTCTCCTCAATCTGTCTAGGAAAATATCTATCTTGGCCTCTGAAACCTCTGTCCCGCTTCTGGAACTGAAACTCGGCTTTTCCCCAGCAGATTCAAATTTCCTCTAGAGGCTATTGTGCTGCCTATGCATCGGCCTCTCGGTGGCTCTTCTGTGTCTCTGCAAATGCACTCACTAGATCTAGAAGCTTTCCTCCAGCTTAACTGTCTCTTCTCATCTTCCTCACTGCTTCAATATCACTATTTCTCTCTTCAACAACTGACTGCTTCTACTCTGGAATTTGATCTTCTCATGAAATTGAACCTCTCAGGTGTATTCTCCAAGTGCCCATCAAATTTTTCTTATCATCCTCTGTTTGGGCTCAAACAACCAATATTAAATCTTAATTGATGGCTAGGATTAAACTGAAGTTGATCCGTGTGAGTTTATATATCATTCACACCTTGAATTATTTAATTCTAATTAATTAACCATATTCCATAAGTTTACACTTAAAAAATATTTAAAAACTGGGTAATAATCTAATTAATTCATTTCTATACGAACCTTCCATAAACAATTTTTGGGTATTGGATATCTCCTGTATACTACCCTCTCCACAAAATTTCAAGGATAGAAAAAATATGATGCTATAAAACTAAAACTCCCTCTTATCTAGGAATGTCTTCTAGTGATGCACCTGCTTCCACAACACCCTGCATCTGCATCATCTCTTGTTACACTAATGATGTCTAGACATACTTCCCACCAACCACTGTGCAACTCTGATATGATTTGCATATGTGTTGTTGCTGACCTTGCTGAATTTCTTCCAACACCACATTTGCACGGAAACTCCCTTACATATGTTATTTTTGTAACTGCAACATCTACAACTGAGAAGCATCTGAAATATTGAACCAATTTTGTTCAGTATGATGCATTTGTCACTTGAGTCTTGACTGCTAATAGCCTCTACACAGTCAACTGAAGTCTTTATTTTTTTGTTGAATCTTCACTGTGCCAATTGAACTGCTGACAACTCTTCACTGCACTCCCCAACATCTAAATGCTACTAGTCATTGCAACTCTCATTCTAGCATCTAATTGCACCAACTACCATTGGTCCATCCTGCTACTGAATACTATGGGCCCCTCGTAGTTAGGTACTGATCCAAGAGGTGGATTCCTCAAGGATCTTGCCCATATATAGCACTCTGGGGTACAAAAGAAAATCACCCCACATCACTCCTGGAATTATATTAGTGAAAATTGCAAAGTCTTCCTCCAGTCTGGAGGAAGGCATATCTATCTCTGCAGAAGTTTCATGTTGGTCATGCTTCTCCTCCTTTTCCTTATTCATGAGAGGACACTAGGTATTGTAGTGGCCTATATCACCACATCTGAACCTTCGAGAGGTAGGGAAAATTTTAGGGGCTAATATTCGCAGGTGGGCTAATTTTCCATGCTTTTTCCAAAAAAAAGATTTGCCAATTTCCATTTTTTGTGAAAATTGATTCACCCAAATTTTATAGTATAAAATTATTTTACCCTAAAAATTGGAAAATTTTTATAGATACTAATATAAAATAATTAGAAACCTAAATATTTTTACAAAAATATCATAAATTTTTTTACAATATACATATTAAGGACAAGTAAGATTCACCATCCACTCATCATGTTTCTCCCTCTTCTAGTAAATCCACTCCTAAAAGACAAAAATCCCCTATGATTGAGAGTGAAGAAAAGAACAAGCAAACTAGTGATGAAGAAAGGAAAAGTGACAAGAAGCAAACTAGTGATGATGAGGGACAAAGTAAAGAATCTACACATGATAGTGGGGAAGAAGGAAATGATGGTGAGCATGAACAAAATGATGGTGAGCATAGCAGTCATGAAGAGGAACATGATGGCAGCCAACACAGTAGTAAGCTTGATGATGATGAGGGACAAAATAGTGAAGGTAAAGAGCGCATCATTCATGAAGAAAGCAAGGATAGAGATGAAAAAGGCAGTCCTCAAGAAAACAAACAAAGTGGCAGCCAAAACAGTGATGATGAGGGTCATGACATTCCTAAAAAAGACACTTATGATGAGGGTCATGAATTTCCTCAAAAGGAAACTTATGATGAGAAACAAGACAACCCTCAAGCAATCAATGATGATGGCAAGAAAACACCAAACAATGAGCATTCCGAAGGGGGAAACATGAAGAAAAAAGATCAAAATAGTCCTAAGGGTAGACAAGACCAAACCAATGACCAAGTTGAGCAAGTGCAAGTTATGAAACTATCTCTCCCTTCTCCTCAACAAAGCCAAGAGCATGTGCTAGCTGCCTCTCCTAGGCAAGGGGCCATGACTCTCCCTCCAAAAGTGGTGAAGCCTAGAAACACTAGATCAGCAAAAAAGAATATCACTCTAGAAGTGACTAGAAATGTCACAAGAGTGCTAAGAAGTAGAGGCAAGTTGCCTAAGAAGAGCATTGTTGAATTTCCAAAGAGGAAGAGGACCAAGAAGTCTATCCAAGGCAAGGGGAAAGAAAAATAGGAGAGAAGTCATGAAAAGGAAAGAGAGTTTGACATCATCCAGATAGACAGTGATGATGGGGATGATGAAGCTAGAATTATTGAGGCTCTTTTACAAAATAGAGAAGCCCAAATTCATGACCTACAAGTTGATCTAGAAAGGTCCAAGGACCTCATACATGTTCTACAGATGCAAAACAAACAAATGAGTGGTCAAATGGCAGTTTATGAGGCCCGGGCTTTCAAATACCAAAGGGAAGCCTACAAAGCACAAGTCAAGCTTGAATAGCTTATGGGAGAATTTGATGATACTGAAGAAGAATATCAGCCAATGAGAAATAGGCCTAGGACTATGGGTCTCAAGAAAGCTTTGGAGAAAAAGAAGGAAGAAGAGGCAACCCTTGTTCGATCTTATCCTCTTACTCAATTGCTCACCTAAGCAATAGAAAATAATAGAGAACCATGGCTTGAAAGGGCCAAAAAGAATTTGGAGGATAAGTTAGAGAAAGCTAATAGAGACTTGAGTCTACAAAAGAAGATGACCGGGCACTACAAGAAGTTGAACCAATTTTCCCAAAAAAAGCTCAAACTTGCTCAAGAAAGGCTCAAGGCTGCCCAAAAGAGGCACCCAGTAGAAAAAGTGGAGAAAGGCTTATCAGTGCTCAAAATATTGGCCTCAGCTTCATTACATGCTTCTAAGAACCCATGAGGGGCTTACTCGCCAAAATTGAGCAAATTTTGACAAGATTTTTTTTTGTGTTTTTTGGCCATAATTGCACTTTTTTCAAGGCGCTTCCATGGGTGCTAGGAGCATCCTCAGCTCATGAAAGTAATTTTTTTGGATGGAATAAATTTAGGGGCAGCTACTCACAAATTTTCATATCCAAAGGAGGTGTTTTGGTCCCCAAAAGAGGCGTAAAACAGTGATTTTTTAACTTTCTACCTCCTATATCAGCAAGGGATACTTTTTTGGTTTTTTCCACTTAGTCCACCTTTTGACATACTTATAGGGATCATTTTGGGAAAAATTAAGTAGTTCCATAAACTAGACATCCAAGGCTTTCTAACAAGCCATCACGGGCCTCGTTTTGATATCGGGAGGTCCCTCAAAAGGTTTCTACAAGACAAGAAATTTTCTGTTGCTACGTTCTTGTAGCATTTTGGCAAAAAATGCAGATTTTTGAAGTGGCTTATCCAAATGTGCGTCAAGCATTTTTTGGCCATTTTCAGTTATGAAAAGTAAATTTTATTTCCTTTTTTAGCATTTTAAGATATTTTTAAAGATATTTTGTGCCTTGGGCTTTGCAAAGCCTCAAAGACAAAATCAGATATTTGTAATAGGCCAATGGCCTTCTATATGCTCTTGGATAGTTTCTTACTCTTTAGCCTATATATTCCAAGAGATTTCATTGTATCAAGATGCTGAACTTGATGATATAGAGAAATACATGATCTTACAAGCTTTGAAGAAACACTTTGTCTCATGATGTGGATGATTTCTTGTTTATCTTGGATGGTGGAAGAGGACTGTTTGTTGGATTCCTTGGCTTGGTAAATGGTATAGTGTTCCTATTTGTATGTTTTCCTTAGTTTATCATACATTTTTCCATGTTTATTGCTTGCTGTAGGTCAGAAAATAATATATTTGAGACATGCCCATGGAGACACCTCAAGTTTCCTGATTTCATTACAGCTTCTATGTTTTTCTTCTTTCTTAGTTATGTCAAAGAATTATTAACTGCTCTTTGATACCCTAAGAACTTGTTATCAATTTCATTAATGGTTATTATGTATGCTATCAAGTATGATTCAAGGTATGCCCTACTTACTCATAGCTATCCAAAACCCCATCACTGAAACCTTTCTCTGAATATTTGATTGACCTAGTTGAACCAAAGAGTTCTTGTTTCGATCTTGCCCTTTGCCTATGCTCCGCAATCTTAGTTCAAAGTTCCCGATAGCTCAAAATATGATGTCTAGGAGTTACCTCTTCATAGATTGAGTTGTTTTTATGTCTTGTGTGTTTTCCCCAAATTCTGAAGGCGATTTTCCCAAAGTTAGAGGGTCTTATACTTCTATGTATCGCCTGAATGTTTATTTTATGCATCTATAAGTTTGAAGTTTCGTTAATCGTGATTAATGGTTAGCCCTACCACATGGATGTCTGCAGTAAAACTATTTATGCTTAAACATCTTTGTTCTTTCACAAATTTAGTGTCCATCCCATTTCATTCCACCTAAAAGAATCCATTTTACCTCGACCAAATCAGCCCTACAATATACCTTGTCCACCCTTTGAGGCAGTCTCGACCTTATCGACCCCATAGCCCAGTTAATCTGACAATATTTTATCTATTTATCCTTTGATCAATTCTCCCTCAAAAACCTAAAACAAACCAAAAACACACTTAACAACTAGCCTAAATCAAATACATGGAAAGTTGTTGGAAACATTGAGAGGGGGGGTTGAATCAGTATTTCTTTCAATTAGAGCATTAGTTAATCTTCAATTATTATTAGTGTTTGTACAATGATATCAGTAAAAAAGAGGAACACAAATGCACACAGTTTTTAAGGTGGAAACCCACTCCGGGACAAAAACAACCTAATGCCTTTCTAATAATTCTTTAATATTCAACTCCAGTTGAAAATAAAGCTCCAACTTCCTAGAATCTAGAAAAGCATTCTGCTCCAGCTCCCACTGGATCGACGCTCCAACGCTTGAGATTCTTCAGTAGTCAACTGAACAAATTCCTCAACACCCAATGAGCTACAACTCACCCTACCACCACCCTATAGAAGAATAAAAGAAGAATGGACTCCCGTACCAGGGAAAATAGTCCACTTTATAATGATAAAGAATGATGTAGAAGAAGAAGATATACTAGACCATAACCCCAACTTTGACACAACCACCTAATGATGATCCTAGACCTCCCAACACTGCCTTTTCAACCCTTGGCAGATAGATACTAGTACAATTTGTACAATAATGTATTTACAATGACTAAGTACAATGATACCTTTACAATGATTGTATGTAGTGTTGCCCACTTGAAGACTTCATATTATGAACTTCTTGCTGCTATTATGCACCTTGGTTGCTGCTCTTGTCATGCTACCCTCTTTTGTACCTTGCTTTGCTTTTTTTCCATAGAAAGTTTGGTCCTTTGCAACCCTTGACAACACATGATCTAGCTTTTTCTTGCCTTCTATGAGCTCGATATTGAATCTGGTGTATCTCTGTCATTTCAGATCATCAATATCTGATTTTTGGTCCTATTGTATTCCTCTAAGTCATATTTCTAATGCCACAGGTCTGACCCAATTTGGATTCTTGAAGAGAGAGTTATACCCAATATCTCACAATTCCCTAACTATGGATTGTTTCAGCGGATCGCACTTGTACGGCCTGCCACGTGTCACTATTTCTTCATTTGTTTTTAAAATTGATAGAGAAAAAATTAAAGACTGTACACTATCTATCAATTTTTACGAAATTCCAATCTGATACTCATAGAGAGAGTTATGACGAATTTACCAAGGTCACTTCTTTGAGATGAATTTCAAGAGCCTGAAAAAGCCCTGACTTACAAAGATCATATCTCGAAAAATATGGCGCATCTTGATCTGAAATTTTTACTACAGATTCCTCAATATTTCGGCATCGCCTCATAAAAATTTCAGCTTTTGAAACTTCGTAGAAAAATCTTTAGAGCGACAATTCCAAGATGACCTGTTTCAGATGGCCGAATCCCTTGCAGAAGGAGGAAATGAAGATCACAATTTATATGAATGCTTAAGATCAGATGGGCTTCAACAAGTGAACGTGGAAGGGATTTTAGGAGCATAAAAAATATTAATTATGACTTTTCAATGACCCATGCCCCAACCCCATGGGGTTTTAGCCCACTAACTGGGGCTACAAACTTCAAACATGAATATCTCTCAAACCGTGAAGAATTACATGGCATGCCATATATCAACGGAAACATCTCGACAAGTAGAAACCATAAAAATAATTATTGAACCAGAATATATTAATTTGGTAGGTCAAAATTCCCATGCAATATTGGGTTAGCCCCCGGTGTTGCTTGGGTTGACATCAATGACAATCTCTAATCAACAATCTCCCCTTTTGGCATTGATGGAAACACAAGTACTCCCCCTACAATCATGAAACCTCTTCCTACAATATTCTCTCCCCCTTTGACATCAATGGCAAAGGGTAACTCCCCCTGAAACACAACCATCCTGCGGACCTATACACACTTCCATTCCCACTGACACATAATCGTCCTGTAGACCTGTACACACTTCCACTCCCGCTTTATATTCTTGAAAAAGGAAAATCTAATGAAAATTTGGGAGAATCCCAAACTATTGACGAAGATATTCAAATGCTTCATGAGGTAAAGGTTTAGTGAAGATATCAACAATTTGTTCTTTTTTACAAACATACTCAAGTTTGATATTCTTTTCAGCGACTTGTTCTCTAAAAAAATGATATTTGATTGGAATGTGTTTTGTTTTTGAATGCATGAAAAGATTCTTGGAGATGCTGATGGCACTAGTGTTGTCACAGAATATGGGAATAGGCTCACTGAATTGGACTTGAAGATCTTGCAAAGTTTGTTTCATCCAAAGGAATTGAGTACAACATGATGCTGCTGCAATGTATTCTACTTTCGCTGTAGATAACGAGATTGAAGTTTGATTTTTGCTCAACCATGATACGAGACAACCACCTAGATAGAATGCTACTCCACTAGTACTCTTACGATCATCAATGCTTCCTACCCAATCTGCATCTGTAAAGGCTTGAATAATGAGATTGTTACCCTTGGGATACCACAAGCCATATTCTTCTGTGCCCTTTAGATATCAAAGAATTATTTTGACGGAAATAATATGTGATTCTTTTGGTGATGCTTGGAATCTTGCTACTTGTCCAACTGCTTGCATAAAATCTGGCCGAGAGGCTGTTACATATAGAATACTACCAATCATAGATCTGTACAAATTTCGATCCACATCCTTAGATGAGTCATCTATGCTCAATTTGCAACCTGTTACCATTGGAGTAAGGACGGGTTTGCAATCTTCCATTTAGAATTTCTTGAGCATTTCCTTGATCTACTTGGCTTGACATATAAATATTCCTTTCTCTTGCTGAGATATTTGAAGCCCTAAGAAGTATGTCAGCTCACCAAGTAGAGACATCTCAAACTCACTTTGCATCTTTGTAGAAAATTTCTTACTTAGTCGATCATCATTGCTACCAAATATTATATCATCCACATATACCTCAACAATTGTTAAATTATCTTTATCTATTTGTACATAAAGATTGCTATCAACAGTACCTTTATTGAACCCTTGTTGACGTAGATATCCATCAATATGAGCATACCATGCTCTGGGAGCCTACTTGAGACCATATAGAGCCTTCTTTGTTAGAAAATTATATATTATGGAGCAATGAAACACATAAAATATGCGAAAAATACAAGCACACAAAACACATAAAACTACTTGTTAGGTCCCTATATTACTAGTATAGTCCCTTGTTATTGTTAGTGTAACCCCCTTATTGTTATTATTGTACCCTTTTAACCCCCATTTTTTTATTATTGTGCCCTTAAATTATTATTGTTAGGTCAGCTAGGATTACATTGTGGCCCACTAGGATTACATTATGGCCCCATGGACTCCTATATATAGAAAGGAGGTTTTGTAAATTGTAACATCCAAGAATTTTTCATTTATGTAATGTATTGGAGGTTTCCCCCTTGAAGTGGCTCATTTCTAAGGCGTTGGTATCTCTTTTCTTCTCTTTTTGGAGTTGGTTACACAACATTTGGTATCAGAGGTTTGGATTCTAGGGTTTCGCTGCTCCAAACAGGTCATCGTGGAATTTTCGCTATAACGTTTTTTCAACGATGTTTCAAAAGCTGAAATTTTTAGGGTACGAAGCCGAAATCCTAAGGAAGATTGTCTAAAAATTTCAGAGCTTGGTTCGCAACATGTTCGGAGATATGATCTGTGGAAGTTAGGTCTTTTTTCAGGCTCCTAAACATGTCATCGTGGAATTTTCACTATAACGTTTTTTCTACGAAGGTTCAGAATATGAAATTCCTATGGTGTGAAGTTGAAATCCTAAATAAATTCTTCAAAAAATTTCAGATCTTGGTTCACAATATTTTGGAGATATGATCTATGGAAGGTAGTGCTTTTTCAAGCTCCTGAATTTCATCTCAAAGAGGTGATCGTGGGAAAATTTCAATAAATCTCTCTCTAGGCATCGGATTGGAGTGCCGTAAAAAGTGGTCGCAAGTACATAGACTATAGTTTTTTTTCTATCAATTTCAGATACGAAAGATGAAACAGTGACACGTGGAAAGTCGTACAAGTTCGCTCTACTGAACCAGTCCATAATTAGGTCATTGTGGGAGATTGGACACAACTTTGTCTTGGAGAATCCAAATTAGGTCAGACCTATGGCATTCGAAAGATAATTCAGAGGGCTACGTTGGTACTAAAAATAAAATATTGAAGTGCTGCAATCACAAATATAATCCAATTTCAATATCGAGCTCCTCAAAAGCAAGAAAAAGGTGTGTATTTTTTTTTTCCGAATTGCATAAGTCTTGTTTGAAGAATCAATTTGAATTGATTCCAAGGGCATATTTTAGAATAGATATCAGTATTGGGTTCTAAAATATTCCCCTTAAAAATAATTCAACACCCATTAACCCTTCAGAAGGCTCTACTATGACTCATGAAGATGAAGAATTGCAACATGATCTATCAATATTACAAGAGCAAGTGCAACAAATTTCACTCTCGCAAAGAGCAACAAAAAATGAAATGGAAGTTTTGAAGAAAGGCGTGGAAGCTAAGATGGATGGCATGAAAGCTAAGATGGATGGTGTGGAATCTAAGATGGATGGCATGGAAGCTGGAATGGAGGCTAAGATGGAAAACATGAAGAATGATCTAAAAACAAACATCGAAGGTTTGACAAAGTTGATACAAGAAATGTTTCCTAATGGTGAAAAGATAGTAGAAGAACCTCATGATGAGAACAAAATCAATGTTAATCGTGATTTCATAAACTCTAATGTTAGCGGGAAGAACCACCATATTCCAAAAATGGATATGAGGAAGTTTGATGGAAAGGATCCTGTAACATGGATACTACAGATGGAGCAATATTTTGATCTCCATAACGTGCAAAACACACAAAAGGTACGCATTGCAACTTTACATTTATAAAAAAATACATTTGTATGGTATCGATGGCTTTGCTCCCGTAAAAAAATTGTCACTTGGTCAATTTTTACGGAGGAAATGATAGCACATTATGAGGATACACAGAGCAACACCTTCTTTAGCCAATTGATAAATCTCAAACAAAAGGGTTTAGTGGGGGAGCACATTGAGGACTTCCAAAAATTGAATATAAGGGTAACTGATATTCCAGAGGAACACGGGATTGATCTCTTCATAGGTACTTTAAAGGATAACATCCAACATGAAGTTCGCATTTTGCAACCTGATTCATTGGAGAAGACATTCAGGTTGGCAAGAAAAATTGAATGTAAAATTATGGCGACAAGGAAGCCTACCACTCACTTCTATAAAGAGGGAAGTGTTGCTACTCCTAGATTTCCACAACCTACAAGGTTGACACCACAACAATTCGAAGAAAAAAGAGCAAAATGGATTTGCTACAGTTGTGATAGAAAATACACTAAAGGTCATAAGTGTCTTGAGAAGAAATTATTTTACATAGATTGTGAAGAGGAAGAAGAAAATGAACAAGAAGAGGATATACACCAGGAACCAACCCTAGAAGAGGAAGAAATGAATCCGACCATATCGTGTAATGCACTGGCAGGAATTACCACTCCTCAAACTCTCAAGATAGAAGGAAAAATAAAGAAGAAAAAGGTAATAGTGTTGATTGATTCAGGTAGCACCCATAATTTTATTCATTGTAAGGTATCCAAGGAATTAAATTGTTTCCTATACCCAGCACCAGAATGTCAAGTGATGGTTGCAAATGGAGGAACTATAAATTGCTCTAGAAAATGCCATAATATCGAGCTAACCATGGGGGAATATGTATTGACTAGTCCAATGCTTTCCATTCCTATGGGAGGTGCTGATGTTGTACTAGGAGTACAATGGTTACAATCTTTGGGGACGGTAGCTTTTAATTTCCAAGAACTTTTCTTGAAATTTTTTTCAGAAGGAAAGGAAGTTGAATTACGGGGTATTGCGGGGAAGCCAGGAAGGATAATAAGCTCTAATGTCATGACAAAGCTTATAAAGAAAGAACAGCGAGGCGTAATTGCACAATTATGCTCACTAGAAGTTCCAACATCAAAATCATCTATTTCTGCAGATCTCCAACAAGTCTTGGACAATCATTCCAAGGTGTTTGAAAATCCCAAAGGACTCCCACCTATTAGTGATCATGATCATGCTATTCATTTGATTCCGGGAAGTGTTCCTCCAAACATCGGGCCTTATAGATATCCTTACTTCCAAAAGAGAGAAATTGAACGTATGATTGCAGAAATGTTAGAGGCGGGTATAATTCAACCTAGTCAAAGTTTTTTCTCTGCTCCTGTAGTATTGGTACACACGAAGGATGGATCATGGCGAATGTGTCCGGATTATAGGGAGCTCAATAAGCTCACCATTAAAGAAAAATTTCCCATTCCTGTGATTGATGAATTATTGGATGAATTACATGGAGAAATTTATTTTACCAAGTTGGATCTTCGTTCTGGATATCATCAAATTAGAATGAAGACTGAAGATATTCCAAAAATAGCATTTCGAACTCATGAGGGTCATTATGAATTTTTGGTCATGCATTTTGGCCTTACCAATGCACCTTCTACATTTCAAGGGTTGATGAATTCCACTTTCAAACCCTTCCTTAGAAAATTTGTGCTAGTATTTTTTGATGATATACTAATCTACAGCAGGTCTTGGAAGGATCATGTTGAACATGTTGACAGGGTGCTCAAACTAATGCAGGAGAAACAATTATATGCAAAAACATCCAAATGTTTCTTTGGAGTACAAGAGGTGGAATATCTGGGTCATATTATATCTCACGAGGGTGTTAAAGTAGACCCTAACAAAATTAAAGCCATTAAGTAATGGAAAGTCCCCACGACCATAAAGCAGTTGCGAGGATTTATCGGGTTAACAGGGTATTATCGCAAGTTTGTTAAGAATTATGGGAGAATAGCAGCACCTCTAACAACATTATTGAAGAAAGATGCATTTTCATGGACTCCTGAAGCAACTAAGGCCTTTGAACACCTTAAAGAGGCAATGTGCCTAGCACCGGTCTTAGCTACGCCAGACTTCACAAAAACCTTTATTGTGGAATGTGATGCCTCAGGAAATGGAATTGGTGCAGTTTTAATGCAGGAAGGAAGACCCATTGCTTTTGAAAGTCATCCAATCAAAAGAAAGTATTTACAGAAACCTATTTATGAGAAGGAAATGTTAGCAATACTGCATGCACTAAAGAAATGGCGAACTTACCTAATGGGAAGACACTTCAAGGTAAAAAGTGATCATGATAGTCTTAAACACTTTTTGGAACAAAGACTATCTTCAGAAGAGCAGCAAAAATGGGTCACAAAGATGTTGGGTTATGACTTTGAAATAATCTACAAAAAAGGAAAACTTAATGTTGTTGCAGATGCACTCTCAAGAAAGAATGAAGAGGTGGAAGCATTTCTTTGTGCCATTTCTATTATCCAACCAGATTGGATAACCGAAGCAAGAGATGAATGGAAGAAGGACAAAGATGTGTGGACACTCATTCAAAAGTTGCAACAAGATCCTAGTACATCTGATACATTTAGTTGGAAAAATGATTCCTTATGGTACAAAGATCACTTATATCTTTGTAAGAATTCCCAACTAAAACAAAAGATTCTTTTGAAATTGCACACTTCTCCTTTAGGAGGACACTCAGGATTTTTAAAAACTTACCACAGGGTGAAGAAAGAATTTTTTTGGGATGGCCTTAAATCTGATATTCAAAAGTTTTTGGCGGAATGTTTGGTTTGCCAGCAGAATAAAGTGGAAACAATTAAGACCTCGGGACTTCTACAACCTTTATCATTCCAAGTCAACGTTAGGAGGAGATTTCAATGGATTTTATCATAGGTTTACCTAAGTCTAAAGGAAAGAGTGTCATCATGGTGGTAGTTGATAGACTTACCAAGTATGCACACTTTTGTGCATTATCTCATCCATTTAAAGCAAGTACAGTTGCTACTACATTTATGGACAGAATTAAAAAGCTACATGGAAGCCCAAGGGTTATTGTGAGCGATAGAGATACCATTTTTACTGGAAATTTTTGGACGGAGTTATTCTTTTGTTTGGGTACTCAATTAGCTCATAGCTCATCTTATCATCCTCAATCTGATGGTCAAAATGAGATAGTAAATAAATGTTTGGAAGGATATCTTCGTTGTTTTGTATCTGATAAACAAACACAATGGGTCAAGTGGTTACCTCTTGCTGAATGGTGGTATAACACTTCCTTCCATGCTGCAGCAAAAATGACCCCATTTATGGCACTTTATGGATATCATCCACCATCCATCACATCATCTTTAAGGGAAAATTCGAAGGTTCAAGCAGTGGAAGATCACATCGAGCATCAGCAAGAAGTTCTCCAACTCTTAAAGTATAACCTGAATTTGGCACAAAATCGAATGAAACAACAGGCAGATCAACATCGCAGCGAGAGAAGTTTTGATGTAGGAGATTGGGTATTTTTACGGCTACAACCATACAAACAAATTTCCCTCAAGAAAGTTAAGAAGGATAATAAATTATCACCAAAGTACTACGGTCCTTACAAGGTGTTGCAAAAGATCGGTACTATGGCATACAAATTGGAGCTTCCTGCTTCTTCACGAGTGCATCCAATTTTCCATGTTTCATGCTTAAAGAAGGTTATAGGGGAAAATCTTCCAGTTCAAACAATATTTCCAGAACTTGATGAGGAAGGAAAAATCATATTGGAACCTGAAGCAGTCACGGAAACAAGAACTCGACAACTACGAAATCGATCAATTTCAGAGTATCTCATCAAGTGGAAGAACTTACCCACTGAAGATTCTACATGGGAGGATGAGAATTTTATGCAAAAGCACCCAGAGCTACTCAAGCGTTGAGGACAACACTTTTTTTGAAGGAGAGGGGCATGTTAGGTCCCTATATTACTAGTATAGTCCCTTATTGTTGTTAGTGTAACCCCCTTATTGTTATTATTGTACCCTTGTAAACCCCATTTTTTTATTATTGTGCCCTTAAATTATTATTGTTAGGTCATCTAGGATTACATTGTGGCCCACTAGGATTACATTATGGCCCCATGGACTCCTATATATAGAAAGGAGGTTTTGTAAATTGTATCATCCAAGAATTTTTCATTTATGTAATGTATTGGAGGTTGCCCCCTCGAAGTGGCTCATTTCTAAGGCTTTGATATCTCTTTTCTTCTCTTTTTGGAGCTGGTTACACAACATTATATCATCCACATATACCTCAACAATTGTTAAATTATCTTTATCTATTTGTACATAAATATTGCTATCAACAGTACCTTTATTGAACTCTTGTTGACGTAGATATCCATCAAGACGAGCATACCATGCTCTGGGAGCCTGCTTGAGACCATATAGAGCCTTCTTTGTTAGAAAATTATATATTATGGATCAATGAAACACATAAAATATGTGAAAAATACAAGCACACAAAACACATAAAACTAGAGAGACACATATATACGTGGTTCACCCAGTTTGGGCTACGTCCACATTGAACAGTCAGTCCTTCCTTTCTATTATCCAACAAAAATTGAAGAGACAAAACCTACAGCAGATCCATTGTAATATCCTTTGTTCTCTCTCACAGTCTCCCTATCTATTTCTTGCTCTGAGAATACACACATAATACATAGCCACAATACAATACCCTCATATATACAAGGGGGTTGCCTTCTAGGGTAAAAAACCCTAAACTAAACATAACTTCTACCGTCAGATCATCTGCCTATGAACGACCCAGATTGACTAGAAATTACTGTACTTTTATGAGGAAATTTTACATCTGTTTTTAGCTTTGGGGGTGCTGCCCCTAAATCCCCCCGCCAGGGGGGGGGCTCCGAAAAGCGTTTCCACCCCCCCTGGACCCCCCACTACAGTGATTAGTTACGGGCGGCGTTGCCGCCCCTTTTAAGGTATAGGGGTCCAATGCTGTGATACAAAGTAAACAAGATAATCAGGCTCCACACCCAACAATCTCCCACTTGGAGACTGATTGTAGCAGCTCCACCACTGCTTCATTTGTTGGACAATGACTCCTCTTTGGACCTGGTTGTTCCTCGTCTTCATTGTCATCCTTGAAGACCAATTGAAACTGAGCACATTCTCAGTTTCTCCCTGGTTACAACTTTTGTTAGCATATCTGCAGGATTTTGGCTAGTGTGTATCTTTTCTAGCTTCAACTCTCCATCTTCCAATACTGACCGTATGAAATGGTACTTGAGATGTATGTGTTTAGTCCTGGAATGAAATGCTGAGTTATTTACAAGATCAATGGCACTTTGGCTATCACTGTATAATGTGCCCATATCATGCTTCTTACCCAATTCATCCATAAACCTTTGTAACCAAATTATTTCTTTACTAGCCTCTGTAGCAGCAACATACTCTGCTTCTTTTGTTGAAAGTGCAACAACACTTTGGATTTTTGAAACCCAACTGACAGCTGTTCCACCTATAGTAAATACATATCCTGTAGTGCTCCTCCTGTTATCTCTGTCACTTGCCATATCTACATCAACATATCCCTATAGAGCAATGTTTGAACCACCAAAGCATAATTCTTGATTTGTGGTACCTCTCAAATATCTTAGAATCAATTTTACTGCCATCCAATGTTATTTTCCTGGATTATTCATGTACCTGCTTACAAATCCCACTGCATGTGCAATATTAGGCCTTGTGCAGACCATTGCATACATTAAGCTTCCAACTGCTGATGCATATGGAACTTTAGACATATAATCCATGTCTTCTTGGGTCTTGGGGCACATCTCCTTACTAAGTTTGAAATGGCTAGCAAAATGTGTACTAACTGGTTTTTCATTCTGCATATTAAATCTTTTCAACACCTTTTCTATGTACTCATTCTGAGACAGTGTTAATTTGCAATTTTTCCTATCTCTAGCTATCCTCATACCAAAGATTTGTTTTGCAGCTCCCAAATCCTTCATTGCAAATGAATTTGCTAATTTTCTTTTGAGCACATTTATTTCCTGCATGTTAGACCCTGCAACAAGCATGTCATCTACATACAATAACAATATAATATAGCTACCATCATTTTTCCTTTTTAGATAAACACAATGATTAGAGTGACATCTAGTATAACCTTGTTCAGACATAAACTTGTCAAATTTTAGATACCACTGCCTTGGAGCCTGTTTTAAGCCATACGAGCTCTTCTTTAGCCTGCACACTAATTTTTCTTTCCCTTTAACCTCATATCCTTTTGGTTGCTCCATATAGATCTCTTCCTCCAGATCTCCATGGAGAAATGTTGTCTTTACATCTAACTGTTCAAGATGTAAATATTCTGCTGCTACAAGACTTAAAATAGTTCTAATTGAAGTCATTTTAACAACAGGAGAAAATATTTCATCAAAATCAATACCTTTCTTCTGTGCAAACCCCTTCACCACAAGTCTAGCTTTGTGCCTCTGTTTTCCTCCATATTCTTCCTTCAGTCTGTAAACCCATTTATTCTGCAATGTAGTTTTACCTGCAGGCAACCTGACTAAGTCCCAAGTCTGGTTATGCATTAAGGATTCCATCTCTTCTTCCATGGCTAGCTCCCACTTCTTCCTACTTTCAACCTGCATTTCTTCTTCATAACATTCGGGTTCACCATAATGAGTCAGCAATAAATAATATAATGAAGGAGAGTATCGTTCAGGGGGTCTACTTATCCTGGGAGATCTTGTAACACCACTTTCAGGTGTTTGAGGTGCTTGTTGTTGTTGTGGTGGTTGTTGCTGTTGTGGTTGTTGATTATTATTATTTTCAGGCACCTTTAATTTTTCAGTTATCTCATCAAGAACTATGCATTCCTTGCTTTCTTTTTCATGTTTCTTTTCCTGCAATTGATTCTTATACAAGACCTTTTCATTGAATATTACATCTCTGCTCCTAATTATTTTGTGATTTTCATAATCATATAAGCGATAACCAAAATAATTAACAACATATCCAATAAAGGTACATTTCTTTGATTTTGCCTCAAACTTTGTTCTATTTTCTTTATTAATATGGACAAAGGCCTCACAACCAAAAGGCTTTAAAAAAGAGTAGTTTACCTTTTTACCTGTCCATGCTTCCTCTGGAATACCACCATCTAAGGAAATTTAAGGCCCTCTGTTTATTAGATAAACAACAGTATCTACATCATCTGCCCAAAATTGTAAAGGCAATCCCGCATGCAATCTCATGCACCTTGCACGCTCCATGATTGTTCTGTTCATCCTTTCTGACACACCATTTTCTTGTGGTGTTCTTGGAACTGTCTTCTCTCTGTGAATTCCATGCTCTGAATAGTACCTATCAAACTCTTTGCTACAATATTCACCTCCATTGTCTGATCTGAGACACTTCAACTTCTTTCCTGTCTCAATCTCAACCAAAGCTTTCCATTTCTTGAAAGTATCAAATACATCAGATTTATTCTGAATACAATAAATCCATGTTTTTCTAGTTGCATCATCAATAAAAGTAACATAATAACGAGAGGCACCGAGAGATGATACCTGAGAAGGTACCCATACATCTGTATGCACAAGCTCTAATTTTTTGCTCTTCTTTTCTTTCCCAACTCTAAGAAATCTAACTCTCTTTTGTTTTCCATAAATGCATTTTTCATAGAAATCCGAATCGACATTCTTCAAACCTGGCAAAAAATTTCTTCAGTGAAGAATCTTCATTCCCTTCTCACTCATGTGTCTAAGCATATGATGCCATAATCCTGCATCTGCTCCTTTGGAAGTTAAAGCATTAACAGAGTTAGAAATACCATTGCATAAATACATTGTACCAACATTTTCACCTTTTGCTATTACCAATGCTCCTTTGGTGACCTTCTAAGTTTTATCTGTGAAAGTTGTCACACAATCTTCACTGCCTAACTGCCATGTTGAAATCAGATTTTTCTTTAGATCTGGAACATGGCTTACCTCCTTTAGTAGCCATTGGTTTCCATTCTATTGTTTTACAAGAAATTTACCCATTCTAACAATTTTACAGGGTTTATCATCACCCAAATGAAATTGTCCAAAATCTCCTTGAACATAGTCATGAAAATATTTCTTATTAGGTGTGGCATGGAATGAAGCCCTTGAATCTACAACCCAAGAATCAATAACATTTTCAAAAGAAATAATCAAAGCATCTTGTAACACATCACCTGTCACATTTGCTTCATGATTGTTTTCTTGCTGTGCATCTCCTTCTTTTCCCTTCCAAGATCTACAATATTTCTTTAGGTGTCCTCTCTTTTCGCATTTCCAGCACACTATCCCCGATCTGGACTTGGATCTGCCTTTCCTTGATTTACTGCGATAACCCGAGCTCTTTCCTCTTTCCATTCTTCTTCCCCTAGACTCTGCACTCAAAGCATTACCCGATGTCTCACCAAAGCTTTTTCGTCGCATTTCCTTGCTAAGGATAGCGCCGACAACATCATCAAACTTTAAAGTAATAGATCCAGAGACAGAGTTACTAATGGCCATAACTAAACCATTCCAGATTTCTGACAATGAGCACAGAAATAAAAGAGCTTCATCATCAAATTTTACCCCTACAGAACTTAATTGATTGGTAGCTGTATTAAAATCATTTAAATGGTCTGCAATAGATCCACCTTCCGACCTCTTCATATTAAATAATCGTTTCATAAGAAATACCTTGTTTGAGGCTGAGGGTTTTTCATATAGTTTTGCCAACATCTGCATCAAACCCTCTATTGTTGTTTCCTTCAAAATATTGAAGGCGATTGACGCGGCAAGGCACAACCGTACTGTTCCGAGTGCCTTTATATCGAGAATGTTCCATTCCGCGTCTGTCATGGCCGTCAGATTCTTTGTTTTTCCGCTCAATGGTAGGTATAGATCTTTCTGATACAGATAATCTTCCATTTGCATCTTCCACAATGGGAATTTTTGGCCGTTAAATTTCTCGACCATAAATTTACCATCTTCTGCCATTGCTCCCACTCAAACCAAGAACCGTTCTTTCCTACGAGTTTATCAGCCAAATAGACCTTCGGATATGATACCAGTTGTTAGAAAATTATATATTATGGAGCAATGCAACACATAAAATATGCGAAAAATACAAGCACATAAAACACATAAAACCAGAGAGACACAGATATACATGTTTCACCCAGTTTGGGCTACGTCCACCCCGAACAGCCAGTCCTTCCTTTCTATTATCCAGAAAAAATTGAAGAGACAAAACCTACAGCAAATCCGCTGTAATATCCTTTGTTCTCTCTCACAGTCTCCCTATCGATTTCTCGCTCTGAGAATACACACATAATACATAGCCACAATACAATACCCTTATATATACAAGGGGGTTGCCTTATAGGGCAAAAAAACCTAAAATAAACATAACTTCTACCGTCAGATCATTCGCCTATGAATGGCCCAGATTGACTAGAAATTACTATACTTTTACAAGGCAATTTTACATCTATTTTTTAAATTTTGCCCGAAAATCCGACCACGGGAGGCCTCCCATGTGCCCCCCCCCCCTGGACCCCCCACGACAGCGATTAATTATAGGTGGCGTTGCCGCCCCTTTTAACGTACAGGGGTCCAATGTTGTGATACAAAGTAAACAAGATAATCAAGCTCCACAACCAACATTCTTTAACCTGCAGACATAGTCTTCTTTTTGTGATAGTAGAAAACCTTCAGGTTGTTCGATGTAAACTTCTTCTTCTAATTCTCCATTCAGAAATGCTGACTTAACATCCATTTGGTAGACTTTGATTTTTCTTAAACATGCATAGGTGAGAAACATTTGGATGGCTTCCACTCTGGCAACTGGTGCAAATGTTTCGTCGAAATCAATTCCTTCCACTTGTGCATAGCCTTTGCAAACCAATCTTGCTTTGTTTCTGGTAACCTGCCCATCTTCATTCAATTTGTTCCTGAACACCCATTTAGTCCTAATGACATTTTTATCTTTTGGTCGTGGAACTAATTCCCAGGTGTTATTCTTCTCAATTTGATCCAATTCTTCATTCATAGCTGCTACCCAATGTTCATTTTGGCTGGCTTCCTCAAAACTACTAGGCTCAAAGGTTGCTAGAAAAGCAACATGAGCTTGTTGTGATGAACGAAGCTGTCGACCTTCATTTATGTCACCAATGATTTGATTTGATGGATGGTTCTTTTGAATCCACTCTTTTGTTCTCCTCGGAGGAGCTTCTTGTTGTTGTTCTGGTATATCTTGATGATCATTGTTTACTTCTTCCTCGTTGATAGTTGCTTCTTGTTCTACAATTTTATCTGTGTCTTTTTCAGCCTCTGTCTCAAGTTTCAAAGATTCTAGATCCTCATCATTACTCACTAGAACACCATCTTTGTCAAATGTAACATTTATGCTCTCCACTATCTGTTTTCATCTTAGATTATAGCATTTATAGGCCTTTCTTTTGCGTGAGTAACCAACAAAGATACCTTCATCAACACGTGATTCAAACTTACCCAAATTTTGATCTTCTCTTTTGATATAACATTTTCTTCCGAAGATTCTAAAATATTTTACAATAGCTGTTTTTCCTTTCCATAATTCATATGGAGTCTTGTTGCAATTATTTCTGAGAAGACTTCGGTTGATAATGAAGACTGCCATATCAATTACTTGAACACATAATTTTTCATCCAATTTTGAGTCCTTCAACATTGTTCTACCCATTTCATGTATAGTTCTATTCTTTCTTTCAACAACTCCATTTTGCAGAGGTGTTCATGCTGTTGAAAATTGCCTTTTTATTCCATTTTTGTCACAGTATTGCTGAAATAATTTGGAAGTGAATTCTCCACCATTATCTAATCTTAAACACTTTATTTTAAAATCAGTTTCATTTTCAACCAACTCCTTGTAGATCTTAAAGAGGTCAAATGCTTCATATTTTTTCTTTAGGAAACTGACAGCTGTCATCCTGGTATAGTCATCTATCATCAACATGAAATATAATTCTCCGTTTAAGCCTTTTGTTCTCACAGGACCACATAGATCAGTATGTATCAATTCCAATGGATGTGATGAAAAGTGTTCTTTTGTTTTAAATTGGAATTTTGTCTGCTTGCCATGCCGACATGCCTCACATAGTGTGTTGGAAGGTTTTGAGATTTTCGGCATTTATCATACTGCTTCCTTTTTGCTTATCTTGACAAGATTGTCAAAGTTTATGTGGCCCATTCGTTTGTGCCATAACCAACTTTCATCTTCTTTAGCTAGTAGACATGCTTTAGTTGCTTCATCCAGAACATATATGTCGTTTGGAGCTCAACTTGCTGTAGCCACAATTTTACCATACCTGCCTTTCCTGATTTCACATTTTGTGGAGTTGAATAGCATTGTGTGTCCTTGATCACACATTTGTCCAACAATGAGCAGATTGTGATTCATGTTTTCGACCAATAGAGCATTCTTGGCTATAACATCTTTGCTTCTGAGAGTGACGATACTTGATCCTATAACATTTGAAGATCCATCATTTCCAAAGGATATGGTTCCATCCTTCTTCTCTTTCAGAGATACAAATTTCCTTCTATATCCAGTCATATGCGTTGAAAAACCGCTGTCAACATACCACACATCTTTCTTTTTTTGAGCCTTGAGAGCGAGAGCACAATTATCAGTCTTCTTCTTCTTCCATGTTCGTTCATTTTGTGGCTTTGAAGATTCTTCTGGAGGATTTTCAAGTCTGCAGTCTCTGGCTATGTGTCCAAAGTTCTAACATTTGTAATATTCCATATTATTTCTTAAATTTTCAAATATATTGATGTTTCGTTGAGCCCTGGGAGGTTCATATTTGAAGAATATCTTGGAATTGTATTGGTTCATAGGGTACATGCGACATTCTACAGCTTTATGACCAAATTTTCCACATGAATAACAATAGCCATGAAAAATATGTTGGTACCTGGATGAAAATCTTCATTGAGGAATCGTCTTCCAAGGATGTGCTTGCGAATCTTGTCCAATGAATTCTTCATGTATGTCATATCTCATAGGTTCATTGTATCTTGTTGTAGAAGGTCCTACTTCTTCTTCTTTGTAACCAAGGCCAGCTGTGTCGTTGTAAGATCGTTGACTGTTGATGAGTTCTACCAATTCCCTTGAGCTGTTGGCATAGTTTTGGATAGTTTTTCCCTTCTTCACTTCCTTACGCAACGAGACTTCTTCGGCTTCTAATGCTTCCCTTTATTGGTTGCTTTCTTCCAACTTCTTTTGAAGTGACTCTTCAATACATTTGTGTTCTTCAACCTCAATTTTGAGACCTTGAACTTGTTCTTCAAGAGTGTTGGAACAGATCTTCTCAACATTGAGCTCTTTTATAAGCTTGATTGCCTCCTCATAAAATTCTTCTATGGTCAACCCTTCTTCTTCATTGTTTGATACTTCTTGTTTATTGTGCTTGGCCATAAACAATACTTTGTCATTGGCTTCTTCTTTGCTGTCACTTTCTTCATCAGATGAGGAGCTATCTTCTTTAGAGAGAAAGTTCCTTTTGGATCCTTTATTTTTGCCTTGCTTGTTGAATTTCTTAAAGCCTTTATTTCCTTTTGAGTTGCCATCACTTTTGTTTGGACATTTTGCTACGAAATGCCCAACCTCACCACAATCGAAACATATCAATGGAAGTTTACCTTTGAATTTTCCCTTACCAGGTTTTAGTTTTCTCGTAAAGTAAGCATATTCTTCATCTGAAAGACCTTCTCCATCATCTCCCTTTTCTTCACACTTGCAGGTGCATGTCATCTCAATTGAAGGTTGTTTGTCCTTATTGGTTTTCTTAGATGCAACGAACGCAGTTTCTAGATTTGAAGTACCCTTTTCTTCATCAAGTCTCATTTCATATGCTATGAGAACTCCATGTAGTTCTTCCTTGCTAAGTTTGTCTATATTTTCACTGTATCTCAAGACCGATACCTTTGGGTTGAATCTCCCTGGTAACATTCTAAGAATGTTCCATTTAATAGTCTTCTCGTCAACTGGCTCTCCCAATCCTTCCAGAGTATTGGTTATGTCATCAACGTATTGGAAGTATGCAACAATGTTGCAATCTTCTTTTATTCTGAGTTGCTCAAATTTTGCTCTATAGTTTTGAAGCTTTTCTTCTTTGACATTTGAGTCACCTGCATATATATTCTAAAGCTTGTCACATACATTTTTGGCGTTTTTACAACCCAACACCTTATGATAAGCAGATTCAATAAGTCCAATGATAATAATATTCTTTGCTTTTGCATCAATTACCAAATTCTTCTTACCTTGTTCATCCACGGTTGATGTAAATCCATTTTGAACAGTGTCCCATACTTCGTAACCTTGCGCCAAGAGATAGACCTCCATTTTTCCTTTCCAGAGTGCATAATTATTTTCATTGAATAAAGGTACACCATTCTTGGTATGCTCCATGATATCCTTCCATTTGTTAAAATGCTATTGAAGGAACCAAGCTCTGACACCAACTGTTGGAAATAAGAGGGGGGGGGGGGGGTTGAATCAATATATCTTTCAATTAGAGCATTAGTTAATCTTCAATTATTATCAGTGTTTGTACAATGATAGTAGTAAACAAGAGGAACACAAATGCATAGAGTTTTTAAGGTGGAAACCCACTCCGGGACAAAAACCACCTAATGCTTTTCTAATAATTCTTTAATATTCAACTCCAATTGAAAATAAAGCTCCAACTTCCTAGAATCTAGAAAACCATTCTTCTCCAGCTCCCACTAGATCGAAGCTCCAACGCTTGAGATTATTCAGTAGTCAACTGAACAAATGCCTCAACACCCAATGAGCTACAACTCACCCTAGCACCACCCTACCACCCTATAGAAGAATAAAATAAGAATGGACTCCCGTACCAGGGAAAATGGTCCACTTTACAATGATAAAGAATGATGTAGAAGAAGAAGATATACTAGACCATAACCCCAATTTTGACACAACCACCTAATGATGATCCTAGACCTCCCAACACTGCCTTTTCAACCCTTGGTAGATAGATACTTGTAAAATTTGTACAATAATGTATTTACAATGACTAAGTACAATGATACCTTTACAATGATTGTATGTAGTGTTGCCCACTTGAAGACTTCATATGATGAACTTCTTGCTGCTGTTATGCACCTTGGTTGCTTCTCTTGTCATGCTACCCTCTTCTGTACCTTGCTTTGCTTTTTTTCCATAGAAATTCTGGTCCTTTGCAACCCTTGACAACACATGATCTAGCTTTTTCTTGCCTTCTATGAGCTCGATATTGAATCTAGTGTATCTCTGTCATTTCAGATCCTAAATATCCGATTTTTGGTCCTATTGTAGTCCTCTAAGTCATCTTTCCAATGCCACAGGTCTGAGCCAATTTTGGATTCTTGAAGAGAGAGTTATACCCAATCTCTCACAATTCCCTAATTATAGACTGTTTCAGCAGAGCGAACTTGTACGCCATGCCACGTGTCATTGTTTCTTCATTTGTTTCTAAAATTGATAGACAGAAAATTAACAACTGTGTGCTATCCATCACTTTTTACGGAATTCCAATACAATACTCAGAGTGAGAGTTATGACGAATTTACCAAGGTCACTTCTTTGAGATGAATTTCAAGATCCTGCAAAAACCATGACTTACACAGATCATATCTCCGAAAATATGCTGCATCTTGATCTGAAATTTTTACTGTAGATTCCTCAGGATTTCGGCTTTGCCTCATAAAAATTTTAGCTTCTAAACCTTTGTAGAAAAAAATTTAGAGCGAAACTTCCAAGATGATCTGTTTCAGATGGCTGAATCCCTTGCATAAGGAGGAAATGAAGATCACAATTTATATGAATGCTTAAGATGAGAGGGGCTTCAAAAAGTGAACGTGGGAGGGATTTTAGGAGCATAAAAAATATTAATTATGAATTTTCAATGACCCATGCCCCAACCCCATGGGGTTTTAGCCCACTAACTGGGGGTACAAACTTCAAACATGAATATCTCTCAAACCGTGAAGAATTACATGGCGTGCCATATATCAACGGAAATATCTCGACAAGTAGAAACCATCAAAAGCATTATTGACCCAGAATATATTAATTTGGTAGGTCAAAATTCCCATGCAATATTGGGTTAGCCCCTGGTGCTGCTTGGGTTGACATCAATAACAACCGCTGATCAACAATCTCCCCCTTTGGCATTGATGGCAACACAAGTACTCCCCCTACGATCATGACACCTCTTCCTACAACATTCTCTCCCCCTTTGACATCAATGGAAAAGGGTAACTCCCCCTGAAACACAACCATCCTGTGGACCTGTACACACTTCCACTCCCGCTGACACACAATCATCATGCAGACCTGTACACACTTCCACTCCCGCTTTATATTCTTGAAAAGGAAAATATAATGAGAACTTGGGAGAATCCCAAGCTTTTGATGAAGATATTGAAATGCTTCACGAGGTAAAAGTTTAGTGAAGATATCAACAATTTGTTATTTTGTACAAACATACTCAAGTTTGATATTCTTTTCAGCGACTTGTTCTCTAACAAAATGATATTTGGTTGGAATGTGTTTTGTTTTTGAATGCATGACAGGATTCTTAGAGATGCTGATGGCACTAGTGTTGTCACAGAATATGGGAATAGGCTCACTGAATTGTACTTGAAGATCTTGAAAATTTTGTTTCATCCAAAGGAATTGAGTACAACATGATGCTGCTGCAATATATTCTGCTTCCGCTGTAGATAATGAGATTGAAGTTTGCTTTTTTCTCAACCATGATACGAGACAACCACCTAGATAGACTGCTGCTCCACTAGTACTCTTATGATCATCAACGCTTCCTGCCCAATCTGCATCTGTAAAGGCTTGAATAATGAGATTGTTACCCTTGGGATACCACAAGTCATATTCTTCTCCACCCTTTAGATATCGAAGAATTCTTTTGACGACAATAATATGTGATTCTTTTGGTGCTGCTTGGAATCTTGCTACTTGTCCAACTGCTTGCATAACATCTGGCCAAGAGGCTGTTACATATAGAAGACTACCAATCAGAGATCTGTACAACTTCTGATCCACATCCTTAGATGAGTCGTCTATGCTCAATTTGCAACCTGTTACCATTGGAGTAAGAATGGGTTTGCAATCTTTCATTTTGAATTTCTTGAGAATTTCCTTGATGCACTTAGCTGGACATATAAATATTCCTTTCTCTTGCTGAGATATTTGAAGCCCTAAGAAGTATGTCAGCTCACCAAGTAGAGACATCTCAAACTCACTTTAAATATTTGTAGAAAATTTCTTACTTAGTCGATCATCATTGCTACCAAATATTATATCATCCACATATACCTCAACAATTGTTAAATTATCTTTATCTATTTGTACATAAATATTGATATCAAAAGTACCTTTATTGAACACTTGTTGACGTAGATATCCATCAAGACAAGCATACCATGCTCTGGGAGCTTGCTTGAGACCATATACAGCCTTCTTTAACCTGCAGACATAGTCTTCTTTTTGTGATAGTAGAAAACCTTCAGGTTGTTCGATGTAAACTTCTTCTTCTAATTCTCCATTCAGAAATGCTGACTTAACATCCATTTGGTAGACTTTGATTTTTCTTGAACATGCATAGGCGAGAAACATTAAGATGGCTTCCATTCTGGCAACTGGTGAAATTTTTTTGTCGAAATCAATTCCTTCCACTTGTGCATATCCTTTGCAAACCAATCTTGCTTTGTTTCTGGTAACCTACCCATCTTCATTCAATTTGTTCCTGAACACCCATTTATTCCCAATGACATTTTTATCTTTTGGTCGTGGAACTAATTCCCAAGTGTTATTCTTCTCAATTTGATCCAATTCTTCATTCATAACTGCTACCCAATGTTCATTTTGGCTGGCTTCCTCAAAAATACTAGGCTCAAAGGTTGCTAGAAAAGAAACGTGAGCTTGTTGTGATGAACGAAGTTGTCGACCTTCATTTATGTCACCAATGATTTGATTTGATGGATGGTTCTTTTGAATCCACTCTTTTGTTCTCCTTGGATGAGCTTCTTGTTGTTGTTCTGGTATCTTGATGATCATTGTTTAATTCTTCCTCATTGATAGTTGCTTCTTGTTCTACAATTTTATCTGTCTTTTTCAACCTCTGTCTCAAGTTTCAAAGATTCTAGATCCCCATCATTACTCGCTAGAACACCATCTTTGTCAAATGTAACATTTATGCTCTCCACTATCTGTTTTCATCTTAGATTATAGCATTTATAGGCCTTTCTTTTGTGTGAGTAACCAACAAAATACCTTCATCAACACTTGATTCAAACTTACCCAAATTTTGATCTTCTCTTTTGATATAGCATTTGCTTTCGAAGATTATGAAATATTTTACATTCGCTGGTTTTCCTTTCCATAATTCATATGGAGTCTTGTTGCAATTATTTCTAAGAAGAGTTTGGTTGATAATGAAGACTGCCGTATCAATTGCTTGAACCCAGAATTTTTCATCCAATTTTGAGTCCTTCAACATTTTTCTACCCATTTCCTGTACAGTTCCATTCTTTCTTTCAGTAACTCCATTTTTCTGAGGTGTTCGTGTTGTTGAAAATTTCCTTTTTATTCCATTTTCGTCACAGTATTGCTGAAATAATTTGGAAGTGAATTCTCCACCATTATCTAATCTTAAACACTTTATTTTAAAATCAGTTTCATTTTCAACCAACTCCTTGTAGATCTTAAAGCACTCAAATGCTTCAGATTTTTTCTTTAGGAAACTAACAGCTATCATCTTGGTATAGTCATCTATCATCAACATGAAATATAATTCTCCGTATAAGCCTTTTGTTCTCACAGGACCACATAGATCAGTATGTATCAATTCCAATGGATGTGATGAAAAGTGTTCTTTTGTTTTAAATTGGAATTTTGTCTACTTGCCATGCCGACATGCCTCGCATAGTGTGTTGGAAGGTTTTGAGATTTTTGGCATTTCTCGTATTGCTTCCCTTTTTCTTATCCTGACAAGATTGTCAAATTTTATGTGACCCATTCGTTTGTGCCATAACCAACTTTCATCTTCTTGAGCTAATAGACATGCTTTATTTGCTTCATCCAGAACATATATGTCGTTTGGAGCTCGACTTGTTGTAGCCACAATTTTACCATACCTGCCTTTCCTGATTTCACATTTTGTGGAGTTGAATAGCATTGTGTGTCCTTGATCACACATTTGTCCAACACTGAGTAGATTGTGATTCATGTTTTTGACCAATAGAACATTCTTGGCTATAACATCTTTGCTTCCGAGAGTGACGGTACCTGATCCTATAACATTTGAAGATCCATCATTTCCAAAGGATATGGTTCCATCCTTCTTCTCTTTCAAAGATACAAATTTCTTTCTATCTCCAGTCATATGCATTGAGAAACTGTTGTCAACATACCACACATATTTATTTTTTTGAGCCTTGAGAGTGAGAGCACAATTATTAGTCTTCTTCTTCTTCCATGTTCGTTCATTCTGTGGCTTCGAAGATTCTTCTGGAGGATTTTCAAGTCTGCAGTCTCTGGCTATGTGTCCAAAGTTATGACATTTGTAACATTCCAAATTATTTCTTAAATTTTCAAATGTATTGATGTTTCGTTGAGCCCTGGGAGGTTCATATTTGAAGAATCTCTTGGAATTGTATTGGTTCATAGGGTACGTGCGACATTCTACAGCTTTATGACCAAATTTTCCACATGAATAACAATAGCCATGAAAAATATGTTGGTACTTGGATGAAAATATTCGTCGAGGAATCGTCTTCCAAGGATGTGCTTGCGAATCTTGTCCAATGAAGTCTTCATGTATGTCAAATCTCATAGGTTCATTGTATTTTGTTGTAGAAGGTCCTACTTCTTCTTCTTTGTAACCGAGGCTAGTTCTATCGTTGTAAGATCGTTGATTGTTGATCAGTTCTTCCAATGCCCTTGAGCTGTTGGCATAGTTTTGCACAGTTTTCCCCTTCTTCACTTCCTTACGCAGCGAGACTACTTTGGCTTCTAATGCTTCCCTTTCTTGGTTGCTTTCTTCCAACTTCTTTTGAAGTGACTCTTCAATACATTTGTGTTATTCAACCTCAATTTTGAGACCTTGAACTTGTTCTTCAAGAGTATTGGAACGGATCTTCTCAGCATTGAGCTCTTTTATAAGCTTGATTGCCTCCTCATAAAAATTTTCTATGGTCAACCCTTCTTCTTCATTGTTTGATACTTCTTGTTTATTGTGCATGGACATAAACAATACTTTGTCATTGGCTTCTTCTTTGCTGTCACTTTCTTCATCGGATGAGGAGCTATCTTCTTTAGAGAGAAAGTTCCTATTGGATCCTTTATTTTTTCCTTGCTTGTTGAATTTCTTAAAGCCTTTCTTTCCTTTTGAGTTGCCATCACTTTTGTTTGGAAATTTTGCTACGAAATGCCCAACCTCACCACAACCGAAAAATATCAATGGAATTTTACCTTTGAATTTTCCCTTACTAGGTTTTAGTTTTCTCGTAAAGTAAGCATATTCTTCATCTGAAATACCTTCTCCATCATCTCCCTTTTCTTCACACTTGCAGGTGCATGTCATTTCAATTGAAGGTTGTTTGTCCTTATTGGTTTGCTCAGATGCAACGAACACAGTTTCTAGATTTGAAGTACCCTTTTCTTAATCAAGTCTCATTTCATATGCTATGAGAACTCCATGTAATTTTTCCTTGCTGAGTTTGTCTAGATTTGCAATATATTCTAAGATTGATACCTTTGGGTTGAATCTCCCTGGTAACGTTCTAAGAATCTTCCGCATAATAGTCTTCTCATCAACTGGCTCTCCAAATCCTTCAAGAGTATTGGTTATTTCATCAACTTATTGGAAGTATGCAGCAATGTTGCAATCTTCTTTCATTCTGAGTTGCTCAAAGTTTTCTCTATAGATTTGAAGCTTTGCTTCTTTGACATTTGAGTCACCTGCATATATATTCTCAAGCTTGTCCCATACATTTTTGGCAGTTTTACAACCAAACACCTTATGATAAGTAGATTCAATAAGTCCACTGATAATAATATTCTTTGCTTTTGCATCATTTACCAAATTCTTCATACCTTGTTCATCCACGGTTGATGTAAATCCATTTTGAACAGTGTCCCATACTTTGTAACCTTGCGCCAAGAGATAGACCTCCATTCTTCCTTTCCAGAGTGCATAATTATTTTCATTGAATAAAGGTACACCATTCTTGGTATGCTCCATGACCTCCTTCCAGTTGTTAAATTGTTGTTGAAGGAACCAATCTATGACACCAATTGTTGGAAATACTGAGAGGGGGGGTGAATCAGTATTTCTTTCAATTAGAGCATTAGTTAATATTCAATTATTATCAGTGTTTGTACAATGATAGCAGTAAACAAGAGGAGCACAAATGCATGCAGTTTTTAAGGTGGAAACCCACTCCGAGACAAAAACCACCTAATGCTTTTCTAATAATTCTTTAATATTTAATTCCAATTGAAAATAAAGCTCCAACTTCCTAGAATCTAGAAAAACATTCTTCTCCAGCTCCCACTGGATGGATGCTCCAATGCCCAAGATTCTTCAGTAGTCAACTGAATGGATGCCCCAAAAACCAATGAGCTACAACTCACCCTAGCACCACCCTACCACCCTATAGAATAATAAAAGAAGAATGGACTCCCGTACCAGGTAAAATGGTCCACTTTACAATGATATAGAATGATGTAGAAGAAGAAGATATACTAGACCATAACCCCAACTTTGACACAACCACCTAATGATGATCCTAGACCTCCCAACACTGCCTTTTCAACCCTTGGCAGATAGATACTAGTACAATTTGTACAATAATGTATTTACAATGACTAAGTAAAATAATGCCTTTACAATGATTGTATGTAGTGTTGCCCACTTGAAGACTTCATATTATGAACTTCTTTCTGCTATTATGCACCTTGGTTTCTACTCTTGTCATTCTACCCTCTACTACAGCTTGCTTTTCTTTTCTTCCGTAGAAATTCTGGTCCTTTGCAACCCTTGACAACACATGATCTAGCTTTTTCTTGCCTTCTAGGAGCTTAATATTGAATCTGGTGTATCTCTGTCATTTCAGATCCTAAATATCTAATTTTTAGTTCTGTAGTATTCCTCTGAGTCATCTTTCCAATTCCACAGGTCTGACCCAATTTGGATTCTTGAAGAGAGATTTATACCCAATCTCTCACAATTCCCTAATTATGGACTGTTTCAGCAAAGCACACTTGTATGAAATGCCACGTGTCATTGTTTCTTCATTTGTTTCTGAAGTTGATAGAGTGAAAATGAAAGACTGTGCACTATCTGTCACTTTTTACGACATTCCAATCTGATAATCATAGAGAGAGTTATGATGTATTTACCAAGGTCACTTCTTTGAGATGAATTCCAGGAGCCTGCAAAAACCCTGACTTACACAGATCATATCTCCAAAAATATGGTGCATCTTGATCTTACATTTTTATTGCAGATTCCTCATGATTTCAGCTTCGTCTCATAAACATTTCAGCTTCTGAACCTTCGTAGAAAAAAATTTAGAGCGAAAATTCCAAGATGACCTGTTTCAGATGGCCAAATCCCTTGCATAAGGAGGAAATGAAGATCACAATTTATATGAATGCTTAAGATGAGAGGGGCTTCAACAAGTGAACGTTGGAGGGATTTTAGGAGCATAAAAAATATTAATTATGACTTTTCAATGACCCATGCCCCAACCCCATGGGGTTTTAGCCCACTAACTGGGGGTACAAACTTCAAACACAAATATCTCTCAAACTGTGAAGAATTACATGGCATGCCATATATCAACTGAAACATCTCAACAATTAGAAACCATCAAAAGCATTATTGACCCAGAATATATTAATTTGGTAGGTCAAAATTCCCATGCAATATTGGGTTAGCCCCTGGTGCTGCTTGGGTTGACTTCAATGACAACCGCTGATCAACAAAAGAAAACAAGTTTACATCCTTTGTAAAAATATAGAGAGCCCTCTCTGAGTCCAGGAAGGCTAGGTCCTTGGGCTCCAAAGTCAGTTTGATGTTACCCTGTCATTTGGCTTGCCAATCTGCCAAATCACGGGACCCTAACATAATGGCGATCACGATGGAAATTTTTGAGTTAGTGACAATCTAAGTACACCTTAGTAACTCTCAAAGTCTCAGTCAAAGCTAGAAAAATTAAGTGTTGTCCAAAGAGTAGAATCTGATTGTCTCATCATCCTAGAAAAATGATGGCCCAGCTATAGGACACTCTTGCAAACCTTAGGGCTGCATAAAAACTCAGAAAAACCCCAAAACATACTTAGATTGGTTTTTTTTCAGTATTGGTGGCGGACCATACACATATACCCTCAAAACAACTAAAAAATCCACCTGGCGACTCCACTAGTCTCCAGTAGGCCTATTACTCCATTAGTCCTTATGAAATCTCTTAGGAATGCATTAAGCAATCCAAATCATGCTGATGATGGTCAGAAAAGTTCAAAAATTCCACCTGGAGACTCCACAACCCTCAATAGACCAAAAGAATCCACTGGTAGAGAAATTTAGACTGGTTGAAAGGACACAATAACTCTTTCTGGTAAACAAGTATGAATCCAAGTGAGAAAACAGTGGGAAAGTTGGAAAAATTGGTAGATATGTTCAACAAACTGATGCATCTACTTGACAGGAAAAGAAAAAGACACAAAGTTAAGGTTAACACTGCTTATTCAAACCAACCTACACTTTTTCCTTGGGAGGAACACACTCAACCATTATAAGACAAGAGTAATAAACAAATTGTGCCTCATGAGAAAGTTGCAAATAAGAACACATAGGAATTCTCTAAAGAATCTATAAGCCATCTTGAAATCACAGAATCTAAAATGGAAGAAAAAACAAAACCTGTAGGATCTCTACCTTTACGCTTTGAGTCATTTCAGTTCATATAAGAAAATTGGCTTCCTAAGGATCTATCAGAGGAAACTCATGAATCCCATGTTGATTATCCCAAACATCAAGAAGAGTTGATTGAGAATGAATTCAAATCTGAAATAGAAGACAAATCAAAACCTGTAGGATCTCTACCTTTATGCTTTGAGTCATTTTAGTTCATACGAGCAAATTGGCCTCCTGAAAATCTATCAGAAGCAACTCATGAATTACATGATAACTATCATCAACATCACAAAGAATTGGTTGAAGATAAAAACAATCAAGAAATGAAAGAGAACCCATAGGATCTCTCTAAAGGCACAAGTGATGATTCATCATCTCTCATAGGTGAAGCCCAAAAAGACGTTCATCCTCAAAATCAGCTTTCCCAAGAGAAAGAGGATTATTGTAGTTATATCCAAAGAGAGATAAAATGCCTCCCTTTTTAACTGAAGAGGAGATAGATCAACTCATAAACATGTAGACAGCCTCTAAAACTTCATATGAACAAAAATTTTCTGATCTTTCTCCTGCTAATCTTGCATACCATAAGTCAAAAAATAGATTTGTAAATCAATTTGAAGATAAAAAATCTAATAGTCCAATATGCATGGCTGGTGACATTACTTACATTGATGATTCTCCAAGGTTTGATCAATATATTGATGATTATGATATCCAAGCAGAAACTAACCTTGCAGAGCCATCAAAAGTTGATGTGTGGGATGAAGTTCACTGTCATCAGATTAAAAGCATCAATCAACCAAGATAGGTCACCTATGACACTGATGAGAAGAGCCTTGAGAGTTTAGAAGTAAGTGAAGAGTCTCTGACTCTTTGCTCTACTTCACTTTAGTCCATTAGAAATAATGTTTACATAATTGGAAATCAACAGTCTTTCAACTTTGATGATGAGGTTGAGGAGGACGATGAAATTCTCGAGCATGTTGTAAATGAGAATCCTTTTCCTGAAATGGTTGAGGAAATAATTTTGGACATGGAATCCTCCTTAACTCCAGATTTGCAACCACCAAGTTCCATTGAGTTACAAATTTTAGATGAAGAAATAGAGGTTTATAATCACATGAGAGTTTTCACACTATCCTCTCAACAGGATTTACTGCCAAAGTGTATCCCTACTCATCAACATAATGAATTTCACACAGTTTTCAGTCCACTTAATCAGAACACATCAGCTTGGAAAGAAGACTACATTGCCATATATGATGAGTCTGACAGTTCAAGTGATCATGATCAAGGGGAAGAGTTTCTTTCCCAAGAGAGTCCCAAACATAGCCAAGTGGAAGAAAGAGTAGTCCTGAATGAAGCTTGTATATCAGATTCTCTAGATTAGGTATTACTCCAAGATCCATTTGTTGTTTTCCTTGAGAAATTTGAAGGAGTAGTGTGTTCCGCCTAGAATATTCTGTTGCAAAGAGTGAGAAAAATTTTAGGCACTACTATTCGAAAACAAGAAAGGTGGAAGTGGCCTTTTCATTTCTTCAGCACTCTAAAAAAGTTGAAACAAAATCCCTCATGGAATCATCTGCTTGATTGGCTTTGTTGGAAAAGAGATTTCACTAAATGAATGTATATTGTGTATAGTTTAGATTAGGATAGATAGATAGGTTTGGAAAATAAGCTCAACCTTGTGAGCATATTTTTAGTTCTAGATTTTTTGAAGAAAAAGTAAAAAACAGAAAATACAAAAACAATATAAAAGTAGAAAAAGAGGGCAGTCATAAAACAAAAATTAAGCCCCATGTTAAAAAACAAATAGTCACGCTGAAAGTGTGCAAGTCTAAATGCCACTACTAGTGCTCAAAAGATGTCTTGTTCAGTTATCTAGCCTAATCATAACTGGACATGTTTTAAATTTATTGCTGATAAGTTAGTGAAAGAAGTGATAGTCAAATTGTGTAAGCTTGACTTGTCAAATAAAGTAGATTAGGAAAAGGTGCTGGTTCCACACACTCAAAACAAAACCAAAGAGGAAAACAGGGATGAAAAACAAACTATGTATCCTAGCCCTGATTTTTCTAAATCTTATTTTTGTGCAAAATAATATTTGTGTGCATCTTGTCTTTTATGCCACAAACACATGACAAATCAGATTGTCTAATCCTGATTTGGTAATTTTTCAATTTCATGTTCTAGTTTAGTGAATGAAATCCTGTCGAACAACTTAATCTTGCCAGTTGATATAGCATAGGTAGAGAATCAAAGGAGTTCATCAGTTTAATCTGAACTCCTGGAAGATATAAGTGTAGAATTAGATAGTTTTCTTTTTTTTTAAATATTATGTCAAAGGGTTGCTAGTCAAAATGCACCTAAAGAAGAAAAAATGTTAGGAAATATAGTTGGGTAGGTAGAAATGACTTTGATGCTAATCATGCTGTCAATTTTTAGAAATATCATCAAGAAAGAGAGAAACTTGCGCCAATGGATAAGGCACTGGTCTTCACAAGCCAAAGATCTGCAATTTTGGACACCTCCTGAAAAGAAGCTGCCCTCCCCAAATGGAGCCACTGGTAGTCATCAGTATTTTTTACCTTTTTTTGATGACTAGTTTCCTTAGTTGAGTTTTCTAGAAGCTAATCTAAATATGTCATCTAGAAAACACCCCAAACAAATTTTTGTCCTCCTACCCCTTCCTGTCAGTCTATGATGAGAACAATCTCCAGTTTTCAATAATTATCTCGCTTTAGCAAAGTATCTTCGTCTCTAGTTGTCATAAATTGTGATTATCTGCTATCATTTACCCTTGTTTCTCATGCCTTTCACTATCCAAAGGTTGAAAAAGTGTCTGCAACTCTATCCCTGGTCATCTTGTCATTTGAAAATATGATCATGCTTGAGAAAACACTCAGAATATTTCAAAATTGTCCCTAAGTTAGATAGTGGTGTTTAGGGAGTTTTTCCTTGGCTAAGATATCTTAAGCCAAAAAGCCTCTGTGTAGTACTAGTCAACCATGAATTAGTTCCTTTTCTGCAAAGAAAGCATTGTTCTATCCATAGGTCGCACACCATTAAGAGGTCACTTTATCTCATGTCAGAAGAATTTCAACAAAGATCCAAATCAGGAAAAGGGAAGTTTTGTCACTGTCTGAAGAAAAATGCTTAGATCAGGCAAAATCTCCATGAAACACCAAAAGAGCTCTCCAAGGTTCCAAAGCATCTGTTTTTACATCTCTGTAGGGGTGTAATTGAATGATGATTAGTAGGCAAATAAGAGCAAAGGGACAAGTTAAAACATGTCTCTCATGATGAAAAGGTTTGCCATCAATGATTAGATGGAGAACTGTGAAGTAAAGAGCATCAAATGTGCATGTTATAAATCCAAAAGCTGCCTGAAGAACAGAGATCACTATTCAAGTCAAAATGAATAACAAGGACTGATTAATGCTAATCAACAGTGCTGCATAATCTTTCCAAAGGTCATCATCATGTAGGACATAAGAAGACAACTGCTTCTTATCCTACCTTGAACCTGGGATGTGAACATTAATCAAAGGCAATTTCAAGGTACCCTGAAAACATAGTCAAATGAAAGTTAGTTCAAAGGTGTCCAAAAGTGAGAATTATCCTTATACCAACCACTTTATCCACTCCCTAAAAACTTCATAGTGATATGATACCAACCAAAGAAATATATTGCAGAGAAATGACACAGTGTTGAAATAAATGAAATTCCATGTGTATGATGATAACCTCCTTCATGAAAAGCAGATGATTAGAAAGCACAATGACAGAACCTCCTTCAAAAATCAGATGGTTAGAAATCACAATGACAGAACCTCTTTCAAAAAGCAGAGGGTTAGGAAGACATTGCTGTGGCCTCCTTCACAAACAAGCACAGGGCCAACATGTTCTTAAGTAACTTCAGTGGCTGCTTGGCGCGTTTTCCTCCAAAGGATGAACAGAGAATGCATAGCAGGGTTTGAAATGTTGTTTTTGATAAAGTCTCTGTTGGTAAGACCATGTTGCGAAACAGTGGTAAAACAAATGAAATTTTATAAGTTAAGGGCCTATTTCACATCAAAATAAAGACACTGACATCATGGTGCTAAAAAGCCTATGTTCTTATGTTTATGAAAGCCCCCTCCAAAGGAAAAAATCCGAGGCTGAATTTTTGTTTAAAAGCACCCTCATCTGAATGATAAAATTGGTAGACTAAGCTCTGTTTCTAGTCATTTCTGCATACTGGTATAGAGAAGCATTCACATAGAAGGTGTATGTGAAAAGGGCATTTTTATTTTACAAGATCCATTATGGTTTGTCATAAATAACCCCTCCAAATGATGAATGAAGGGCAAGCGCCAAAGGTTAATTTTTCATATCATTCAAAAGGAAGAGGGCATATTGTTGAGATAGGTGAAACTTTCACTGTTTGAAGGCCTCCTTCATAAAAGCAAAGGATCAAATCTCCAAAATATTTACAATATGGTTCATCTTATTCAAAGGGTAAAGCAGACATATAGGAAACCAAGTCTTGGTCAATGCAAAGAATTTTCTTTTTAAGATATTCTAAAACAGAGGCTGCATTGGTGGTTTTAAAGGGATAATCTCCTTGGTAAAAATCAGAGGATCAAATCATGGTTGGTAGGCCACCTTCATCATACTAGCAGAAGACCAAGTCATGGTTTAAGGACCTTTTTCATTTCATAAAACAATTAAGTTGCATTATGGTGTTAAGATGGCCGTAATAGTGTTTTTATGGTGACCTTCTATGTAGACAAACAGAGAAAACACATGGTTTAATGACCTCCTTCTCTTCATAAAAAAATGGTTCTACCTAATGGTGCCAAAGAGGCTACAGTGGTGTTTTTATGATAAACCTCCATGGTAAACAAGCGGAAGCAAAAACACAGTTTTTATTGCTCCTTCACATCATAAACAAGGGGTTATAAAATCATCAAGATATGATATGGTTGTTAAGAAACATTTCATTGAATATGGCAGAGTTAAAGAAAGACTGTTTAAAAGGGTAAGGCATTTATTAAGAGATACAAAGGTTGTTAAAGAATCGACCCCTAAACAAATGCACAAAGCCTTGTTCAAATATAACTCCAAAGGCAAAAGGGGTGTTTTCATTTTCAAATTAATAAGGAGGAAACAAGGAATTTCAAACCCTCATCGATTATAAAGAGGCTCGATCAAAATTCATGACCATCATGCAAACAAATTCTTGAAGGAAGGAGCATTTTTTAAGAGCATTTGAGCTCGATTGGATGCATGGCACGCCTATAGAATGGCGTAGCACGCCTGTAGGCATTCACAATATATTTTTGTTATAGGTGCGGCGCACTTGTATCGTTGTGTGAAATTCCTATGCCCAGCGTTCAACAGGCACCCAGGGCTGACAAAAACCATTTCTGAATGTGACGCGTTCCCCGTTTAGGCTTTCCCGGTGCCCATCAACCATTTCTGAATGCGTTCCTTGTTCATGCTTTCCCAGTGCCCATCAACCATTTCTGAACGCATTCCTCGTTCAGGCTTGCCCAACACCCATCAACCATTTCTAAACGTGTTCCCCATTCAGGCTTGCCCGACACCCATCAACCATCTCTGAACGCATTCCTTCCAGCCCAGGCCAATACTGAGAGAAGCCTTCAAAGTTGCCAAGATCAGATTTTGAACAAAAATCTCGTCTCCAAACACAGTAAAATACATATTATGAAGGAATTTATGTCTCTAGGCCCGGACTTTGTTTAAATTTAATGAAAAAATTGGTATTAAAGTGTCAAAGAAACAGTGATAATGCAACAAAGGCCTATTGGTAGTTTTAAAGTAAGATTGGTTGTTTTAAGTTTGAAAAAGGATAATCACAGTTTTACAGAGCCAAACTTTGTGTGCTAAAAGGGGAAAAAGAAATTGATCTTCATTAAATAGTTTATTTGCTAGCCTAAAAAAAATATAACAGTGATTTCAAAGGGAGGAACCTAGTTGTTTTCAAGAAAAACATATTTGCCAAAAATCATAGAGAATCACTGTTTAAAAACTAGTGCCTTGTGAAAGTTTTAAATTGGTTTTTCAAGTACATAAAAGATCATACAGAGTTTGTTTTGAAAACTTCTTACTAAGTGATAGGGAGACTACTTTGTTTAGAGAAAAAGTTATCATTAAAAAGAGACAGTTTGTACAAAGGGAAATCACAGTGTTTTTCAAGAGTGTACTCTTTGCTTAGAGAGAAAGGAAGATAGTGATTGGGTGAAACAATTTTGATCAAGTTATAAGGGGTTTGCTCACCTCTTAAACATTGATTTCAAAAAAAATGCAGTGATTGAGGGAAAGAAATTCTATGTAAAAAAAAAGGGAACTTGTCTTCAGAAACCACAAATAGATCTTATTAAAGGCCTCTTTTCTCAAAACACAGTGCTGGAAAAGTAAAGTTGTTTTCATTTAACAAATAATTGTTTGCCAACTAAAGAGAAAATCATTTCTTAAAGAAAGGGTCTATTTTTTAGTACATTTCAAGATCTTGTTTGGTAAGTCAGTGAAGGGTATTAGAAAGAAAAAATGTCTCCAAATAAGGACAGCATAAGTGGGTATCACAATAGGTATGAGCCTATTACAACTCAAGAGGTGAATGAATCTCCTTCAGTACTCTTCAATTTTCATGAAGTAGGATGCTTGGATTTTTGCCAAAAATTCCAAGAAGTAAAAAACCACCCTCCTTTGACACATTTGTTTTCTTTGAGGTTGCAAGGAAAGCATGTCCATCTAGCAGGTCTGTATTTCAAACTCTCTCCTAGAGCTATCTCTAAAGCAACTAATATTTCCTATATAGGAGAAAAGTGGTTCAAACAAACATACCTAGATCTGAATCACTATAAACCCTTTCTAAAACCAGACCATCAGGATGCTTGCCAAGCTATTTTCCATTTTTCTCACTTCTTGAGTAGCTATACCCTCCTCATGAAAGTCATCATGAAGTATTTCACATGTGAAGGGAGGTTTTCCCGGATTTATTCCTATCAAATCAGGCTTCTTATGCATTTCAAAAGAACTCAGTTGCTGAACCTACCTTTCTTCCTCTATAGAAGCATTAACAATATGGCCTCTAATATCCAAAAGAATCCCTTCGCTCAACAAAAATATTGTTTGTTTCATCATTCTCTTATCAAGATCATCATCCTCCATCAACTGGAAAAGAAGGGAGTTTCTTGGGACTCTTTCATCTCCCATGCCGATTTTGCCATTGCCTCTTCATCTCATGTGCCTTCCTCACCATCCACTCATCATGTTTCTCCTTCTTCTAGTAAATCCACTCCTAAAAGACAAAAATCCCCTATGATTGAGAGTGAAGAAGAGAACAAGCAAACTAGTGATGAAGAAAGGCAAAGTGACAAGAAGAAAACTAGTGATGATGAGCGACAAAGTAAAGAATCTAAGCATGACAATGGGGAAGAAGGAAATGATGGTGAGCATGAAAAAAATGATGGTGAGCATAGCAGTCATGAAGAGCCACATGATGGCAGCCAACACAGCAGTAAGCATGATGATGATGAGGGACAAAATAGTGAAGGTAAAGAGCGCAACAGTCATGAAGAAAGTAGGGACAAAGATGAACAAGGCAGTCCTCAAGAAAACAAACAAAGTGGCAACCAAAATAGTGATGATGAGGGTCATGGTAGTCCTCAAAAATACACTTATGATGAGGGTCATGATAGTCCTTAAAAGGACACTTATGATGAGAAACAAGACAGCCCTCAAGCAAGCAATGATGATGGCAAGAAAACACCAAACAGTGAGCATTCCGAAGGGGGCAACATGAAGCAAAAATATCAAAACAGTCCTAAGGGCAGCGAAGAACAAACCAAGGACCAAGTTGAGCAAGTGAAAGTTATGAAACTATCTGTCCCTTCTCCTCAACACAGCCAAGAGCATGTGCTAGCTGCTTCTCCTAGGCTTGGGGCTATGACTCTCCCTCCAAAAGTGGCAAAGCCTAGAAACACTAGATCAACAAAAAACAAGATCACTCCAGCAATGACTAGCAATGTCACAAAAGTGCTAAGAAGTAGAGGCAAGTTGCCTAAGAAGAGCATTTTTGAATTGCCAAAGAGGAAGAGGACCAAGAATTCTATCCAAGGCAAGGGGAAAGAAAAAGAGGAGAGTAGTCATGAAAAAGAAAGGGAGTTTGACATCATCCAGATAGACAGTGATGATGGGGATGATGAAGCCAGAATTATTGAGGCTTTTTTACAAAAAGAGAAGCCCAAATTCATGACCTACAAGCTGATATAGAAATGTCCAAGGACCTCATACATGTTCTACAGATGTAAAACAAGCAAATGAGTGGTAAAATGGCAGTTTATGAGGCCCGAGCTTTCAAATACCAAAGGGAAGCCTACAAAGAACAAGTCAAGCTTGAAGAGCTTATGGGCGAATTTGATGATACTGAAGAAGAAGATCAGCTAATGAGAAAGAGGCATAGGACTATGGGTCTCAAGAAAGCTTTGGAGAAAAATAAGGAAGAAGAGTCAGCCCTTGTTCGATCTTATCCTCTTACACAATTGCTCACCCAAGAAATAGAAAATAATAGAGAACCATGGCTTGAAAGGGCCAACAAGCATTTGGAGGATAAGTTAGAGAAAGCTAACAGAGACTTGAGTCTACAAAAGAAGATGACTAGGCACTACAAGAAGTTGAACCAATTTTCTCGAAAAAAGCTCCAAATTGCTCAAGAAAGGCTCAAGGCTGCCCGAAAGAGGTGCTCGGTAGAAAAAGTGAAGAAAGGCGCATCAGCGCTTGAAATATTGGCCTAAGCTTCCTTAAATGCTTCTAAGAACCCATGAGGGGCTTGCTTGCCAAAATTGAGCAAATTTTGACAAGATTTTGTTTTTTGTGTTTTTTGGCCATAATTGCACTTTTTTCAAGGTGCTGCCATGGGTGCTAGGAGCATCCTCAGCTCATGAAAGTCATTTTTTTGGATGGAATAAATTCAAGGGTAGATACTCACATATTTTCAGATCCAAAGGAGGTGTTTTGGTCCCCAAAGAGGCGAAAAACAATGATTTTTTAACTTTCTGCCTCACATATGAGCAAGGGCTACTTTTTTGTTTTTTTCCACTTAGTCCACCTTTTGACATACTTCCAGGGATCAGTTTTGGAAAAATCAAGTAGTTCCAGAAACTAGACATGCAGGGCTTTCCAACAAGTCATCACGGGCCTTGTTTTGACATCAGGCGGTCCCTCAAATGTTGTCTACAAGAGAGGGAATTTTCTGTTGCTACGTTCCTGTAGCATTTTGGCAAAAAAGGCAGTTTTCTGAAGTGGCTTATCCAAATGTGAGTTAAGCCTTTTTTGGCCATTTTAAGTTACGAAAAGTCAATTTTATTTCCTTTTTTAGCATTTTAAGATATTTTTAAAGATATTTTGTGCCTTAGGCTTTGCAAAGCCTCAAGGAGAAAATCAGATATTTGTAATAGGCCAATGGCCTTCTAGATTCTCTTGGATATTTTATTACTCTTTAGCCTATATATTCCAAGAGATTTCATTGTATCAAGTGGCTGAAATTGATGATATAGAGCAATACATGATATTACAAGCTTTGAAGAAACACTTTGTCTCATGATGTGGATGATTTCTTGTTTGTCTTGGATGGTGGAAGAGGACTGTTTGTTGGATTCCTTGGCTTGGTAAATGGTATAGTGTTCCTATCTGTATGTTTTCCTTAGTTTATCATACATGTTTCCATGTTTCTTGCTTGCTGTAGGTGAGTAAAGAATAGATTTGAGACATGCCCATGGAGGCACCTCAAGTTTCCTGATTTCATTACAGCTTCTATGTTTTTCTTCTTTCTTAGTTATGTCAAAGAATTCTTAACTGCTCTTTGATACCCTAAGAACTTGGTATCAATTTAATTAATGGTTATTATGTATGCTATCAAGTATGATTAAAGGTATGCCCTTCTTACTCATAGCTATCCAAAACCTCATCACTGAAACCTTTCTCTAAATATTTGATTGTCGTAGTTGAACCAAAGAGGTCTTGTTTCGATCTTTCCCTTTGCCTATGCTCTGCAATCTTAGTTCAAAGTTCCCGATAGCTCGAAATATGATGTCTATGAGTTCCCTCTTCGTAGATTGAGTTTTTTTTTTGTCTTGTGTGTTTTCCCCAAAGTCTGAAGGCGATTTTCCCAAAGTTAGAGGGTCTTATACTTCTATGTATCGCCTGAATGTTTATTTTATGAATCTATCAGTTTGAAGTTTCATTTATCGTGATTAATGGTTAGCCCTACCACATGGATGTCTGCTGTAAAACTATTTATGCTTAAACCTCTTTGTCCTTTCACAAATTTAGTGTCCATCCCATTTTATTCCACCTAAAAGAATCCATTTTACCTCAACCAAATCGACCCTGCAATATACCTTGTCCACCCTTTGAGGTAGTCTCAACCTTATCGACCACATAGCCCAGTTAATATGACAATATTTTATCTATTTATCCTTTGATCAGTTCTCCCTCAAAAACCTAAAACAAACCAAAAACATACTTAAAAACTAGCCTAAAATAAAATACATAGAAAGCAAACAATTTTACATCCTTTGCACAAATAGAGAGAGCCCTCTCTGAGTCTAGGAAGGCTAGGTCCTTGGGCTCCAAAGTTGGTTTGATGTTACCCTGTCATTTGGCTTGCCAATATGCCAAATCATGTGACCCTAACAGACACTATGTGTTCTGGAGGCCTACAAGGTTGAGCAAGTGGAAACATTGTGTATTATGGACTCTTATTTAGTAGATAATATACTTTTTGTGTGTTTGAATATATGCATTGTTAGCAGGAGGAAATATTGCATTATTTGGATCAATGTTAAACAAGTTGAGACACTATGGACTATGAATGCATGAAATATTTAGTGAGTGGAGTCACAATTTTCTTTGGGTTCATGTAAGAAAGTGGATATATCACAAGCTCTGGATCCTTGGGTGATCTAGTTGATTAGAAATGCTGTGAATTTCCTCGAGCACTTAACTTTGATTCTGAATCTGTCTCAGGGGTGGTTAGCTGCAAGAAATATTGTAGTACAATTGGCTTATAGTTGGGTGGGGTGTTGAAGTCCCTCCCTCATTTTCTAGTATCTTAAGTTAATTAGATAAGTATATCTGCATGCATGTGTGTGGCACTATGAATAAAGAATGAAGTTGTTATGACTTCTAACAATGATTATATCAACATTGTTATGGAGGAATGTGTTATTCTTGGTTGTTCATAATAAGATGTTTATGTGTGTGTTCCCATGGTTTGAGGGAGTTGTATATATTTGTGGCTGTTGATATGTTCTTGAGTTACAAACCTAATTACATGGTATTTTATGAATGTTTGATGTGCTCAGTTAAAGTATTATTGTGTGTGATTTCCATTATTTGACATGGACAGATATATTTGACTGATTAATATTGTCATAGTTCTTATGTTTCAATGTATGTTTCATCAATGGATCTGATAGTATTATGTGAGATCTATGATGTCGTTTATTAGGATGTGGCTGCATATGAGTTCACAGAGTAGTGTTAGCCATGGCTTGGCTTGTTTTTGAGCCTGTATTAGGCATGCTGATGGAATCATATATTGTTTTATAGTTGTGTTATATATGAAAGGTTGGAATTGGAATTGAAACTTCATTCCTATTGCGATAATGGTGTTGAGCATTGATCGACACTGAGAAAGTGTTTGCAAAGGCATTAAAGTTCTTTAGGATTCTAAGTCTGGGAGTTGTACAGAAACGACCTTGTATTTAGGCCAAATGAACCATGTTATATGATTGGATCATTATATTTTTTTTCATCCATTTCAATTCTTTCAAAGCGGAAAAAGTGGAGTAATCATCTCATAGGATTTTTTTTAACCAGTGGGACCTAGTTTGGAAAAATAGGGTCTAAAACCTTTCGGGAGCATTTTTATGCATCAAATGAAATTTTTTGGGGTTAAAAATTTTCCATGTTAGTGCCACACCTTTTCATTCTATTCTTCACATAGATAACATTTCAACGATGCAAGAATCGTGTCAATCATATTCCATATGCGAAAGATATGACCCTCAAAAGTGGACTTTCCTGTTTTCATCACCATAATTCAAGAGGATGCCATGACAGCCCCAATTATTCATGGAAAAGGGGATAGCCACATGATTATGATGTATAAGACTCTAGAAGAGTATATATTGTAACTCTAGTTAATATTTTAGGTAGCAAACCTAACCACTGGTATGTTATGGGTTGTGTTATAAACGAACCACTTAGAGGAAAATGGGTTCCATTCTTTTGAGTTCATTTGTTCCATAGCTAAGAAAAAATAGCCAAGAGGGGTATGAGGTTTCCATAAAAATCTTGTGTCAAATGTGTGTGAGATATTTTATTTTTTTGTTCTCAATTTTTGCATTATTTTCATTTGCATGCATGCACTATTAACACTGAATCTACAAATCCAAAATTTTAATAAAATTGTAATAGTGCAGAATTTTTAGATTATAAATGTAATATTATCAGATTTTTGTGACGAACTGTCTACTAGAATATACAAGACACTTGAAATATCATTAGAATTGTGATAAATTTAGATTCTATGGAGATGAATAAATGTTTATCCTAGAGATGGGGAATGTATGTTTCGGGGATAGAGATATGTCTCCGCAAGCCGTGAAAGTATGACATTTGAAGACAAACATATGTACATTTCATGGGACAGAGTATGTATCCACAAGATAGGAAACGAGTATACTTGGAAACATAAATATGTCTATATTGGGATATGAAGAAATGTTTTTCCTAGGGAATGGAGACCTAGAATGTTGCATGGTAGGAAAACTATACTTAGACCCAAAAATTGATTATAATGTAGAATCATTGAATTGTAAGAGGGGGCGTAGCCTTGTGAGACCCCATTGATTACGTTGAGGTGGTCAATAACACACAGGTTCTGTAAGGCTATGTGGTATTTCATGTGAGAATTCAAATAATGTGGATTGGTGATGTGGCAAGGATGCTAACATGTCACACAAACAACATGACACATGGAAAATAGAAATGATCCTTTGGATGAACAAGTGGTATGATTTTGAGTGATATGGGGCACCGTAGGAGGATTCCATGTAGGAAGGTGATGTCACCCTGAAATTAGTATGATGTCAGTAGGTCGTGAAATGGAAAAATGATGTGGAGTTAGATGATGTGGATGTTGGGTGACATCAAGGGTCTTGCCATATCGTCTTGGTACAAAAAGTGTGATTCCAAAATTGACGTCTAGAGATAGGAAGATTATTTTTGGTGCTTTATATTTAGAATTGATTTTTTGTGTGTGGTATAAAATAAATATGGCCATGGAATGATAAAAGGGCTAGATAGGGATTCCTTCATTTTTTGACATGAATAAGTCTGTCACATCGCAAATGTTTAAGAGAAAAATTCTCTTATAGGTTTGGAGTAGTGGTGTGGTGACACTACAATGTAGTGCCATAATGGATGCCACGTCAGATTATGAATGATGTGGCAGAGCCACGTAGGCACGTGGGTTTGTAGGTGGAATTCCTTGCTGATGTGGCAATGGTAAAGGGACCAAAGTTCAAATGGGAATATATTTCAATATAGGAGCCAAATTTAGGTAAAATTTATAATTCTATAAAGATATTGATGAGTTGGATATGATGGTATCATACAATGTGAGTTCAACACATTTTTGGTCGAAGAATAAATTTTGTAACCCTATATTCATAATGAAACCATGGATGTTGGGTTAGTTAAAAGTAACACCTCTTCTCAGCTTGGGAAATCCAGCGAGTGTTACAAATTAGCCACTCAATACACTTATCATTCCTAGTGGATTCAATAAAAACAACATATTTGGGAAAATAAACCTTTTCTTATCTCATCATAAATATGATATGTCTCGAAGGCGTATGAGAACCCCAAGAAAATTTAATTTCAACTCCTTACACCTAGTTTGTTTCTTTTCTTGTTATATATTAAGGCATAGCTAGTGGAAGCAATACCCTAACATGCCTTATTGAAGGAATGTATTCATACCACATTTCATAATAAGTAATATTTCCAAGAGCATGTGAGGGACTCATATTTTTCTCATATGTTACATGAGGAACTACATCAACCCAAAATTCTAACTTAAAGTTATTTAATTATAGCTTTGAATATACCATATTCAAGAGTATCATGTTCATTCTTTCTACTACACCATTTTATTAAGGATTATATGGAAAAATGCCTTTATTTTTATTCCATGTTGGTTGAAATTTTTAAAATTTTCAAATGATTGATATTTATGTTCAAAAAAATAAACCTACACATCCTTATGTGGTCATTGATAAAATTCATGATATATTTATTGTCAAAATCAGATGATGCATGGAACCACAAAAATCATAGTGAATCAATTCTATTTTTCTTTATGCTCTTGAAGTGAAATCGTGAAAAGGGTGAAAATTATGTTTCCTAAGGATAAAAGCCTCATATTGCTTCAAATTCCTTGGAATAATATGAAAAGTAGAAACATAATTTTTCTTTAGCATATGAAAAATATCATAATTAATGTACCCAAATCTAGTATGCTACAAAACATTGGAAGCTAATGCACCTTCATTATCATGAGAAAGATGTCCATAATTGTGTTTGATCCATTTGGATATTGGTGGCCACTTGCCTATTCCACTTTGAGCCCCAACATTATTTCATATCGGTTTCCTAATTTCCAACACAATTTCCTATTTCAGCATTTTATATTTTTGGTAGTTTTTTGGATATTGAACTTCTGAAGTTGTTTTGAGGCCCTAAACAACATTTTTTTGGGAAATGGGAAAACAAAAATCTTGTGACTTGTGTTTGTAGTATAAATTTATTGTCCTTGGATAAACCTTTATAATAGGCTATCCTCAGGGAAAATTTTAGGGGCTAATATTCGCAGGTGGGCTAATTTTTCATGCTTTTTCAAAAAAAAAGATTCGCCAATTTCCATTTTTTTCAAAAATGATGCACCCAAATTCTATAGTACACCATTATTTTACCTTAAAAATGGCTAAAATATTATATTGAATAATATAAAATCATTGGAAATATAAATATTTCTACAAAATTATCGCCAAAATTTTAGAATTTGCATATTAGGGACTAGTACTATTCGTCAAGGTTTCTAAAGTTTAAGATAAAATTCCATCCTTAAAATTTTCCCTAGCTATCCTATGCTCAAAAGAACATCATATGCCAAATTTACAACCTCGAGAAGTTGACGTTTTAACTAACCCTACCATGGCCCACAAGATTTTGGTGCTTCATCTCCTAGGGTTAGGTTTTTGGATGTTTAAGGTTTTCCATTGTTTATTGATGATAAAAAGTCTTGATAGTCTCATTGTCAGTCAATTTAGAAGGCATGTAGCCATCACATCTCTTCTTAGAGATAAGCTACCATAGCCCGAATTTGTTTGTTTCCTATATGCATGTAAACAATTTTCAATAGTTTCTATTTATTAATGGAAGTTATGTTTTGTTGTATGTCTATGTTTTCTATAATTTGTATTTCATTCATTCCTTCATAAATATAGATCCAGTATTGTCAGGAGAAATAATTGTTCCTTTAAATCAGAGCAACACGTTCACTCTTACATTAATTATCAATCAGGGTAGGCGGGAATTAATACTATCACACAAAGTTTATGTAGGGGAAATTATAAATAGTAAAATGAATCTCAAACCAAGGTTGTTGCACACGCACTTTCAAATTTTTTTTATGTTGTTACACTCTTTAACAAAACCAAAAAAGCGTCACACAATTGCAGAATAAACCAACCTATTACTCAACCACTCTCACTAAAAAACAACTCTCCTGAAACCCATCAATCATTCATCAAATGTTTAACACACACATTCAAGGAAAGTGAAATCCAATATGTAATATAAAAGTAAATAACTTGTAGGTTTTAGGCTTATGCGATTAGTATTTTGTGTATTAGTGATTTCCGGGTAAGGGTGAAGTTGTAAAAATTTACATTAATTACAATGATTTTATAAAGAATCTCAACTAAGTGACCTATATTCTCCATGAATATCTCATGATAGTTGAACTGAATTTGACTTGATGCGTTCCTAGATCCGGTCCATATGATTAATTAGAAAGATAAAACATGCACAAGGAAAACTCTTCGTGTAACAACAACAAATCACTGAGCCTTTAATCCAAATTAGTAAAGGAAACTACAAGTGTAATTTCGTAATAAAAACTTCAACATACCATTTAAACCTAAAACAATGCACATATTAGTTTTATGATAAAAATTTTCCTAGAGAAGTAGTTCTTATGCCAAATTATAAGAAGAATTAGGCTAAGAAATTGAAATATGGAAAAGGACATACTTAGGTGATAAAATGCTATCACAATGGTAAAATGTGGTCTTGTTGGTCAAAAAGGAGGAAAAATCAATAGGAAAATAGATGTAAAAAGGTGAAAATTCCATGGCCCAACATCTCCCCCCAACTTAAGCATATGGATGTCCTCATGCAGACCCTTGTGTCTAGTTCCTAACATGCTGAGAGTGTACTCTTATGAAATTGTAAGACCGAAAAATATATTCTCCTCTATCCCTGTAGTCTCGAGAAAGGACCAACTTTGTTTCCCAAATTTTATCGGAAAGATGGTATGGATGTTGATACTGATAATTTGGAAGGAAAATAAGAGGAAACTTGAATCTAAGTCCAATCCATCATGCACCACTTCTCTTAATATATTCCACATATTGATTAACCCTGGAGAGAGCTTGTATAAAGTTTTGATAGAAATAGGTGTTCTCTTCCTTCAAATCTTATTGACAAAGGTCCCATCTTAGCTTACTCCCTTCTAATGCACTAGCTTTCACCCCCTATATATTCCTAAGACATATCCGTATGAAAAAATATTGATAATCCATTAGTAATGTTTTGGTGGCTCAAAATTTCCATGTTTTATTGTATCTGTGTGCAACAACTTCAGTTGAGCCAAGCTCATTTTTTACGCACACCCTTACTTTCCCCTCATTGGTTGTTACAGTGTCATATGCAGCCTTCTAGCCTAACTTATTCTAGAAAAATGATACAAAATCCATCAATTGAACATCCCCCACATAAGGTGTCAAATTAAAATATTGATCTCCAAAACAATCAAGGTCACTTAGATAAAACTCACACGACAAATGTTTCTCTGATAAATTTTCACTCTGAAAAGTTTCTAAGAAATATTGAATTTTCCTTGTTTTGTATGGCCACTTTTCCTTAAGAGTTGTAAATTGAAAGAGGAAATGTATTTCTTGTATATATAAAGGATAATATGGATAAGGGATCCTTACACATAGTAAACCATTAATAATTTCATAGATTAAATCCTTCTTTTGTTGTAACAACTCCTCCTCCTACTACAATTCCTTTACTTACTCTATTGCCTAGTTCCTCTCTTTTTGAACTTTGCTTGAATTCTCAAATTTTGTGCATATTCCTTATTAAGTTTGTTGACCATCTCCTCATGTTGTTTCAAGAAAATAACTTCATGCTTGGGAAAAATTGCGAGCTTCTTCAATTTTTCCATCTCTCCAAGTAGAAATGTTGTTGTCAATAATTCTTCAGGTTCTAGCTTAGTTGTTTAAGATGTTGTTACAAATTTAGACTCAACAATCTCTTCATTATCCATTTTCTCTTCATGTTTCGCTATCTCAAATTATATTTCTTGTGTAGCAACAACATCATCGATAGGTTCTTGTGGGGAAGTAGTCACATTAATTTAAGTACACTTTGTTTCAGTTGTCGGTTCTTGTGTAACAAAAACATCATAAACATGTTTGTGTGGAGAAATATATTGTTTTTATTCTTGTTTCTCTACTTCGACTCATGGTTCTTGGGTAGTATTAGTGTTTTCCACAGGTTCTTGTGGAGAAATAGATCAAAATTATTCATATTTTTCTCCTGCTTGAACTCTTAATTAGACAGTAATAGACTCCATAACCCCAAATTCATTAAACATTTGTTGGTGCCCATTACAAAATTTCACGGTTGTTTCAGTGGATGATGTCATTTCTGCTGCTTCTACTAACATGTCTATTCGAATTCCCTTATTAAATTGAAATTGTCTCTCAACCAGGGAATATTATTTCCTTAAGTCCTCATTTTACTTTTTCAAATTTTCAATTTGATGGAAAAGAGGTTCAAATTTAGTCTTACCTGGTGAGGGAGGAAACTCTTGTTCTTCTATCATTGGTTTTCCTTCCTTATAATGTTCCTCCAATCCTCCCTCATATTGTGATGTAACAACAATGTCTTCAAATATGGGGGCATATTATTCTGCATGCTTTTCTTGTTCTTTCTCATCCTCTGATGGGGTATAATTTCATGTAACGACCACTAAATATTTCCTTGGGGGTCCTTCCACCAATTGGATATTTTAGTTTTCTCTTGTTCACCTTAACCTTCCTGAAGCATCCCTGGTTTATTTTTAGATATTTGTTTCTTCAGCTAGTTTTTCAGGTACCTTTTTTGTTTCAGTAGTTACTCCTTCTAGTTCTTCTTCTTTAATAAGAAACCCATGGTGGCTATTTTCTGATGGTTCACTGGACACCTCCACAAGTTCCTCTGTTTGTTCCCTTTTTCCTCTTGAGGATGTACCAACAAAAGTTTCAATAGATCTCAACCTCTTAGGATTTCTATGACCAGATCTAAGAGATGCATAAACCCCATTTCTTAGGATATGCAAGTGTTCTACTCTTAAGGGGTGTGGCAACTTTGTTTTGATTAGAGGGTGCAACTTTTTTTCTTTTAGGGAGTGTAAAAACCTTACTCCTAGGAGGTGTGGTTGCATTACTTTCAGGTGATGTTTTTACCACTCCCATCATTCTCCTCACTTACATCATCCTCTGCACTAGCACAAGGTATTTCTATCATACCATGCCATGAAATTATTTTCTCTTGTAATGAGTGAATTATGATTAATTTAATAATTTCATGGTTGGTCATGCAAGTTTCTGGGTTTTTTTCCCCTCATAGTACTTATGTTATATGTCGTAAGAATTCCAACAATTAATATGGAATATTTATCAGTTTCCATCTCCTTAGGTGTGTAGAAGTTGAAAATGGTAATTAAATATGATCCCAAAATTACCCTTGCAAGTAATAAATTTATGAATGAATAGGGCTACATGTTCCCAAGGGTGGGGAAGAGATGTTATGTAAAACCACTACCCTTAGTCCTCAATTCTTCTTCTTCCTACAAAAACATGGCCTTGGCTGATGGATTCACCACCTTCCCTAAAATCCATCGAGCCCCTATCTATGGAAACCCTGTTACACTTGCAATTACCTCCTCTATAAAAACAATTCTGAATCAGTTAGGGCTTGAACAAACTCCAGAGAAACCAACTCACTAAAACCCTGCAACTTCTCAAAATAACTCAACCATCCTGCATTTAAAAAAATTCCATAGCCTTCAGGTATTGTAATAGCACATCGACAAATATGGGTTCATGCCTTACCATTGCTCCTCCCATGGTTTCCCAGGACTATAACTCCTCAGTTTTTTTAGATACCTATTACAAGGCTGCCTCGGTTTACACAAATGATTTCTAAGGAGAGGATGTTGAAATATTGGAATTAACAAAAAGAATGAGGGAAATATTATTTCAACATTTAATAAAAAATGTTGGTCCTAATCAATATTTTGCATTACCTCCATTGAGGAATATGATCATATTTTTGAGTATATGCATCTTACCTAAAGTTAGATAGGAGATTAGTTCCAATATCTCATTGCAAAGGTAACTAGAAATGGTTCATTAATGTATTTGTAAAAGTGGCATATTCATGATATGATGCTTGATGATGTTGAGTATACCATTCAATGGCATCATTGGTCAATGAACACTGGAAGAGACATAAATGAATACTATTATCCACCAAAACACTAGTCAAACACCAAAAATGGTAAGCGATGATATGTGTCATCGTTTTCTCTCCCAAATTTCCATTAAACCTTGAAATATTGGAAGGTAGTTTCATAGACATGGGTGGCCAACGTGGGTCATGGAATATCAGATTATTCATTAGTTTTTCCAAATCCATCAAGTCAAGTGATTATACAAATGGTAATTGATTCTGATCCAATGTATATGGGGGAAGATGTGGTATACTAGACATACCTTGTGATCATCCCATATATTATTTCATAGAATTTTAAGAGTTAATAAAGGGGCTATTACTCCTAAGGTTTTAGGTGTTGGACATAGTGTTGTCATTGATGAAATTCAGTTTCATTGATGTCTAAGAGTAAGTCAAAGGAAAAATATTGTTGAGTATGATAGTTCAATGATTTGAAATATCACATAAAGTTATGACATAATGGCTTACATTTTATTAAGTTTTTGTTGAAGATACAATGTTAAAATGAATATATAGATGGTATATTTGGATATTCCTCTCTGAGAACTTTCCAATGACATATCACACTTGGTCAAAGTATTCTTGAATGACAAGATAAGTCAATTTGAAGGTGGCGATGGAAAATAGGGAAAAAACACCAATTTTTAAAAATTTTGTGCATATTCAAATCAAATCCACATCATCATGAGTAATCAAAAACATATGGTGCATGGAATTGTGAACTAGTTAACTAGATTAAAATTAATGTATCTCAAGTAAATATGACCATTGTATATTTCATGAATGGATGATGGAGTGATGAATTGTGTGAGATTTAACAAAGGTCAGTTCCCCCATTTCATCTTACCTCGGCCATGTCAGACCATTGAATATATGACACAAGGAACATGTGTTCGGTGATGTGGCCGTATGGTGTGGACACACATCTAGAAGGATTGGATTGTTCAGGTGCCAAAATAGTGACACATGGTAGAAATAGATTGCTAGAATTATGATGACATGGGCATACATGACATGAAGATATTATGATGATGTGGAAGCACAACAAGGTTCCATGTGGCATGCTTATTTTTTTATTTTGGTTAGCCAATAGGGAAGAATTTTGGTGACTTCTGGAACCACTTAGAGAGTTTCACGTGTCATTGGTGAAATCATGATGACATCCTATTTTTGACTATGTACCCTAGGACCAGATAAAATGGTGTGGTCACATGGAAGTTTTATATAGATGCAAAATTGAATATTACAATGAATCGAGCTTCAAATACATGTTGGCTTCAATATAGCTTGAGGGAACACACAGACACATGTGTGTGCCAATTTAATGGAAAGAGTGTGTGCTCATCCAAAAATTGATATGTTCTAGTTTTAAGTGGATGGAAAGGCCTGAATTCCATCTAATTTTCAATGGATGGTGAGGCACGAAGGCCATCTCATTTTCAGTGGATGGTGAGGCATGGAGGTTGTCTAGTTTGTAGTGGATGGTGAGGCCCAAAGGAATATCAATTCATTTGGAATTCAATATACAGTGAGGCTCAAAGGCCATTTTTGTTTGCAGAGTATAGTGAGGTTTGAAGGTATATCAATTTTTTTGGCGTTCAATACACACTGAGGCCCAAAGGTAGTTTTGGTTTGTAGGGAATAGTGAGGCACATAGGAATATCAATCCATTTGGCTTTCAAAACACAACAAGGCTTGAAGGCAATTTTGGTTTCTACAGTACAGTGAGGCATGAAGGAACATCAATTAATTTATCATTCAATAAAATGTGAAGCTTGAAGGTCATTTTGGTTTTCAGAGTATAGTAAGGCCCAAAGACATCAATTTGTTTGATGTTCAATACACAAAGAGGCTCAAATGCCATTTTTGTTTGTAGAGTAAAGTGATGCAGGAGGGTGTATTGATTTGATTAGCATTCAATACACAGTCAGGCCTAAAGGAAATGGATATATGTCATAGTGAGGCCTGAAGGAATATCTCACAATGTTGACGACATTGGCTCTATATTACTTTGTTACTTCTCTCCTACTTTCCAATAATTGATCTCAAATAATTTTAATATTAAACCATGAAAAACCATGTCAACACATGTCAAAGCATACCAAGGCATATCAATGTAGGTCAGGCATGCTAAGAATTTCCAAGTGTCACTTTCTGTCAGGGAGTGTTACGCATGTTATGGAGTGGTAAGGAATGTTGAAGAGTGCTAAGGTGTGTTAGAGAGTGCAAATGCATACCAAGGAGTGTTAGGAAGTACTAGGTAAACATGAGGTGGAACTAGGTCAATATGAATGGTAATGAATGAATATGAGGGTTTTCCAAGGATTTTCCATGAGTGCTAGGCATGCCAAGGATGGTGTGAAAAGGAATGCTAGGTAGTGGTAATCCATGCTAGGGAATACTAGGGCATGTCAAAGAGTTCTAGAGTGTGTTAGTGAGTTCTATGGTGTGCTAACATGTGCCAAATAGTGACAAGGCATGCCAAGACATGCCAAGATGTGAAAGGTGCCAAGGTGTGCCAACATGTGTCAAGGAAACAAAAGGAAGAACCAAGCTAAAATGTTGTGTTAGGGCATGCCAACAAGTGCTTGGATGTCTTGGTCATGACAAGATGTTCTAGGTACAAATATGTTCCAAGACATGCAAGGTGCCAAGGAATGTTATGGCGTGCCAAAGCATGTCAAGGTGTGCCAGGAGTGTTGAGGAGTTATATCTCTCCCATTAATAGAATTAACCAAGCTGGGCTATCTATTAAATAATATGGATCCTACACACACTAGTGGAACTTCATCCAAAGGGATTTTTCTAGATAATAAACCTAACAGAGATGAATCATGTGTTGAATCATAAGAAAACTATATTATCGTTACTTGAGGGAAATGATTAAAACTAATTACTTATTAACAAATTCATTGACTCTAACCACTATGGAATTGCAAAAATAATGAAAAAGACTCCATAAAAATGGTCCTAAATCGTTATATTTTGACAAAAAATATAGCAATAGTCACATAATGTCATCAGAAACTCATTGGAATGACCAATGATGATGAAAATTTTTTAACCGTCACCAAAAGTAACCAAAAAGAGCATTGGTGAGGGCCAATAAAATATTGTCACTAAAAATGTCACCAAAGAGAGAATTCATGATGGGATTTTAACAACCCTCACCAAAAGTGCCATTGAAAATGACTTTGGTGAGAAACCTTAAAGGATAGTCACTATATACACTTACAACAATGTTTTTTTAAGGACCGTCACCATATGCAACATTGGTGATGAACTTGAAAGGTCCATAATAGGCATGAACCTCACCAATGACCTTTTTTTTTGTAGTGTGTTGTGAGTAAGGATTAGGGGTGCGTTTATAAGCCTCCCAACTACAAAAAATAAGGCCTATGGATCTCTTTGAGCTTGTAGGATACAAAAACTAAATTCTCATGCATGAAACTGGCAGTGGTCAGGTATATGATAGTCATACAAATAAGGAGAGGGTAATAGAAATTTATATGAGTAGAGAAGTTTAAATGTTTGACTTATTATATAGAATGTGAATGTATTGGATTATCTTATGTTTGCAGGGGTTTGTAGTATGCAGTGATATATTTTGAATGCATGGATGAAAGAAAATTATATGAATTATCCATGGCGTATGCATTTAAATTTAGTAACATAAATAATTATAATCATGTTGATGGCTTGATGAAGTTTGATATTGCTTGGAAAATGACAATTGTTGTCATGAAGATAAGGTTTGGTTGATTTAATTGCTCAACATTGGTTTTTTCGAGGCTAGATATATTGGTTTGGTTAGTGTTGTGATTGAAAAAATCATTGTATGGTTTGTAAAAATATCCATGAGCCTAACATGTATGCATGGATAGTTACTAAATCCTGGAAGTAGTACTGATCATAATTTGATACAAGGTATGCCTTTGATTTTGATTTTATATGTTGAGTATCTATTCTAGATAGGTAGTGAGTTTCTGATGATTAAGCATAAGAGGGAGTTTCCCTTTGATTTCGAGATGAAATATTGCAAGATATGCTTCTGGAGATATGATTCTGCATGGATAATCTCCTGATTGGGCTGGAAGCAGAAAGAGCACATTTGGGTGTTGATTTAGCTTGGGATCTACAATGATATCATGGATGATCAAGAAATAAGTTGTTGCTAACATGGCTAGCTAAGGGGTAGTTTGGTTAAGGAATATCTCTAAGTGTTATTTGAGTAGGTTCCAAATATTACAATGATACATTGTCACAACAAAGAGCGATATCCAATTGGAAAAAAATATCGTATGTAGTTGGGATAGAGATGTCTTCATAGATTGAGAGACATTTTTGTTGTATGAGACAAGATTAGGCTTGTGGTTTTTTCCTTCATGAGGGTGGATGAATAAGGTATCCTTTGTGATATATATTTTCTCTAACATAATATTTAATTTTGATGTCCTACCTGAACAAGAAAATAGAGGAATTTTTCTCTTAGTGATTTTTTAAGAAACTCTTCAGTGAGTTGGTTAAGTTGGTATCGTATGTGAGCACATTGATATGTTTATTATCTATAGAGAGTGACATGGATTTATGATGTGACCCTCCTGAGTAAGGGTCTATGTTGATCAGGAACACTCATTCGACTATTCTCCCATGTCTTAGCTCCCAAGGTGAGGAATTGAGATGTAGGGCTCCTGGGGTTGAGGGAAATATGGTATAATAGGGAATCGCCCCTATTATTTACCCATAGTGTGTAATATTTTTATCCCATATATTTTTCTATGTAGAGTAAACCCAGTTGGAACCTATATTTCCAACCCATCTAGCCAATGGATGTTGGATGCTTGAGTTAGGCATGATCCTTACTGATTATGATAAGTGGCATCCCATGTAAGCTAGAGATGTAGGTGTTCTACCACTTGAATATTTAGGGTCCTATTGGGAAGATAAGAAGATAATAGGATAGGAGTGATCTTACCATTTATGGTAAGTGGTATCCCTCCTATTATTGCTAGGTAGTGGGATAGGAACAATCCTTACCTCCTAAGGTGAGTGGCATCCCTCCTATTTTTTTTAGTTTCCAAGGTCCTAGAATTGGATCCCCATTGGTAGAGTTTCCAAGGTCATATAATTTTATCCCCATTGGTATAGTTTCTCAGGTCATAGGATTAGCTCCCCACTGATATAGATTCCTAGGTAGCAACATTGGGTTCCCACTAATAGTGATTCCGAGTGGTAAAATTTATTCCCCGATGGATAGAAAAAGGTATATTGAGCTACCTTCCAATGTCAAATTCTTATTATTTTATATTAGATATTGTTCAACATATGATAAAAGACAAGAAAGAGATGAGCAGGGATAAGAAGAGAAGAACCAAGATGAGTAGTGACGACATTTGATGACGAGATACTTAAGATGGGACATGATATGATGACAGGATTGGAATTTCTCCCTAGATGAGAGGGAGTGTTAATTTTTGGAAGCTTAGTGACAAATTGAAATCATGGTGCTATATTCCTCTCTCTGAGAGGACCAATTTTGACCTTTGAAGCACTGGATTTGGACAAGGGAAATATTATTTGAAGTAAATCCCACAATGTCACATTTAATTAGGTTGGACCTAAAGTGAAATTGGACACCCTTGGAAGCCTATAAATACAAGTGACCTAAAGTTAATTTTGATTCACCAAGAATCTTCTTATTCTCTTATTTATTAATTAGTTCACATAGGTCTAAGGTTGGGTTGTGGAGATTAGTTCGTATAGGTCTGAAATTGTAGGGTCTAAAGCTTGCATATGTGTTTACGGTTTTGGTTTCCAACCATAGGCTTGTCACAGGAAAATTTTGGTTACAACCATAGGAATGCAAGCTCATTAGTGCAGTTGGAGGGTTTCATCCACACGAACGTACACTCTCTACTTTTGGTTGGAAACTAGGGTTTCATTTTATCAGTTGACTGTAGACTTCGATAATTGACCATAGAGTTTGACAATTGACCACAGATATTGAAAATTGACCGTAGCCTTTTGAATCAAGGTTTTAATTATTATCATTATTAGGTTCCTCTCTTGGATGTTGTTTAATTTATTTTGCTGGATATTTTTGTGGTTGAATATATGGATCATTTTACTCTATATTTTCTGAAACATTCGATGATAATCTAATAAGAAAATAATTTGAAAGGGTTTTCCCCATTGTGGGATTTCTCCCGAGTCCATGACCAATCCTGGTGTCTCTATGTGTGAATGATTTTCTTCTATTATTCCTTTAGGTTCTATTTCATTGATGATGATATTTTATTTCTATATAATTTTATATGCTGTTGAATAATGCTATGATGTTATGGGGTGAATTTAATGTATAAATAATGAAATAAAATTATCTAAAGCAAAAAACAATATAACCCTAAGGAAAATTAACAACCTCATGGGTTCTTATAACAATTTTATTTAGTTCTATTGTTTCTTCAAAAGAGGTGACACCATTGGTGGCCATACACATGAAAAATCCTATGACCAAGTGCTTTGATACGAAAATACATAACATATGCACTATTTACCATGACCATCACCAAACGGTAATTCAAAGTTACCTTTATTTTTTATAGTTGAATGATTTTGTTTTAGGTTTTGTCCCTATCTAATATTTTCCTAGTTCCCGCCTCAGGTGCATTTGTGGATTCAATTTCTTTCTTTACAAGATTTGTTGCATAAAAATGATTCATAATTGCAGCAAACAAATGGAGGGTTGATGAAAATTATGATAAAGCCCATAAAAAATATTAACATTTCCTTCTTCAATATGATGAATTCCATGTTCAATATAACATAGGTCCTAAAATATCCACTGGTTGTTTCTCCAGGTAATGGGGTGGGTAATCATTTTTCTCCCATGTAAGCATATTATACTTTGTATAGCATCGCCTGCCATTCTTCAATATCTTGAGACATATTTATGGATTGTGGGATGTGAATGAAACAGTTATGCCTCCCCCTTAAAAATATGAAAGGAATATTATTATACAAACCCTAGACATCCTTTATGAGGGAATCCTTGGTTATCACATTGAGTTCATCATTGTAGTTATCGAGAAAACCTCAAGTGTGTGTCATTGTGTAGTTTTAGTAATAGCTCTGTTTAAACAACACCTAAATGAAACACACCAAAATCCTCTAAAATTATTTTTTTTCAAGAAATGAGGTGAAATTCTTTCCTCTCAAATTCCCTAACCAAGTTGTTGAAATAGAATTAACCTTCTAAATCTAGCAATTCACCTCTTGTTAAAAATTCCATGACAACAAGATAAACATCTTATTGCATGCTACACTTCACATTGTGAGCATCAATTATTTTTTTCTTCAACATTTACTTCCAATTTAGTTATGTTCGTTCTTTCAACAATTCCATTTTGTTCAAGGTAGTAGGGAAATATCAACTCCTTCTTAATTCTAGCATCCCTATAGAAATAATTTAATTAATTTGATACATACTTCCCACCATTGTCAAGCCTCGAAGTCTTGATTATTCTTCGTATAGATTTTTTAACCTGTTCTTTGAACTCATGAAGCTTCTCAAATAGTTGATCCTTGGAATTTAAGATATATATATGAGTTTTGTGAGAATAGTCATCAATAAAAGATACATAATACAAACATCCACCCAAGGGTTTTTCATACATGGGCCCATAGAAATTGGAATGCACAAGATCCAATACTCCTTTTGATCTACTAACACTGCTAGTACATCTACCTTTAACATTTTTCCCAAGAGCGCATCCTTTCCATAATCCATCATGATATGCTTTAAGTTCAAGTACACCTTTAACAAAATATTTCAATCTTCCCAAAGCTTTGTAGTGCATATGAGCATACCTTTGATGAAAAATATGACTAAATTCATTAGTGTAGTGTAAAAGAGCTTGGATTGAGTGAACAAGGAGACCATATAGTCCTCCAATTCACACCCCATTGACCTTAGTAGTTTCAAAAGATGCATTTTTGTTCCATATTAAGACTTTTCCATTGAGAAAATAAAATTTTTATCCTTTGTATTCAAGAGATGATATGGACAACAAATTTTTATTCAAACTAGGAACATACAAAATATTGTTAATAGATACATTACCTATGGATTCTAATTGAAAGGATGATGTACCAATTCCCTTGACTTCATATTTTCCATTATCTACGAGATCAATATTTTCAGTAAACTTATTTTCAGTCAATTCATATAGATGATCATGGCTTCTAGTCATGTTCTTAGAACCACCACTATGAACAAGTCAAATTTATCATGATTTTTAATGGAAAATGTAAGAGGAAAAATAAATGAGTATTTAGATTCATCATCATGTCTCTTATGCCTCCTCTTTGAACATAGCTCATTCAGATCAGTAGAATATGCATGAAGCCTTTTTCTTCTTTTGTAATCATTGTTCCTTTTCATGGTCATATCTTCAATTCTTTTGAGGACAATGAGTATGATAGTGGGCATAGGCATGAGAACAAAAACATTTAACATTTCATAGATCATTTATATCTCTTATATCTCTTTTGTCTATTTTATCTCTTCTATATTGAGAGGGAGGAGGAGGATTTATTTGTGAAGTAGATTCCTTCTTTGGAGAAGATTAAGGACCTTGAATTTTACCAATACTTCTTTGAAACTTGTCAAAATTTGGTTTCTTCTTATTCCCTTAGCATGGGCTGCAAATGCTTTTGTACTTGTATCTTCAATGTATCCTCTAGAAAAGAGTCTTGATTCCTTTTTAATACATGTTTCTCGAATCTTGTCAAAGGTTGGAGAATTTTCTCTTGCATTAATACTCGATGCAAACAAATCCCAAGATCTAGGAAGACCACCCAAGGCTATAGCTACCAATTCCTTATCCAATAATTATTCTTCAATGGATTTGATTTGGTCTCTTATTTTATTTATCTTGAAAAAATATGATGCCATTTTGTTATTCTTTGTCACATTGATATTATGAAGTTGTCCTCTTATATTGATACATTGATTCCCATTATTAATGGTATACAATACAATAATAACATCATGCATAGCCTTAGTAGTCTTATGTTCAACAATATAGGGAATCAAATGATACCTAATAGAATCCAATATGTTGATCCTTTCCAAAATATCATCTTCATGAAAATTTTATTTTCCTGCTTGATCAAATGGTTCAGTAACTTTACCTGTAAAAATTCCCAAAACCTTGTTTCTCTCAATAATTATTTCAACCCTGTCCTTCCATGCTTTATATTTAGCAGGTCCTACAAGCATGATTTCAGTCTCTATGAAGGAATTCATGATGAATATTGTTGATCACAATAGAGGAAAAAATCCAAAATTATTTTAAAGTAACTTTTTATATTCCCTTCCAAGGCTCTTCAAGATGTTATATTTTCTCTTTTCTTCACCAAAGCTCTCATAGTATGTTGAAATTATAGTGTAGCTATGAATAGAATAATTTTTCACAATTGATAGCTACTCATATTGATGAATAAACTCTTTCTTTGAAATTAAATCAAAAAGTATATATACACGAAAAACTTCAACCATTCAATTCTTCAAAAAGAGCCGTAAATAAAGATCACAATAATCAGTGAACAATAGACAAGAGACACAAGAATTAGGCTCACAACCAAGGCAAAACCCACAAGGGGAAAACCCAACCAAAATGATTTCCTTATGATAGAGAGAATTTGTCCATCAAAATTACATAAAGAATATTCCAATAAATGCAAATATCAACTCATCAAAGTACAAATTAAAATAAAACAATAGAGAGAGAAAATTCAACGTTAGGTCAACTGTAATAGTCTGCATAATGAGGGTGAAATTTGACCCTAATGTCACTATAATGAGAGGCCAAAATTCTATCATGAATCCACCATAGAAAATCCAATGTACTAGTTAAAGAATATTGGTCAAATCCTTAGTCAAATAATGCATTAAACTTAGGTCAACATCACAACGTTGGAGAGAAATTTCAATATCAAAGAATCAAAAAATTTCTGAATTATTTGGTCTTCTAAGGAGATATAATCAGTGTAAAGAAAATTCCAATTTCCCAAGTTACAAAACACATTCAATGAAACCTCAAAGAGAAAGTCAACACAAATAAAAAGCATTCTATCTATCCTTTGCACATGTGGAGATATTATTTGAAATTGCAGACCCAACTTGTGTGATTGGATGACAAAATGAATGCCAAGGTTTCCTCTTTTACAAGAGTTTCATGTGGGAT